>OY743224.1:121582227-122178400 GCA_963555765.1 Orthonevra nobilis
TTCTAATAGGAAAAAAAATTACAGCGTTTGGAACTAATGAACGAGTGTCCAAATGGAGTGGTGTTAGGGCGAATTGAATGTTGTATAGTGTGTCACATCCATGTATACGTGTTTTGCTTTCTTAATCCGAAAAAATTAAGGTCAACGTCATATTATAAAAAAATTATTATTATTACATAAATAAAAATAAAATAATAATAAATTATTAAAAAAAAGTATTTCATGTGATTTAAATGTGTGTATGCGTTTCAATAAATCACAAAATGACGTTTTGTGTGTTGACTGCGCACTTCATCATTTATTTTTAAGAAAATACCACAGTAATCAATAAGTTTAGCTGCGATAATAAAACACGAACAGGTTTGCGACACGCGTTGCGGTGGGAAATTGGGATTCGCACTAAAACCACTACAATTTCACATTCATCCAAGAGATCCGAACGAATTTTTACTTGGTTTGAGATGAATTCTTTGGATGAATTTGCCAAAACAAATATAAGATTCATTGATTCACAAATATTTGCAGTGGTCTGCATCAAATGATCTTTTAATCTTGTGATCGTTTTAAAACTTGTGAATTTCCCATTTGGAAGTTCTTGTTTTTATAAGAATTACAATGAAATGGATATTGAGCTTTTACTTTGTCTTGTTTACTTCGTCATATTTATGGGCGATACTATGAGAAATCTTAAATCAAAGAAATATGGTGTTGTATTCTTTAAGGATTCGCGGACCCTTCGTGAGAGAGTCATCTCTCATTTGGCTAGTCACTTGGAAGAAAACAATTGAATTCTGTTGGCGTGAAAAGGTAGAGTCCCGCAAGTATCGATTCTCGGTCAACTTCTCCATTTTCTGTTCTAAAGCACTGCAAAATTCGAATGTGTGCAGATGGTGTACACATTTTTTTAGTATATCGCTAATAGCACGTGTAATGTTGCCTCATCGGCAGCGACTTGTGATCCAAATCAACTCCAAAACGAAAATTAAAAACCTGTTGTGCCTGTCCATTGAAACATAGCGAGCACCACTGACGGTAACCTTTGTATCACTGTCATCTTTAGAAAAGTACAACCCAATTATTCCGAAACTGCATTAACAGTTCTTGCATTGGGTGAGATGGCTCACAAACGGGAGTTTTGTTTAAAACCACATCGATTCAACCAGGAAATTTTTTTTCTGAAGAAAATTCGGATCGTCTCCAGTATTTTTTACTCCACTCGAAAAAAATTCTGACACTTTTTAAGTTTGTCCGTCTTCAGCTTTTGCACATGCTGTATTTGACTTGCGTAAATCTTCCATGCAGCAATATTTTTTAATACCTTTGACACAATCACTTAAAAAAATAGAAAAAGAACTTGACAAAAATAAAATGAAACACATACAAAAGTTTATGTTGTTTTTGGGGTTTTCCACAAACGAACTTTTCGTTTTCCTGAAGCCGCAATCACAACTAGTCCACTCACATTTTCGAGTTGTGTTTGGCAATTTATAAAGTCCTTTCAAACAAACTTATTGAAATTCAACAATTTTCCACATAACATGATTATAATTAAAAAATATTTTTTTCATTATGTTTCAACCTGAAGGAAAATCATTTTATAAAAACGACCTACTTGCAACAAACAAATGACAACATTTTTGAACTGAAATTTACATGAAGTAAATTTACGCCTAAACAATTTGTTGAATATTCGAGTGTCCCCAAACTTTTACGTTGATCATATATTCTACTCAAAACTTGTGTTACAGAGTTCTTATCCACAATAGTACTGCATGCGACATCCTACGAGATATGCCTTTATCGAAGGATGCAAATTTTAATTAACTATACTCCAATCTAACTCAGCAAAGCACATTTAATGTGCAACTCGTTTCAAAGCAATGGAAAACTTTACTTAGTCCTGTTGCGAGCATTCCTTAAATAACTTTCGTCAGTAACATACTTACATATTGGAACTAATACTCGTACCAACTGAACATGACTCTTCCTATTCGATTATACTGTAACCATCAAAACATTTCCTGCAAACGTGATACACACAAATGTTCACCGTGTGCTGCAAAATCCAGTGAATCAGAACTGGCAAGTGGTGGTCCTTATGTGTGTCCTCTCATCAATTTAGCCAAGTGCAAAGGAACATACTCGTACGCAGAGCATATGGTGGTACCGGATTCGTTTGGTTATAGTTATGGAAATGATCGCTTGCGGAAATAGCAATTTATACTTGCTTAAGGTCTTATAATTGATGAACTTTCCTTAACACTGATTGTATATCTGTAAAGTTTCGCAGGATTTTCGGTGTCTTGGTAACCTATCCTTTTGTACTGACGATAAACAATTGCATTTTTCCTTGTCTTGTCTGATACGGAAGTGAATGCTATTTCAAAACTGACAACACCAGCGATTCAGCAAACAATGTTCAAAAAGCGTTTCTGCGTTATTCAAAAACTTTTCAAAAACATATATCATATGAATGCTTCGATAAATATTTTTTTAATGTTCAAAATACGTTCTGAAGAATATTAAGCAGTGACGCCTCGATATTTGCCACTATTGATTTTTCTCTTTTTGTATTTGATTAAAATTTCAAAACAAAGCATATATCCTATTAGACTGAATTGTGCGAAGCACTTAGTCCACAAAGTTTATATTCTGTTTTCACAAGTCACTATTGCGATTTAATTCTATCACAAAGGATCTGATGGCAGAATAAGAATTTCTTAAAAATGCTGGTAATTTTGATAAAAGATGCAAATTTAAGCAATGTTTTGTTGCAATAGATGCTTTTTATATGCAGTGCTGGCCTAGACCCAAGCAGCTTGAAAATTACCTCTATCAATGGGCTACTACACAATGTGCTCAATCATAAATTTCGGATGCACCTTGTAGGAATAATCAAATCCTTTTTATATTCTCGCAGTTTCAATGCTTACTTAAAAAATTCCTTTCCAAGCATGTCCAAATTCCAGATGGAGCTCCTCAAGGGTCAGTGCTAAGTCTTGTTCTTTACAATGTGTACACTTCTGATTTCCCTCACCTGAGTAAGTGTGATTTTGCACTTTTTGCAGATAATTGGTCTTAATATTGAAACCAACCTACAATGCAGTTCAAGCGTACTCTAACAATTGAAAAATAAAAATTTATTGACCCAAGGTATATTTTTTTACTTTAAAAAGAAAAGCTTGCTTGCCTCCAAGCAACAGATTTATAATAGATGGTAGCCAGGACGAGTGGAAATCGCATGCGAAGTATCATGGAGTTCATTTGGACAAACGTTTGACCTACATTCTCCACATACACGAAGTCGTTAACAAGGTTAACATCGCTTTTACAAATCATTATACGTTCATTAACAGAAATTTTAAAGCTGCGCAACGAGAACAAATTCCTGATTTTCAAAGCAATTTTCCAAGCAATTATGTTTTATGGATCCCAAAATCCAAGTCGCGCAGAACAAGACACTCAAAAGGATTTTGAACTTTTCTTGGCATTTCTCAACAAATGAATTAAACTAGGTGCTGAAAATTGAAACGGTTGAAGTAAGAGAAACTCAGCTAATAATGACTTGAATTCAAATCAAGTTTTATAAAATTAATATCATCTAAACTATAAATATATATAATAATACTGTGTTATTAACTATTTATTTATGCATATATGTATTTATTTATTCACCTTTATGCATATATTTATTTATTTTTAATTATAAATTTGTTTATCTTTTTATTTATTCATTCATTTAATTAAAAATTAAATTATCTATTTATTTACTTCTTTGCTTATTAATATATTTACGATTTGTGAATCCTCTTCTCTCTTTCCCTCGTCAACTTAATTCTGATGAAGGTATTTCTTATGGCTTTTCCTTCAAAACTATTGTTCTGTGATTTATAATTAAGAATTTTACAAATATTTTAGTTGAAAGATATGTAAACCAAATCCTCGTACAATCAGTATTTTGAATGAAAAATCAAATAGTACATATTTTGGCTTCAATATAATATAGACCTATCTAAAAACTTATTACTTAATCACATCATGTTTTTAACAACATCAGAAAAACGGTTCAAAATATATCACATTTTAAGTACATTCAGTACAATTCGTAGCTGATCAAAACAAAAGCAATTCATTATTACAATACCTTTTTTCTTCGGGATTAAATATTAATCGTTCCCTAGAAATCGACTATTTATAAAATCACAAATGCAGCAAAAATGCAATTGGCTATCATAGATTTTGTTGAGTTCAGTAGGTAGTTCGAGAATAATTTTTGTGAGTTGATATTTTGGAAAATGGCCGGAAACAAATTCACTAAATAATAATAGAGGTATATAAAAATGGAAAACATAATAAATAATATAACATTGGAAAAGAATTCTATTTCAAAGTCAATTTCTTGTCGATTAATAAAATTTGCAACTAAGTCGACTTGGTCGGTCAAAACGGTTCATCGAGATGGCGGACCAAGGAAAACAACCCAATGTGAAAATATACTTATGAACATTTAAGAAAATATAATGCTGAGGAGCAGTTGCCCCTAAAATGGAGGACAACTATACGAAGCACGAGCCCAATATGATTAAGAATTGGTTTAAAGAAAACTGGATCCACGTGTCAAAATGGCCTGAGCAGTACCCATATCTCAACCCAATAGATAATCTTAAGGAGATTGTAGATCGACGAATTTCAAGCAATAATTGCAGAACTAGAGATGGATGTGCCTTTTCTGATACTTATGTTTTGGCCAATACTGTAGTTATAATATCACCTTGTCACAGTGGTATTAATTATTTTATTAAAAAACAGAATGCTTTCATGCCGCTCTCTGTAATGGAAATGAATGAAATACTAAGAAGCGTTACTTTTCAAAAGGGTCTTCGGAGCAAATCTTCAATTTTTAATTAAGCAGACCATGAAATGTTTCAAGGAACATTGAAGCCAATGCTTTTTGACCCTGAAAAACCAGCTCTAGTGGCTAAGACATGTGTTAATTTGTAAAGAACTCTACACAAAAGCGAATCGTGGCAAACGAAATGCATGGATTGTTTTGTAAACCAATAAAATGGAAAAAGTTGAAATTGTGAAATCTGCATGTTTGAAAAATGTCGGCAAGAATATGCTCAGCCCGCAAAGCTCACAGCTTCGTTGAACTAAACAATGTATTAGTGCTCATGAAACACAGAAAATTTCCCTTTCGAAATGGGAAAGATAACAACAGCTCTGTAAACTCTGCATCATTAAAATTGACAATATACAGGTACCCTTCGAATTTCATCCTTATACTTAGGACAATAAAAGTATTTTTGTAGGTCCTTTCCTCTTTTGACAAAAAAAAATTAAATAGTTTAAAAAACGCGTTATCGGTGCATTATGAACTGTTTACTATTGGACTATGATAAGAAATGAAGATACAAACATCTCTGTTTCGAAGCCTTCGTGAAGGAACATAAAAAGTCATAAAGGAAAGCAATTCGATAGAGGATATGCAATTGTTTAAAATAACTTTTACTGAGTCCTTTTTTAAGTCAGAACTAACTCCGAAATTATTTATGAATTTTGTTGACACATAGTTGACTCTACAAAGACTATAATCATGGAATCGATATTAATATTCAATAAGTGAAAGAGATCCTCTGACACAAAACATTTAACATTCGAAAAAGTTCAGTTCAAGATGGTTGTGAATGAACCAAAAAAAAAATTAACTTCGTTGGCATGCATCGAACAGATGCAGTATCTAAATACAGCAGGCAAATCGTTAATGAAAATAATGAAAAAAAGTGGGCCTACATAACTTTCTTGTAGACGAACCGGCGCATCTTCTTAGGTTTTCTGAGCCACTCTATGGTGTCCAGCTAACCACAGAACAGCTCGAGAGTTACCTCTTATACCTCTGCCTGTCTTACAGCACGTTGCAAACGTTGCAATTCAAGAAAATTAAATGAGCTACAGTGCCCCTAGATCCTTCTGTTGTATTCTTCGAATATTCGGAATAAATTAATTGAAATTCGTAGTTTTGCTTCCAGTGTCCATTCGCTCAATTTGGCCGAAATATTGAAGTTAACCGACCAGATCTACATCATTGTACAGCTCGCACATTTTGCACTATTCGCCTTCCTCGCAGACAGTACCCTTTCGAAGGTCCTTAAGATCTATTTTGCCTTGCTTATCATCCAACATTCCGTACAGAACTCTCCTGATAAGTGTTTGCAAAACATGATCCTGGTCCTTAAAGTAAGGAGTATACCTTAGTTGTTTGGACACACCGAAGTAGCAACGATTGTTCAATGAGTCTTTGTCGGACCTCCACCACAGTTTCATTGGTGTTCGACGAATCGATTACTCTTCGATTATATTTTAATTTGAAGACCAACTCTTCCGGCCCCCTTCTCATAGCTTCGGTAATGTCGCGTTAGATGCGCACTATGATGACAATTTTTCTTTACTGACTCTTCTTAAATATTGTCTTATCGTTGGGGTTGTGTTTCAAAATGAAACTGAAAATGTAGACTTTTTCATCGACCATGGTTGTAGCCAGGTGATCATATATCGGGTTGAACTCGATTGCATCATCGTTTTTTGTATGCGTCGCAATAATTCGCCAAGGAATTGGTCCACTGCTCTGACAGGTGTTGTAACTTGAAGAAGCTTCTACATTTGTTTCTTATTTAACTAAACTGTTCGCCTGACATTTTGTGAACTTGTTTTTGCCTTTCCCTTTTTCCTGTTTTTTTTTTTGTCTACTCCTTCTAAGGTACTCGTAATATAAACATTACCTTGAAAATTGACATCTTTGGTTTGCTATATTGCGTTTTGGCTTTGCCGGAGGAAATGACTGATGTGTGTTGTAGGACGTTGTTGTATGTCTCTGAAAACCAAAGCAGACATGTGAATTGTCGCGCCGCCATTGGCTGTTTACGGCGTAAATGAGAAAACAAATCGATGGCACTGTGGGGTGAACACCCAAAAGAGTGGATGCTTTTGAATACCAATAAAGTCATTGCGTTGCCAAATCAGTCGGAAGCTTGACAGTAGAACGTAATACGATTTTAATGTAACGAAAAAAGAAGGTACGCAAATTTAGTTAAACCTATAAGGGGTCTTTAGATATACACGTTAAATTGCACTGACTTCTTTTCAAGGTCTCATTTCGTTCGACGACCTGAAAAAAATACAAGCGACGAAAATGGGATGATGAATCTGCTTCAGGATTTCATTGGTAATTTTTATGTTGGGATACGTCTTGAGTGCTTAAATTTCGTTACATCAGGATAGAAATAAAATAAAATAGGGCATTGGGAGGGTGCATTGTGAATGACTCATCTGAGTACAAAGTTGTGCTTGGATTGAAATGAAGACCTGCCCCCAAACATTCAATCATTTAGTTCAAATTTTTCAACCCTGTGTAAATATTTAAGCAAATTAACAATTAAGTGACGGTATATTACTACGAGTATAGCGGACAGGACCATCAGTAATATCCAAACGGCTTAATTGATTCCTTTCGGTGTTCAAGTATGATTATGGGCCAAAACCAGGAACTTTCCTTGTATGACGCTGATATGTTGCGGAAGCTGAACCGAATGGCCTGTTTCAGCACTGACTAAATGGTGAGAGTTTACAGCGCAAATGATTAGATTGTCGGACTATCTCAACATCAGTTGCTGTGACTTGAAAGCTTTTAAGCCAGTACTGTCGCTGGTTAGGTCTAATAATGTAACAGTCCTACAGGCCGGTTGGCATCCATGGTTAGTTTACTCAACAGTCAGGTCCGTGATTTGTTGGCCCTACAGCTGGCTGACTTATAAGCACGGCAATGTCTATTGTTAACAGTTGATGCCAGGTTTTGTAGGCAGTTGGTAGCTGGTGGTAAAGGCAGTTACTAATCGATTATTAATCATGTTGATACCTGGCTGTATAGCAAGTCAGTTGCTGGCTGTCTTGTCAGTCGGTAGCTGGCTATAGTCAGTCGGTCTGCCTTTTAAACCAGTCGGTCGTAGGCTGTGCTGTCAGTTGGTCGCTGGCTGTTTTACAAGTCAGTCGACGAATGTCTACCCAGTTGATACTTAAGCGAATTGGTAGCTGGCTGTTTGAACATTGCTGTATAGCAAATAGGTTGCTGGCTGTATAGTCAGTTGGGATCTGTCTGTATAGTCAGTCGGTCGTAAAAAAATGTGTAACATTTCAATAGCCTTTTGAACTTTATATCAATTGAAATTGTGCCAATTAATTTGCTCCATTTTCGCACCACAAATACTACTAATATCTGCAAGCTTCTTTCACAGCTGTCACATTTCTTGTTTAGTATTCCCGGTGTTTCCAGACTTGTACTTGTGCTGTCATCTGATCACTTTCAAGTGTGGATAGGCAGACAATATTAACATCATTCAAATAAGGACTTCAAGTAAGGAGCATTAAAATTCATTCTATCCCTCGAATACCATCTTGAACATCACAATCGAAAGATTGAGGTTGTAAACAAGAATATTTGCTACGACGAGACCAATATCATCCCCAAATTCGACAGGCAATCAAACAGCTCAGATAACTTTCAACAAAAATTTGGATGGCAAAATACTTTCCCCTGTCCATGATGTCCGGTTTTAATGTTTTTTTTTTTAAACAATCTTTCTCTTTCGAATAAACTTAGAGTAGAGAGAACTGTTGGAGCTCTACATAACCGTGGATCTTCTTCGATGGGAAAAAATCGGTCAACTTCAATTGACCAGCCACATCAAAGCCCCAGTTATCAGCTTTAAATCGAATGGGAAACCGAACCTCGGATTTTAGTTTCAGCCAGCTTAAGAAGGCTCTTCACGTCACTTAATTATACCGATCACTGCTCGTTTATGTAATTACGTTCTCCTCAGGATTTAAAACATTAGAATTTTCATTACCACACAAACTCAGTTGAAAAAAATCACTTGAGTGCGGAACACAGACCTCTTCATTACGGCTTTATCATCTCTATCGCATTACCAACTTAAGACTAACTCCTGCTACATCCTGGGTATAGCAGGAGCCGCCAATACACACAACTTAACGAGCAAAGGAAAAGTGAAACCCACAATACTCTCAGCACAAGTGCAATTTTCTAATGAAAAAAGTTTCGTTCCCACAATCTATCCTTCGAAAATAGGTTCCGACACTCTGGAATGTAACTTAAACCACTTGGCACAGATGGTGACAGTGCAATTCACTACAAGTAAATGTATTATTACCACGTGGTGCTTCTAAACAGAACAGAACAAATTGAATGCAGGGTGAGTTACTTGCTTTAAGTTGTGGCATTCTTAAATTGATTGTTTACCATTTTCTACGGAAGAGCACTAGAGGAACTTCTACCCATCCAAACCGTACCTAGATTGAGTTATTTGTTTTTTTTTTTTTTGTAACTATTTTACTTTTCAACAACTCTGGGAAGTCGGTAGAGCTTCAATCATTAAGGGCTCTGTTAAGCTTAAGCTCTAGAGTGGGTGAAAGTGTCATTCGTTTTTATTAAGTTTTTGTAAAGATGGCACGGACTTCACTATGTTTTTAAGGTTCCGAACATCAAAAGGTTATGTTTTAAGGTCCGCTTCGTTGTTCGTCTGTCTGTCGGTCAAGACAGTTTTTCTCAAAAGCGAGCTTGTTTTTGGTAATGGCAAGGGAATTAAAACCAATATAGTTCTGCTGGTTAACCTAGAATAATGATATTTGTGAAGAAGCAAATCAATCTTACACAAAGAAGGGTATGAGAAATTTTAAATTACAAAAAAATATGAAGAACATTGCGCGGTGATACGGAACCGTTCGGTGTTCGACTCTCGCTTGGCCACTGTTTTTCTGACTGGGATAGAAGATTTTTTTTTGATTTTCCATCCAAAACGTGGATGGTATATAAATTGGTTTACCGCTAATTAATATTTAGAATCGATTAGATGGGGTTGAACCAGTGTTAGTAGCCATTTTTTTCAGACTCTTTGGTTTAGCGTTTCATCTACTAAATATATTGTGATTACGTTTTGGAGAACTTTATTTATTCCTTCGATCTTAACTTTGTTTAGAGCCACTTATATGGACTCATTATACTCTAATGGACTTTCAAACACTTGTGAACATGCCTTGTTGTCAGAAAATTTACTCTCCAGTATGTATGCTTAGAATGTGCTTTGATTGATTGACTCTAATATTTTGATCGATTAATCTTTCTATGAAATTCAGGCGATATGGGGAGACGCTTTCTGGCATGCAATTCTATGCTGCACTCTTGTTGAATAAACTGGGTTGAACTGGGCCTCGCCACGAAATCAATTTATTTACAGATCTTCTATTTATCATTTAGTTGAGCTAACCTAAAACCTCGATCAGCATGCGAACAACAAAGGTGTTCAACTTCACTCCCAAACAAAGCTCAGTAGCGATAGTCGAAACCTTCAAAAATGGGCGAATCGAAAGTTGAGGTTTCTGCGCACAAAGGAGAGTTTACGTGTGGCATAATGCTGATAAATAAATGCTCCATAGTCTCATTTTCCAAACAGTCTACCATGCAGGTCGCTCCATAGTTGTTTAAGGATGTTTATCGTCTACCGGTGTTGCAGATATTGAAAAAGTCATGAACATGAAAAAGTGCAGACATTTAAGATAAACATATTTACAAGAAAATGATGCGAAATAATTTCCCAAGTTTTGCTCAAAAGCCAGGGTCACTGCAAACTTGACATAGAGTAACATGAAGATCAAAACCAATATGAAAGAATCCAAGTAGCTGAGCGATAGAATGCTTAGTTTAACGAAAACTAGGGCTGATTTTTTTTATAGCTTCTTTTTGCTTAATTAAATCATATGGCTAAACATAAATAATGTTGTTGAATTTATTGACAATAAACTTATTGTTTTAAAAGAGACAAAGAGTTTAATATATGTATGTATATATTACTTGTATACATATGGTATGCAGCATTTTTTAACACTCGTAATTTGAGCATTTGTATTTATTGTAGCATACGTAACATATTTGTTGTTTAACTAATGCATGTTGCACGTTTTTCTAGAGATTTGGTACATTATACCTTACCAATTTAGAAAATATTATAATCATGTACAAATATATTATCACAGATATAAATTTTCAAATGCTAGTTGAAGTAAAAACTACATTAAAAATGAAGAAAGTTAGAGGGAAGAAGTTTCGGTTTGCAATCGAATGCAAAAATATAAGTTAGAAATTAATTGGATAAATAAATAAATAAGTCAAAAAATAAAATAAAATAAAATAAATTAGTAAATATATTAATAAATTAATTAAAAATTAATATATATACAGTTGTATAAAAAACATCAATAAACTTATATATAAATAAAATTATCATTTATAAATAAAAAATAAATCTGATAAACAGATCTGTCTGTCGATTGGCTTTGTTACTTCACATTTGCTGCAGAAATACTTTAAAAAGTAAGCATAAGACGATCAATATAAATTGTTTATTACGTTTTTCCTTTGCAAAATTGCAATTTTTAAAAATATATTCAGAAATACCACAAAGAAAGCCTTATACAGATTATGAAAAGGGTTGAATAATTGCGTATAAGGAACCTGGATTTTTTTTTTGCAAGAAATTGTGGAAAAATTAAATCGGTCATATAGTTGTAAGACATTTTTTAGAATTGGATCTCAAATATGGGACCATACGTTGGTATGATTTCATTACGAAACTAACCGCCCGACATAAATCCTTCATATTTTACAGAGCTTCAATTACACAAATTGTGAGAAAATATGATTTCCCAGTTGGAAAATGTCGGGTTCTACAAATACTTAGATCTGGAAATAATGTTGTCAGTAAGAAACCTATGAAAATTTCATGTTATGGACTGACTTACGGAAAAATGTTTTGTTAAGCGATGAAAAGAAATTCGACCCAATGGTTTTTCAATGCATTGACATGATCAAAGAATTTAGGATGCAGTTCGGTTAAGCCACAATTATGTGGTGTTAACTTGTGTTCCAGCAAGAAAATGATGCCGCTTACTCCGCAAAAATATTTAAAGAGTGGTTTTTGATAACAAAAAAAATTTAGATTTTTGATTGACCGGTTAGAAGTCTCGACCTCAATCCAATACAAAACCTGTGGCGAACTTTATCTCGCTTGTTATATGCAAATGGATGATAATACAATACCGTAGGATAACTCAAAGAAGCAATTAATTGTCTTTGAACTCAATATTAAATACCACTGTCCAAAATTTGATCAATTTAAAATTTGCCAAAGATGATAATGGAGAAGGGAGGACCTTCCCATTACTGAAATTATTGCTAGACAGGTGTATTTATAAGAATTTCGCTGTTATTTTGATTAATTATTATTTAAATTTATTTCACATTGAGTTTCAGTACCAAAATGTAAACTTAAATTTGTTTTTTTTTTACTTTTGCAAGGAATTTAGCAAAGAAAATCATTTTTTAATACTTAAAACAAATACTTTTTCCAATAACTAAAGAAAAATGAAACTTGGAAGTAAAAACCTGTTGTGTTTTTATAAGAATTGGTGAAAAATTAATATCAATTTTAGTTGAAATCTAATAATGCTAGATTTTAAAATAGTACTTGTAAGTTCTTGTTAGTACTTTTTCAATATAACATAGCGATAGCAATTCATCTGTTAAGAAGTATCTTGGTAAGTCCAGAATCATTTTCTATACCTTATTTTGAACTCTTAAAATGTGGGGTTTGGTGCATTGTCTTTAAACAGTGGAGCCATAAATCATGATGGCTTGGAAGATTGCTTTGAAAATAAAAATCTTGTTCTCATAGGTTTCGTTTATTATTTCCTGCACGTGAAAACATATACGTAAGATGTGATGCATCACTATACCTCCACACTGCCTGAATTCGAACATTTAAGTTTACTGTATGAAGCCCAATACTCCAACTTGGTCTGTTGCATTGGCGACGATGCCACCCTCCGATCACTGTATGGCATGTTTTAATCATTTGACACTCTCGAGGAAGCTAGCTTATTCATTCCGCAATAGCAATGATCTTTTTTGATTATTATTATTATTTTTCGAATTCCTTTTTCTGCTGCATACTTACATGTTATCCCTATTTGATCCCGATCATTCAATGAATTCATTAATACTTGACAAAAATGATTGCAATCGCCATTCATTTGGTATACAAAAAAAAATGCATTAACGAGTATTTTCCCACCATTCAAACAAAGCTCAATGAGTGCTACGAATGCTAAGAATACAAAAGAAAGTGAAAATGAAAGCTATCTTTTCCATGTAGTTTAAATCTGATCGCACAAACATGGCCCAACGTACTTCCAAACTGGGTTAAGACGATTTTTATTTCACTTACTTGTCGATATCAATTCCACAGTTTTGAGTAAATACACGGAAACGAGTTAGCTCTTCACTAGGTGAGTCACAATTGAACTTGTTTTTTCCATTGAATTGTATATTGGATTCAACAACAAGTAATGAGGCTTAGGTTGGCTTAAGAAATGATTGGTCTATGTTCGATCCCATTTCATGTCATGCTAAAGGATGTGCATTCATATCAATTGGTAGCTACACAATACAGTCGCTTTTGCTTTATGGAAAAAGCGTTTTATGTAAATACATGTATGTAGATAGAGTAGAATTTAACTAGAACTCCACACTTTTTTGCCCGTGACTCCTATAGCCGTTTAATTAACGAGAAATGAGGTATCTCGGTATATTCACTTCAGCACGATGCAAAGGAATCTTTTCTCAATAATATCCTGTAGAATCCAATCGGTTTCTTAGAAAAAACTAATTGCTCTTTGAAATGTGTGCTGATACACATCCTACAGGATGCGCTCACCATGCTTGAAGGTAGTTTGTTTAAAAATGTTCCAAGTTTTCCATATGAAAAAATCGAAACATGATAAAATATCAAAAGCATTGGACTAAGCCAATTAAGTTTTCATAACCGCATTTGAGTTTCATTTTCCAAACACCCATACTTGAGTGGAAATATAGACATTCTAAGCCACAAATTTCAGGTGTTCCTCACACAGCTGACCTCATGCGTAGAGATTGAGATTTTTGAAGTTCCTAAATTTTCTACTTGAACAATACACAGTGTACTTGTCTTCAAAAGCAAAAGTCGACTAAAATTGGAAGTCTTGTGGATACAGTTTTGTGATACAACTTTTGTTCATATTCCCTAAAATATGCTATTTAGTTTCCATCGTCAAGCATGTGTCGGATGAGCATAAGGGGATGATTCTTTTCAAGAGAAACAGAAGTTCTTGTTCGAGAGATCTTAATAATTGTCAAGACTCTATGAGTCAGAGCAAAGATATGGAAATCTCTAAAATCATAGTGTAGCCGCAATTTTGACCAGATTTACTTGAAGTATAGCTCGATGCCTAACATCATTGCCAAATTGTGTTGGATTGCTAGACAAAATTGAATGGGCAACAAAGGCAATATCTAAAAAAATCCGAGCCATTTTTTATGTCAAGATTCGTTAACAAAAAGTATTGAATGTTAACGTAGGTAACAACGACAAATCGGTTTCAATAATTTTATCTGCTTTTTTAATAAACCCTTTCATGTTAAAGATCAAAGAAAAAAAGGTGCCAAAATGAGTATTTAACTCTCACAAAAAGTTTTTTCAAACCTGATAGTTGCCGCTATTGACAAATCGCATTTCAAGAAATCACAAGATCAAGTTGTTTTATCCATCGATATGGTGAAAAGTTGTGTGCCTTTTTAAAAATACCATCAATTCGGTTTAAAAAAAAAAAACATAAAATTAAACATTCGTCGCACAACTGACATAGTTTGTACGTAAAGTACCCTCAAAATGGCAAAAAATCATTACTATGGCAAAATGGGAGGGTTGTCAAGCACTTGCAAGAAATGGGAGAAAAATTTAAGTTTGAACTCGGGACCTCACGCTCACCGAGCCGACGCGACATCAAGCCATATCTCAGTTACTCTTCGTGGACAGGATCCTATCATTATGCTAAAGCCAGTTTGCAACATACAAATCTGCCAGTTCCAGTTGAATTCTGGCTCGGCGATTCGACAATGGACAACATTTTCACATCCGAGAATAGAGCAAACATTTTCACATCCAAGAGTAGACCAAACATTTTCAAGCTAATACTCATGAATAGTTATTCATCGACTTCAAAGCCGTTTATGCTGTCATTCGTACTGATCATGTAATGTCGCACAACGTGCCGCTGTGCTCGCATACAATGTAACTTCTTTGAAGCTTTCACGGCGACGAATAAATTCAGAAGCATGCTGTCGGTAAAACAATCGATGTGGTATTAAGTTTATCTAGCACGAGTGGAGATCCGAAGAACACTCATCTCCTAACCCAAAAGAACAAAAACACTCATATTTTCAGCTCTTGCCGAATGTTGGGCAATATGTAAGACAATAGCACAAATTTTGGGGATTTCCGAACAAAAATTCTCCGTCGGATATACGTTCATGTCTTGCCGAATGAAGGAGAAGGCACAACAGCGAGCTCGAATCTGGAAAGCACAACTCCGTCACCTACAATCTAGGGCACCTTAAGCATTTGCTTAACTCTGCCACTTTAAGCTACACTACGGGGTGGACCTGTGCCTCAACCAACAAGCGTCTCCAGCGTCTCGATCTTTTGCTATCTGCCTCCAGTTTCGCACGCTAAATTGGTTGAGGTACCTTTTCACTTGCGCGCGCCACCTGAGTCGCTTTCTTCCTCTGCTGTGCCGTCCCTCGAGGGTGGATTCGAAGACTTTCCGGGTCGGAGCATTGGTTTCCATCCGCTTACCATGACCTAGCCATCTCAATCTTTGGATCTTCACGCTTCCACGTTAAGCATCTTAAGCATATTCTGCTCAGTCTCAGATCTCCCTGATAAACAAGTTAGCAACTTAAAGCTTGTTTACAAAAAATAGCTGACCCGCTGACCTCTAAAATATCGCATTTCAAGAAATCACAAGATCAAGATTTGAGGCTTGCTTGACGTTTGGTGCAACCAACTTGCAGATTTATATTTAATTTTGGAAAGAACTTAATAGTAAGAAAAAATAAAAAAAGAAGTCAACAGACTTATTTTCGTTCGCCCAATTCGCAGTATTTTATTCCATTAATTGTTATTCCTGCAAGTGCAATTTTGAGAGGTTTCGCCACCCCTCCGCTTTCATTGATCATCAAAAAAATATTATTTTTGATGACGCGAACTAGGAAGTTGAGCTTCACAAGTCTGAACTGCTCCTCTGCTCGTTGGAGGGTTCGTTTTTTTTATCCTCACGGCAAAAGATGACTTAAATTGATCCAACTGAAAGGTACGTGCTTAATTCGCTGCTTCATACAGTCTTGACATTGTTCATAATGAAAACAGTTTCTCATCAACCCAAGTAGAAAAACATGCAGTTCTTTCTTTACTTGAATATTTTGTCATATATTGCATTTGTGTATTCCTTGGATGCCAAAGGTTCCCTTTATGAAAAATTAAAAAATACACGTACATATATTTATTCCTATATTTTGTAACGAACATTTAATATGTTTCGCTATCTTGATCTTTAACTCTGTTCTCCCTTTTAAGCACTTCCTATACTGTCCTCTATCATAAAGTCATGCTGGGAACTTGGTTATGAAATCAAATATAATCCAGTACCCATCCACTCGCATAAACAAAACCTTGTATGGACCCTCTTTAAAGAGAGGAATTCAGCCAGACACAATAAACCATAACTCAATATCAAGTCATAAAGCAAGAATGCAAAGCTTCCTTGTACTTCCTTGTACCTTCCTATATGTTCTCTTGCAAAAGGACTGGCACTATAATCGTTTTAAAATTCATTTTCATACTCCATTTATGGGTTGAAATATGCATGAATATGGTCTGGCTGTGCAATATACGAGAAGGACACCTTCGCCATAAACATGTAACAGGACCTTATAAGAAAATATTTACATACCTGACAATCGTTGTGTCTAAAGAGGCAATATCGAAAAGGGAATTTATGTTCGTTAAATGATGTGTTATAGGATATTTCGAACCGTTGTAGTACAATCATTCTTTACCCAGAATTTTTCAAGTACGAATGAATTTAGTTCGAGAAGTTTTTGGATATGAAAAGGTTACATTTTCAAGCTCTGAGAAGACCGATCCTTTGCCATAAACAAGAACACAGATTGGTATTTTCACCTGTGTAATTCCAATGTGTGAGAAATTTCAGCAGAATCTATTAAGTAAGGAGTACTTAATAATTCAAGTTTTGCAGGTCTTGTATCCTTCTCGTACGAACCTTGGTACGAACCCCACCGAACCTAATTTAAGGGTAAAATACAAAGTCATAAAAATGTTACATTGAGGTTTTTTATGGTATTTGCTTGTGCTTCTTTATTTTTGTATTTAAACGTCTGAAAAAAGGAAGAAAGTCATAAAAGTAAAGTCTTCTGCCATTGACGTTCGTTGGAGGGAGAAGAAAATTGGATGAATCTGCTTGCAAATTTTTTAAGCTCTGAAAATAAAAATGCAAATTATTGACAATTTATTAAAACCATTCATTTGTTTTATTGGGAATGCATATATTATAAGGGATGCATAAAAGCTGAGGTTTTCTCAATTGTTATGACGTTCACTTTTTTATAGTCAGCGCAACCTTGTTATAAATTATGGTTGCAAATATTGGACTTGAAAATCGATTAGCAAATAATTTAGCACTTTGACCAGCAAAAGTGTTTACAAAGTGCGTTCTTTTTAAAAATAAAATAATGAATGCAGTTCGCAGCGTAGTATTTGTTCTAAAAAAAATTGAGTTGAAAAATATGTATTGATTCTTTTAAAACAGCACATAATTTATACTCCAAAATTGAACTCTACTACAACCGGAGTTTCATTTTGCTGGCTTTTTCAGTACTCATTGGCTACATTTGGCTTAACAGCTTTGCAAATATAGGTAAGGTAAGGTAAGGTTTTAGATTCCGTGTGCTTAAAATTAAAGTGTGCTGTAAAAAATTTGACAAAGTTTCAGAATAGTTTTTTTTTGTTTTTTTTTATGCTGTGTTTTTAAAAATGTATAATGGAAACTGATTTCCTAAGTCTCATAAATACAATCCACAATTCTTTTCAACCGTTCTGTGTTCCACTGGGGCTGTTTTAACATTTTTATCTTTAAACTTAATTTTTCAAACATTCTAAAAATTCTAGAAAATATATAAAATAAGTTATTGACCCTCTGCGGGTGTACTAAGCTTAACTTCAAATATGTTTTTCGACATCGGTCTCAATAACATTTTAAATACAACAAAATATATATATATGATCGATTAACTACTACCACCTATCATAGTTTAGGTGAACGGACTTTGATATTTCTTACTTCTTACTTAAAATAGCATAAGCAGAATAATCTGAAACCAAGTTCATTAACATCGATATGATGTATTTCTTTTGTCCTTAAAATGCTTACCTACGACAAGATTTCTTAATATATCCTGAAAGGGTATTTCTTCGCCTCAACTAAAACCAAAACCATTGCTTTTTATTTGATCAGACCTTAAAGTTTTCTTTAAAATATATTAAGACGAAGTCGATCAACTGTTCGCCGCTATTGCTGATAATCAAACAGGCTCTTTAATCGCATTTACAATCGTTATCGTAATCGGCGGTATCTTGGGGCGATAAGTTCTCCCGCGCTTTGTAGCCTAAGGGTTATTTTTATAAACCTATGACTGCAAAAATCCACCAAGAAAAGAATCTTACCGACTAGTGCAAATCGACAGGACAAGATTTTAAGGGGTGCTCTGCTGGAACCCAATAGAATTAATCCAGAATCTAGTAGAATGGTTCCAAGTAGTAATTTTATTTTCTTGTTTTATCTTGACATACCCGTTCAGATGGATATGGATTTTGTTGCCATGTTGATGAATTTTGAATAATTCCTCATTGAGTTTCATGATTGCGTGATCGAAGCTTAGACTCAATGGAAAGTGGACAGAAGCAGCTAATGGGTTTCAGCCCTTTGTACTGCAACATCATCAACTCGTCCGCTCAAATGTGCTCCAGAGACAAAAGTACACCTCGTCTGGGAATCACAATATTTTCAGCCACATCTGTAATGTTCGCGTCACATCAAGTCTCTTATGTCAAGGGTAGTTCCATTCTCTTTTTTAAGGGGCAGTAAATCGCCTAAGTTGATGATAAGATTAAAGCATCCATCTTATAAAATTTTCGAAGGTATCTGGATATCTGGCTTTATTGCTGATTTCCGTTTTAGTTTAAATATGAATATATATTACGGGTGGGCAAATGGGCCTGTAATGAAAATATCCACTCCCAAAAACAGTGTGTGTGTGTTTTTTTTACACTAGTAATGTATAAAATGAGCGTGAATAATATCCACAAATCAATGTCGGAATTAGATGTCGAATCATCATTGCGACTTCGTATAAGCTTGAAACAATCCGCATGATCCAATTAAATTTGACAAAACGAGAAACGGTGTCACCCGAAACTGCTTCAAATCGTTTTGCTTGTTTTCTAATGAACTTTTATTTTGACCCAAACTTTATGTGAATCGAATTTCATTCGGAACTTTTTCGTAACGTTACCTAGATCGAGGTGGTTATTCAAATGATATTTGCTATTTACTGAAACTTTTCTTCCTGATTGGTAATGATTCAAAATTACTTTCCTGTTCAAGATATCGTAAACATCGTTGTAGTCCAGGATTATATTGTTAATCTTGCCATCGCAATCCGTTAAAATATTTAAATTAAAAAAAATTGTTAAAGTGAACATCTTACAAATTGAAGATTGATTTACTGATATTAGAATTTCTCTCTTCTGAATGCTTTAAAATCCAGAACTAATTCGGCATGGATTTAAGTACAAATCATCTGAAAAGCAATCTATGCATATCCTTATCAAATCCGAAAAGGATAGAGAAATGGAATTACAAGAGGAAAAGCAACCTCAAAATATAGAAAAGAGTGTAAAACCAGATATTCATGTTGAAATGTCGTTTGTACTCATCTCGACGATGCCATTAGTTTGTCATCAAATGCTGAAATAGCGGAAAAGGACTTTATTTCAGAATTTTATGCCTTCACATAAAATGGAAGAAAATACAATAAAAAGCGATCGCCTTATTAGCTTTAAAGCCACAATCTATTGGATAATTTCCAGTACGATGCATAAATGTGATTAAGTAATAATTAATTATCATCAACCCAGACAGCATCGAGGATTCATAAAAGGGTTATTGACCGCCAATGTTTAATTAATGCAATTAATAAATCCTATTTTTAACAGAATACTAAAGTCCAACAGTTCCGAATTTATTAAGAGGACAGATGAGATGAGATATAATTGAGGTTCAAGGTTTATTTAAATTACAAATGGTTCTTGAAATGGCAAAGGATTTTTTTTCAGCTCGACGTAGAATTTGCTTTAATATAGTTTCGCGTGTAAAATTTTTCAAAACAGCTAATTCAGCTTTTCCAAAATGAAACAAAAAAAAAAATCACTTGAACATTGGAATCGTCACGGAAAGTGTTCAAACCGGTCATTTTTGCCGGGTGGTCCATCTGTTGAACCGTACTAAATTAATTTTTGCGTTGCAGGGATTTTTTTTAAATTAAATGGAAATCTGCATGACTATTGCCAAACACCATGCGTGTTTCCATAATCGTTCGTTTTTCTGCCTTGCTATAATGTTTTCGTCTGTGTTATTTTTCGGAGTAGTCTTTAATACATTTAAAGACATGATCTTAATGGAAGACGTTATAAATTATGAGGGTAAACCCGTTTTCTAGAGATCGGGCTTTACACTTGCGAACGAAAGAAGCATCATTTTGCGCAAGATACTTTACATTGAGACTTTAAATATTTGTAACCAAACACCTTCAAATCAATAGTAATATCCGCTTGAAGAGGGCACTTTACCATAAGAATAAGTGGTATCGCGAGAGAATATTTAAGACTCCCAGTGTTTAGTTTCAGGTAGTCAACGCAAAATCTTGTTGTCCCCTCTGTTTTTACTTCAAGTTCCAACGGCAACCAGGCAACGATTATGGTCTGGAAGCTCTAACATCAATTTTATCATAATATAAGACTTTTTCGATGCAAGCAAGTTAAGCTACAGGATTGATAAAGCTTAACACCTGAGCCCGTACGTCTGTACCAATTTATTAATTTTAAAGCATCGTGACTTATCCTTATCAGATCCTCAAGTGATCGCCTGTTTCTTCAGCCGATCATTCACCGACGATAACCATGAAACTGACCACTCACATATATCTTGGTATTTAAAGCAAACGTGTCCGAAGGCATTACCGTCATTGACAGTGACAACGAAGATAAACACCAGTCTAGATAGTATCCATCCACAGTTCTTCAAAAATGTAAAAACTTCAAGGACTAATTCATCTTATTCGGCCAACATTTTGAAAAAATAGTTTATAATACCTCTCCATGAAAAGGGATCGAGAAATAAATTCCCCAGCTGCATGCCTAACGCCTAGAAGGTTGTATACGGTAAGATATGGTCCCAATTGAGATTGAGATCTCCAAGCAAGAATGGATTTCTCAAGTGTTGATATGCATTAACCTTCTTGACTGAGTTAATATCCCTTGCGGCTTCCGCCATGGAAGATCCAGAAAAAATTGATGTTATATTTCATTATTTTGCTATGACCTGCGACAAAGAACAGCACAAAATTATTCTCTAAAACTGAAATTTTTTGGTATCCCACCAATTATTTAAGCTTGGGACAGATTCTTCCTCTCAAATCGTACATACGCTGTCATTTTCAGATCGGGCAAACATGCCTTTCGCAGCCACTTCGGGCGAGGAGCAGGAAAACCACTCATGACCAATTATTTTAATTAAGAAAACTATTGAAATTGTATTCGTTTCATTTTAATACATTTTTTTTATTGTTTAATTTATTTACTTAAATGGTAGATAAAAAATGCTTAAACCTTACTGAATTAATTTAACTATTTATTATCTTACTTACTGGCCCTCTATGGGTGCTTTAAGGTAAGCCTTACAAATTGAAAATGTGTTTTTCGATTTATTACTAATTAACAATTTAAATTATAGTAACTAAGAAGACAACTAAGAAAAGGAATAAATTATGAACAGAATCTAAGTAAATGATTTTTTTTATGTTTTTACTTAAACTAGACCTAAATCCTAAACTACAAGCTCATTTAAATCCTAAACTCTTAACCTAACTAAAAATAACATTAAAACTTCTTATTAGCTACTTACCATAGATTCATAAGCCGGCCAGGCTGATAGGACATGCAACCTGTTTTTGCCTAAAGGGCACCCAAGATTAAAGATACTCAAACGACGGAGCTCAACTCTCCGTTCAGCTACAAATATTGTTAATTTTGTCGAAGGCAATCTGCTCGGTCAGAATGAACTACTTGCGACGTCTTGGTCGTAGTTGATTCGCCCGTCTACAGCTTTTTGGGCCACGTAGAAGATTAACGGCAAAGCTTATCTAACTTGGACCTTTTTTTATCAAGATAGAGGAACGCTGTAGGAGGATAGGGCGATTAAAGCACACTATCTCCTGGTGCATATTATTAGGTTAAAAAACATCGGAGATTAAGTTGCTATTCGAAGTTATTGCTCTTGCAATGTGACCTCGAATAAGTTTTATCAGAAAGTTAACTATTTTGATCAGGTTTGCACATTGCTAGAGAATTTTTTGTACTCAGACTGTGGAGACAAGCCCTATATGAGTGGAGACAAGCCCTATGACGTCGTCTCCCGAAAACCCGTATCTTTTCCAGTAAGCCTGTTCATACATTGAACCACACGGGACATCGATAATTAATAACACGCCTTACCTTGGCATTGAGTTGACTGATGTGAAACAGTCTCTATAGAAGCATGTTGAAAGAGTCAAATATTGTTTTTGTTTCTGAAAGAAATTTGCGCATCTATTATTGATAGACACAGATTTAAGGTGCACTTGGTTCAGTGCATACCCTTCATATATTGTAAAATTTGTAAAAATTGTTTACGAAGATGAATAATATGGCTCTGCTATGAAGGCAAATTATGGACAACAGAGTGATGAATCAATCTTAAAAAAAAAAAAAAAGTTTATAAACTGCGCATAAAGTGACCGAAAATAAGTCGATATGAAATTTTCCGTCAAAATTCGAACCTCTACCCATGGAGCAATCGAAATAAAAAAAAAAAACTGAGTTTCAAAGCACTACAAACTCTCTCGATTATTCTCCCAACCCTTCTGCTGACTGTGTATAAATCGACCAAATTTTTTCTCTGAATTTCCCTAAAAAGCCTTACATTTGTTGAGCAATATAACTTTCCTCTTGATAATTAATCACCTAGAGTCCTTGTTGTTCATAAAAAAAAACTTTTTGGCACTTCAATCCACTCACCTTAATCCATCTCCCTTGGTTCGCCGAAGCACACGAACCATTGTCGCCAATGTGACGGAAGACTAATGCTGTCCCCAACGTCTCTGGTGGTGACTCACACAGAAGATACATTATCCTTACTCAACCTTTCTATAAATTTATAATCCTACTTTCAAGCTTTTTCTTGAACTGATTAAGTGCCCTCATGGCTAATTTTTAGTGCAGTAAACATATAATTACATTATTTAATTTAAGCCGAATATAAAGTCCCTATCGCTCTTTTAAATAAAAAAAAACCTTTTGAAACTGCGATCAATACTTATTTCCTTTCGATGTGTTTTGTGGAAGCACGTATTTATTTATTTATTTTTAACCAACAAAGGCATTATTCTTGAAACGGATGACATGTTTTTTTGTTTCTTTTTTTTTGTTTTTGGAAAAATAAGACATTAATCATCATCAGCCTTTGATGCGAAAAAGGTTATATAGTATATCAGGATCAAGTCATCCCTAGCGAATACTAATGGAAAAAACCTGTTAAAGATGTCTCCTAAAAATTTGGTAAAAGGTGTCAATTTTACATTCTTTATCCATTTATTGCAAGGGAATACCCATGTTAGGCATAAATGTATCCATGAGGGATAAGACCTATTATAATGGATACCCATATTATGAACATAACATTTTTGTGTTTATATTGAAAGCAATGTCCACTTTTGTTGCTTACTTGGAGTGGATTCGACAGCTTTCGATATTATGTTAAAAAATACTAAATATGTTATATTTTTCATTGAACGGTAGTCATTGTTTTTTAGCAGCTAAGAACTGCTCACATATTTTATGGGTGGATGGCTCTTTTTTCTTTGAGCAAGCTTTTAAATAAAACACACGCCTCTATGATGAGGCCATAATTTTTTCGGCCAATTTACGCAACGTGAACCTGTTGAAATTTAAGGGCTGATTAGGAGATTCCATTAAAAGTTCTTACAATCAAACAATAAACTACTGGAAAAGGGAATAAAGAAGCGGCCAAGTGCGAGTTGAACTCTTTTTTTTCAAAAATCAAAAAAAGATATCATAAAATTGTTCGTGGTATGTTTTAGAATTTTGAAAGAACTGAGACATTCTCGAAAAGAATAAAAACCAAAATGAATCACAATCATTGAACTAATTTCAAAAACACGAATTGGGTCATTGATTTGTGTAAGAACAGGTATTTTTATTGCTTACCCAAGCAAAACAATCGAGAGAAAAAGTAAACACAAAAATATAAGTTTTTTATTATCATAGTTTGTAAAGGCTTATAAAAGTCTTTCCTCGTAATACTTTTAAGTGCAGACAGTGGAGGGAATTGGAAGCCGTCAAAACATAGTTTAAAAAAGTCAGTTTTCTTGAAAGCCAACCTTGGAGTGAATGCCTAATTAACTTTGGAGCGTACCAAGTTTCGAGATTTTTTTCAGTTCTTATACGCCTTAACGATGAAATGAGTGAATTCGATGAGGCTGCAAGCATTTTGATAATAATATTCCCAATTTTTATGGAGAGATAAAGCTGTCTTTCCTTTAATTATTTTGTTGTTTCCATGAATACACCGCAGCATTAATATTTTCTCAGCAATTTCAAACATTGAGTATTACCTTGTTATCAAATCCTTATTGACTCCAATACTACGAGCTGTTTCCTCTGCTTCGGCCAAAAATGTAATCGATGCAACCCGATAATTGTTTTTTTCCAAATCCATGTTTTTTGGCTTATCCGTAACGAGCCAATCTTATCGCGAAGTTTTGGTTAAATTTGTTGTGATCTTCTTTTTCAATTTCGGCCACCTTTCCGGCTGACAAATTTTCGTCTTACAGTAGGTATTTATTCTTTTTACCGCAAATATGTGCTCTTTTTTTAACTATCCTATTTTTAAAAAAAATTGTCTGCCCGATCGGCCAACGTACTTCCAAATGATCATATAAAGAAAATTTTACACATCACCAATGCAATTTTTTCCATATTTTCTACTTACAAGAAAATAGAAGCATACTCATACGTACGCTAATCGTTAACACACCGGTATCTTTCCATTAAAAACCATTAAGAAATCTGGGATACCATCTTTTAATACCAGATACCTATTTTGAAACTAATCTACTTCTACTAACAGTCCTTCAATTTCTGGTATAAGTCGCTGAAACTGGCTGAAATATATTTTATAAGTGTTTGCCAACTATTCAAAACTGAATTCTATTTATTGCTCTTCCATATCAAAACAAGTAATTTGTTTTAAGATTGTATGACGACAATTACGAAAATACCAAAAAAGCCAAAAATTGTATAATCGCTTATGTAGATAGGGAAAACAATTTTTGTTTTTATTAATTAAGTACAAAGATTGTTTATTTACAACCATTTACAGATGTAACACTTTAAGTTTCTGTCCGATCTATATCTTTGAAAACAAAAAATAAAATTGAATATCTCTATCGAAAAGGGATGCAAATTGCATTCAAACGCTATAAACGCTATCAGTGGGTGTTAGTTGTTATTAGACATAAACAAATAAAGCCTAATACCATACACAAATACAAAGTTTAACAAATATTAAAAAAAATATATATATTGTATTCACAAATGTTAATTACAAAATAAATACAAATAAAAAAAAAGTATTGAAAAAACACGTAGCATGCACATTAAGAATTGACACGTCCAAAAAGTTTTTGTTTCACTGCCAGTTTACTGGATACAAAATCGAACATATGACAGTTTGCATTCGCTTCTATTGACATCCGAGTAACAGGTTCGTTGCATCCGTAATTCGTACGGTGGTATTTTATGTCAAAAATGTTTAAGTTTCTAAAATTGAAAGACTTTACACTAAAATTTACTTGGTTAAGAAGTGGTGGTGCGTCAATATTACCAGCAATAAGCTGATGTAAAAACACAATATCACAGACTTCCCGACGTTTTTGTAATGAATCAAGGCCGATAAGTGGAAGATCATATAGTAACTTCTTTTCCGCTGAATTTAGGGCAAAAGCTTGTAAAGCTTGTTTTATAAAAACCAAAAACCAAAAATATGTGCCAAAAGTTACAAAACATATTTAATTTTAACATTTTTAAAATATCAAGACAAAAATAATAAGTTTTCAGGCACTTTACTAAATTGTTACATCCAAACCTTAAAAAAAATCCATTTTTCATTATTTAAAATGTACTTTAAATTAAAAATCATTTTTAAGGGGTCCCGTTCCTCAAACAAAAAAACAAGACCCATTATAGGATTACTTCGTTGTCCGTCTGTTTGTCACCATCCTTTTTCTCAGAAACGCGTGGAGGCATCAAGTTGAAATCAAAACCAAAAACCGATGAAAGCATTCTTTTAAAACTGTTAAAAATCCAGCTTTTAAGTCGATGTATTCAAAATATGTGGCTATTTTTTCCAAATATTTGGATACTCGGAAGGAGAATCAAAACGTAAAGACTGCGACAAGAATTTTCTTATAGCACAAATTAAGTGAAAAATCGCAACTCAATTTTAGTCCGAGAAGAAGGCTATGTATGTGAAATTTTAAATTTTAAAAATGTGTAGTTTGCCGGACAAGGGAATCAAAATCGAAACTACAGACTAACAAAGTGGGAAAACGCGTCGAGACTCGATTTCCATGATGGACGAACTATTTTCAAATTTACAAATTTGTACCGAACCTTCGTTGCGCGAGTCCAATTCGCACTTGGTCGATTTTTTATTAGTTGTTGTTATAGTGGCCATAGAAGTACACATTCTATGTAAATGTCTACCATAAATGGTTAAAAATTTACAGCTCTGTGTCAGACGAATAGATGGACGGCCGTTCCATTGGCAGCCTTTGTATACGGAACCCTTAAAAAAGGTAAACGTGCAAGAAATTTTTACATTTCAATATTTCAAAACATTAATTTACTATAGTTTTTTCGGATCACAATGATTAGGCACGCGGCTTTTAACATTAACTCCCTAAGAACCTCGTTGCATGCATCTTACTTGAAAGCTTGCCTTTTAAGTTGTGTCGCTGTAGACTTTTCTACGGTCTACATCTGCGTAATTTTAAGACTTTCTTCAATGTTTCAAAACATTTGTTTGCAATCGTCCAAATCGAGTGGCATATCTTTTGATACCTTTTTTCAGAAGCTAATTATTTTATTTACGAAGATTAGAATGGACTCCTTGGTATTCCTTAAATTAACAAATAACGTCTCGAAAATTGGTTGCATAAATTCTTCTGCGACGAATCTCGGTATCTTGTTTATATCACCAAAATGCGAAGTAACTCTATATTGACGTGGCCCCATCTTGCTGCAACGACATTTTTGTACATCCATCCTTCGATTCGAGGTCAAAAAAATTTATTAAAATGTACCTATTGTGATGAGAATTGATTGCAGCAACCAATTACACTTCCACAATAATAACGTATCATGCCGTGACTTTTTATGTCCTTCCACAGTTACATGCCGATTTGGAGTAAGCCATATGCAAAAGATGAACCAGATACCGAACAAACAACAAGCCTTATCACTGAAGCAAAAGTGTGAAAAGTGGTCATCCGAACACTGATATTCAAGCATCCAATCGGCATGTGTTCTGTGGTCATCCGGTTTCACTTTTTGAATGAGTTGAACATCACAAATGTTCAAATGTGCCAGAGTGTATTGTAAGACAAGCAAAAATCGATAAATTCGGATCATCTTCAACACACACTAACGGCAACCATATTTTCTGAAAACCATACACTTCAATGATGGATGGATGTCGTCTCCCCATAATACACAAAACGTACATCACCTACAGCAGTACTCTTTTTGTAATCCGGTCCGGTTTTTTTTTAATGACTAAAATGAAAACAGTGCTGTTATTAATTTAAGAAGTTCCTGATTCCATATTCCTTGTCCTTGGCTTTGGTCCTGATATGAGAAACCACGAGTACGTGCAAATTTCGTTCATTGATTTTAGAAAGGACACCTCTCTTCTCATCTGACTTCATGCAACTTCAAGATTTGATTTTTAAAATACACATTTGTTGAATATTCATAACAGGCCCATTTTTTTGGTTCCGTTCCCAAAGGGTACAAAGGAGCAACTTAAGAACTTTTTAAAATTTGCAATCATATGTTCGATCCAAAAAAATGTAAAAGCGCGAATTCAACTCAATCAAACGAAGTGTTACATCTATGTATACGTACTTTGCTCTCCTGACGGCAGTATTATTATTTTGAAGGTGATTTGGACGTGTGTTTGAGTTCTGATTGTCCCAGCATTTCAAAAAATCACTTAAAATAGAGGGTTGAAAAATGAAGTAAAATGTAATCATTGAATGGCGTTGTGTGTGCTGATTACGCATTTAAAGCACACGGTCATTTGTTTAGATTCTTTTTTTCACTTCGCACGTACACCACTACATTATGACGTCGGAATCATAGATTAACACATTTTCACATAAGTTTGCATCAAATGATCTTTTTAATTTTGTGATCCTCTTAAGCCATTATTTTTGTAAACTTTTTAATTTTCTATCTGGAAGTTCATATTCTCATTAGAATTATACGTAAACCTTCATATTTATGGGTCATACTTTGAAAAATCTTAAATTGAGGAACTATACTGTTGCACACTTTTAGAAAGCGCGGAACCCTTCGTGTGACTATCAACTTTTACTTGGCTACTTTTAATGGTTATCCAAAGAGTTCATTCCTTTAAAAGTTGCACGTCATAAGATACAAAAACTTTTTTATCCGAACAGTGACAGTGTTATTGGTTCATGCTTCATTTCAACGAGTGGGTGGCGAAGTTGGTTGACCGCCTGCCTTTGATTGACGGTTCCTAGATTCAACTCCTAGTCCAGCCACCATTGGCCATTGGGATCAAATTAATGGCGCTATCACTGGATTGGTCGAACGGCGATAGTTGTGTTACTGAGGGATGGAATTGTTGTAGTGGTTGTTGTATCGGCTAGAGATCTGAGTTCGTGTTGTGGCTTATAAAGATTTATAAAGGGTGATTTTTTAAAAGCTATAGGAAAGTTAAAAAAAAACACATAAAATTGAGAAAAATGCATGAAATCTTTATTTGAATCGATAGTACGGTCCATATAATTTAAGGTTTGAAGATTATTTCATGCAAATGTTGACCTTGACTGCGCCTCAAATGGTCCATCCGCTTAGTCCGATTTTGGCATACTCTTTCCAACATTTCGGCCGGTATCTCACGAATAAATGCTTCAATGTTGTCTTCCAATGCGTCAATTGAAGCGGGCTTGTCTGTATAGACATGAGCTTTAACATATGCCCACAAAAAATAGTCTTAAGGCGTTAAATCGCACGATCTAGGCGGCCAATTGACCGGTCCCGAACGTGAAATAAAATGTTCACCGAACTCGCCTCTCAATAAGTCCATTGATGCGCGTGCTGTGTGGCATGTGACACCGTCTTGTTGAAACCACATGTCATGCAAGTCAAGTTCTTGCATTTTGGGAAAAAAAAAGTTGGATATCATCTCACGGTAGCGCTCACCATTCACAGTTACGTTACGATTCGCATCATCTTTGAAGAAGTACGGTCCAATGATGCCACCAGCCCATAAACCGCACCAAACTGTGACTTTTTCTGGATGCATTGGTAGCTCTTGCAATGCTTCTGGCTGATATTCACTCCAAAATCGGCAATTCTGCTTATTTACGTACCCATTGAGCCAAAAATGAGCTTCGTCGCTGAACACAATTTTTCAGTAAAAAAGTGGATCTTCGGCCAACTTTCCAAGAGCCCATTCACCAAAAATTTTACTTTGCGGTAGGTCGTTCGGCTTCAATTCTTGCACCAGCTGTATTTTGAAAGGCATCACACCTAAAACCTTCCGCAAAATTTTCCACGTTGTTGAGTAACAGAGGCCCAATTGCTGCGAACGGCGACGAATCGATAATTGATGGTCATCATTATCACTGGCCGATACAGCTGCGATATTTTCTTCAGTTCGCACTCTACGTCAGCGTGTTGGTGGTTTAATGTCCAACAATGTAAATTTGGTGCGAAATTTAGTCACAATAGCCCGAAGAGCCGCTTCAGTGGGTCGATTAAATTGACCATAAAATGGAAGAAGCGCGCGATGAACTTTCTTAACAGAGCACGCATTTTGATAATAAAATTCAATAATTTGCGAGCGTTGTTCTTTTGTAAGACGATTCATGGTTAAATTAAAGACCAAACTGAAGATGTTTGACAGTGAAAAAAAACACGAAACGTGCGTCAGCTGTTTAAACCAGTGTTGCCAAAAAGATAATAGCTAAAAAATCACCTTTTATGTAGATGAATCTACACTGACAGCATAACACTGACAGAAAGGTGTTCAGTTAAAGTCTTCCAAACTGTTAATAAGTCTATATTAAATCATCTGTCCCATTTCGGGCACCTGAACTGAAACCAAATTCATCTGAGTTGCTCAAACCACTACAAACAAAATCGTTCATTCTTCTCCTCATTCTTTCACTGTGCTACATGCATTAAAAGAGTATTCAAAAACTCTTGAGCAAGCAAATTATAAAAAAATTCTGGCTTGCAACAAGAACAAAGAAAGAAAGTTGTTTTTGTTGGCCGTAACTGAAGCACGATCTATAATTCATTTGGCTTACACTCTGACTGAATTCTACTGAATTTCATACCGGATGTTTGACGGGCTTCCTGGAATCATAGATTAAGGCTTAAAACGAAATTAAAATTGGATTAGTTCGAAAAGCAGTATTTCCTACATCATTGTTGGATAATGGATATAAATTGCTTCTTCTACTGAACGAGACAATGGAGGCTATAGAAATGAATTTTGGAAAATTTTCATATACCAAGTATTTCAATCGAAATCAAATAATCCTTGCAGATAAAGTGCATGTTCATCTTGGCACCGAGTAAAATTTGTGCCTCCGAAAATCCATACGGTAGTCGTATAATGCATCCCGAGCAGAAGCATAAGTGGATCCGTTTTCTTTTAAGACAACAGTTAAACGTGAACGGAGCGAACGATAACTGATTTCTCATGGCCAGAAATAGGACTGTGACGAGCTATCGTTGCTTGGCCACCACGGAGCTGCGCTTTGATGGTATTGGACATATTTTTGTGGGCTGCTATACAAAAAATCCAGATGCGATTGATGCACTCAAGAACAATATAAGTCAATTTATCTATGAAATAGAGACCGAAAACTTACAAGAAATTATAAAAAAAAGAGTTGATGGGACGGCTTACTGCCATAAAAGGTAAAGATGAATCACAAATGTACGACTTTTAGTTATGGAATGGATGTGAAGAGCGTCGACCGGACACTTTTTAAGTGTTCTATGGTCATATGTCTTAGAAACAATATCGTCTCAATGCTTTTCAATCTTGCAATCTTATTCTTACATTTTTGGCAGCAACTTCACGGCGTAAATTTAACAGTCGGCATTGCAAAGAGCCAAGGCCGATTTATCTAAAGCCAAATAGCCGACCTGTATCTTGGGTCAAAATGTTTTTAGCATTGGATTGTCTAATGTCCAATGGAGAGCATATCTCCTTGAGGAAGATACGCCTTCTTAACCAAATTAGAACTAGACATTCACAGAGATTATGTACAGCCGTTTCGTCGTCTGCGGTGGTTGAACTGAGTCCTTATTTGGTTAGATATGATGTCAAGGAGCAATGGCCGAAGAGGAAGCTTACAAGCTTTCTTATGTTCTACTTGTTGAGCTTAAGGATTTCTCTGCAAGAAAATGGATTGATTAGGAATTAAGATGGACTGAGTCCCGGTAGATTTCTCCAGTGGGAAATGCCGATAATGATATACCATCCCTTTTCGGGTTGAAGAACTATTGATAACCAATAACTAGGCAAAACACTTTAACTAATGAATATATATATAACATCACTACGATACCATAAACTTACTGGCCAATCGTTTAGACTTTTTTCATATCCTTCGAGTGGATTGGGGGCTTCTTCATCTCATGTGTAAACTTATAAAGAAGTAAAACTACATAAAATAAAAAAGGAAATTATAACTAAACTTCCAACCAGCTTGAAAATTACTTCCCATTGTAAGAACAAGGGAGAAGTTCCCATTTTTGTTTTAAAGAATCAGTCAAATATCGTGAGAAATGAAAAGGCTATCGGACTTTGAATTTACGTTTGCAGTAATAATTTCTTTACACACAAGGCTCCAAGTTGTGTAGTCACTTGCGCTGTTCGTTTATTGCATAGTTCTTATGTGTCAAATCACTATAGTTAAAAACCCAAAAAATTGTGTAGTTAGTTTGTAGGTAGGCCGTGGCGGGACAACGAAACAAACAGTTGAATGATTTGTGGTGCGACGATCTCGGATAGGTTAAATGACGTCACAGACAAATCGGAAACTGCAAAAATGCATTGAAATCCATCAATGAATGACCTATTTTTAAGTCATTCATTGATGGATCTCAAACTTTTTTTTTTGCGATTTAATATAGAATAATATAGAATCATGAAACTTCTCCATTACTGCACATAAGCCGGAAGTAATTTATAGCTCCACTCTTGTTGGGTTATGTACCAATACTTTTAACGGAAGACGACGTCATTTCCAGATCTGTTGAACTAAGACTCAACACTTTATTTAATTTCTTATGAAGAAGTTATTTGGCGAACTGTAATCTTCGTTCAATGTTTTTTTCGACATTGATATTTGAGTTACGTTTTACAATTCGCCCTTTAATATTATTTCACTAAGTCATCTTGCTACGGTGTGTTCCGATATTTTAACTTGGTAATTCGTCTCCATTTGGCTCTTACTTACTCCGCTTCTGGAATAGAATTTTTATTTTCAGACTCTGAAGCTTTACAAAGTTCAAGACAACCCATAAAAGTGCATCATTTTTCAAATCAGTCAAACTTATGGACAAAAATGTGACGTTTAATATGATGGTATGGACTTAGAAAACCATGTTTTTTTGCATTGCATTGCATTTTTATTTGTTCAACAATTTATATCTTTACGAGTTAGACCAAAACGCTTTAAGCTTAAAGCTGGGTTAATAAACATAACTTTGTAAACAACAGCGCTTCAAAAACTAAAAATTAAAAATAATGTTTTTTCGACACATCATTAATATTTTATATTTAAAAATTAAGAAAAAATATAAATTATCCTAAGAAGTCTAGTTTTCAAGTCGGGCCACTGAGTTGGCGCCATGCGATGCGAGTTACTGTAGTGATTACTGTATCGGATTGTCTACCTTGATCATGTTGTCAAGACAATGGTTTGTAGAGATGTGCTTTCACAGACTCTGATGCGAAAGCATAACACTGTAAGCGGATGTTGAATTCATCTTTCTATAAAATAACTTTCAAGAATACTACTGTGTCCAAAAAATAAGGTGACATTGTATTTATTTTGAAAATTCTTTATTTATTCTTCCAAATCAATTTCATCCCCTTCAAAGTAATCCCCTCCCGATGCAATGCACTTATGCCAACGGATTTTCCAATCTTTGAAACACTGGTTGTAGTCACTTTCCGGGGTGGCCTTCAGTTCCGTCTTCGCTGCGGCTTGAATCTCCTCTATCGTATCAAAACGGTGTCCCCCCGGAGCGGTCTTTTGAGCTTGTTGAACAGCCAGAAGTCGCACGACGCCAGATCAGGTGACTACGGTGGTTGCGGAACGATATGGGTTGAGTTTTTGGCGAAATGATCACGAATTACGAGTGCGGTATGGGATGGTGCATTATCGTGGTGTAAAAACCAAGAATTGTCTTTCCGGCCTTTTTTTCATAAAGCACAACACCACGATAATCGAAGAAAACAGTCAACATGACCTTGATTTTTGAGCGACTTTGGCGCGGTTTTTTTGGTCTCGGCTCTCCTTTGGCACGATATTCGCTCGATTGATCGGTTGTTTCGGGGTCGTAAGCATAGATCCAAGTCTCATCGCCAGTTGTAAAGCGTTTCATGACATCCTGGTAGTCGGAAAGCATTGTTTCACACACTTCAACGCGACGCCTTTTTCCAAAAAATTCAATGTTTTCGGTACCAGTCGAGATTTGACGCGCTTGAGGCCCAAAGCATCCTTCAAAAAGGTATTGACTGAGCCTTTCGATAAGCCAACTTCATCAGCAAGGTCTCTAATCGTTAATCGATGGTTTTTCAACACCAAATCTTTGATTTGTTGGACGTGAGCTTCATCGGTTTAGGTTGATGGTCGCCCAGAACGCTCTTCGTCTTCGACACGTTCACGGCCGGCTTGGAAATCACTATACCACTTGTTAACATTTTTTTTAGACATAGTCTCATCATCAAAGGCTTTCTGCACCATCCTCAACGTATCCGCAGCAGAAAATTGATTCCGCAAACAAAATTTAATGCAAATTCTTTGCTCAATAAATTTCGACATCGCAAAAAACGAAAAACTCACTTTTAGCAGCTCACAAAACGACGCGTATCTCAAACACTATGAATATAATTTGACATGAAATTTCAGATAGATGTCACTGACAGTACTACCAACCTAAAAAGAAAGAAAAATTTCCAAATCCTTCGACCCGCGCAGTTTAAATTCATATGTCACCTTATTTTTTGGACACAGTAGTATATCAACTGCAGTCAAATAAAATCCTGCAAATTAAGTAAAAGCAAAAATGTAAACCAATATGAATCTGAGCTTCTATTCGCTTCCCAGAATTTTAGTTGTTCCACCAATCCATCTGCTCGTTCTGTACAAAATGCATTTAAACGGTGTTCATAGCCGGTTAAGAGTGAAAAAATACGAGTTCTTTAAATATGAAAGAGTATACAAAGGCCAAAAATAATTTTCAATCCTTTGATAAGAAAATACAAAAACATTTATATCCTTTCCTGTTATATAACATTTCTTACCCATTGCTTAATATTATGAAACCGACGAGTCTTCGGATCGACTGTCCTTTTTGAAGCGCCGTATTTGCTTCTTCAATGATGGAATTAAATCGATTACTTCTGAGTAAATGCTTAAAAGCTTGTTGCCCTAAAAGTACGTTAGTATTTGGTCAGAAAATTTTCCTTGTAAGAAATTGTAAAATGATTTATAATAATTAATAATCACCTTAAAATTACCGCAAACGTAGCCTCTGGGTGGAACACTCGTATTAACAATTCACATTTAATATTTTCAATTAAAAAATAAAAGAAAAAAACTTGAGCTCGAATGCATGTGTCCTGCATACATAATTAATGAAAGTTTGAAAATTAAAAAACATGACCTTCTAAATTCTATTGACATGCTTGCTGTACAATTTGTGGGTTTGTACACGCCTCACTCCCCACTCACAATCATGATGAGCAATACAACGAAGTCATTAATTTTTCCACGCTTTTCATATTTTTCTTTTTATTTTTGTTGTTGCAGGTGCCATTATTTTTGGTTCCGATCAGGAGGTACGCGAAGTGATGCGCGCCGTACGTAGAAACAATGCAACTGGAGCGTTTTCATGGATCGGCTCGGATGGATGGAGTGCCAGGAACCTCGTATCAGATGGCAATGAACCAGAAGTAAGTCCACAATAAAAAAAAAAAAAAAAACAAAATTGACAGTCATATGTTTACACGATGATGTTTCGCACTTCAACAGATGTTGGTCACGTTCCTAGGGCAGAGGTTATGAACTCATGAAAACGAGTTTTGATAAATGGGGTTATGTCAGTCCCTTAATAACGCATTCAAAGGATATATTGGTCCTGCAGAGTTGCTTAGGTGATGATGAATGAGAAATGTGCGTTGATTTATTGCTTCATATTGTGTAGGCTGTCGTGGGTGGCTTTATTTTATCCCACTTGATTGATAATTAATATGAATCATTATTCATGGAAGTATCCCAATTAATTGAAACAATGTAGGCAAGAGTTCGTGCTTTGAAACTTCCTATATCATAGACTTTTTGTTCAATGTACATAAATGTATACATGGAAGCAAAAGTGTCTTTGATTTGGGAAACGGTTGAGTGTAAGCTTACAACTTTTGGTGACAGAGCCTCTCGAATTAAGGCGGTTGCATCTTTTAACCAATACGCAATACGAGTATTGCTTTGACCTTATTTTTTTAAACATTTTTTTAAATTTGCAAAATTGACTTTTTTGCGAGACGGTGTGAAGAACAAAAACTGTTGGGCTTAAAATTTATTCTTTTCGATGTACACTGCAGGCCGTAAGTCAACGAATTAAGTAACAAACATAGTTTGATCTATTGAATTTGAATTTTACTGTCAATCTAGGCATTCTGTCGATTAACTTCTTGACAATTTTCTATTTCTTTTTTTATCTTCATTATTTTTGAATTTTTTTATGCCAAGTCCGTCCCAAAGCCTCTATTGGGCTGATCTCGAGTGACTGGGCAGCCAATTTCATATTTTTCAGTGCTACTCTTTTTATCGATGACTTATTTGCAGTTTCTCAATTCACAGTATTTTATTCGCCATTAGTTGACATACCCACCAAGTCCTTTCTCTGCTATCAATTAGGTCCAAAATCGGATTGTCTACATAAACCATTATTTTGAAGACGCAAATTTGGAACACCAGCAGGAACACCTCTTATCGAAGATCATATCGATACTGATGCAGGTTCAAACTTCGGTTGAAAAGAAAATTATCCAGACTAATATGGAACCACCACAATGATTGGTTTTGATTCTCCTACTGGAAGTTGAAGCACTGCGGTACCTAAAAGCTTTTTTATAGTTTCAACTGATATCTGAATTGAGTGTAAAGGACTCAACAGGACTGATTCTCAAACATATTCATGGAGCTGTTAGCACTCGTTCCTTCTTGCTTCTTTTTTAATAGTGTATTCGCCTTGCGTTTGATATTTATAAGGGTCTTCCGCTGCTCCTTCGGGTTCCTTAATATTTAAAGCATAAGCAAGTAGCAACTACAGATTTTTCTTCTTGGTGTAAGGTGTCTCAACGGTTCAATGTCTAACTCGCATCTTCCCTTTTTCTATTGGGTAATTTTAAATATTGAAGCTTCATGATTTGGTTTATTTATTTATTTTATTATTTTTTATTTTATTTTATAAGGGGTGGCCATTGGTTACTCTCTTTATGATAGGCCGTAAGACTGCTCATGATTCGCATCAACTGCAAGGATTTTTATTTTTTAAGCAACATTTTGAGCTGCTCCTAAGCACAAATAGAGAAGCGATAACTAAGCGGTAGTTATTCAGCTAAACAACATTCACTGATAAAAAAAACCTTGTAATATTTTCTAACGATAATCATTGAATCGCGAAAATTAAATACAGTTTTTCTCTCGATTTTTCGAGCCCATGTATGATTCAAGAAGAAATCAAGTTAATCTCTAATCATTCACTTTTTGGGAAAATTTTGTACAAAAACTCTAATTATCTCTATTTAACGGTGGGTTTTATGGTCAGTTAATGAGGTTTTTTGTATATTTAAGCTTGGTCCGTAAACTAACGAGCGACAGCGGCGTACGTGGCTTCATAAGAAATGTGTACTGCAAAATGATGATTCATTTCAAGTCAGAATTCCAACACCAACAATTTTTGGTGCTTCAAACTGTGATCCCTCCCAAGGATGTCATTTATTCTTAGATTGCAGATTTCCCTCAAAAGGCTTTGAACCTTTTCAAAGCATTTTTAAGATGTACAGGTTAAACATAAAACGTCTACGTCCGATTGTTGTAAAAGGTTTATTGCATCTGAGCTCAAGTTCAAGTTAATTCCAAAATAAGAGAAGCCAAAGGAACACCTTTGGAATTAATTTACGCGATTTTGGAAAAAAATTATTTATTTATTTATTTCTACTTATCAAAAGCAAATTAAAAATCTGTTGTAAATAATGAATTTAAAGCGCTGGCAGCAGTCTTTCGGCTAAGTTTAAAAAAATTGTATTGGAACATTCCAGTAACCTAATTTTTTATTCGCTTCGTTAGATGATTCTGCAGGAGTAGATGATTCTGATGTTTTGATCGCCATACTTAAAAAAATCACTCTTTGGAAACAGGCTTGTAAAAAGAAAGCGGTTCGAACAACGAAATAAAGTAGCATTCAATCTGATTTTCGGTCGGATTCCACTTGCATGCGTTCAATTCTCAAGATTGGTTTTTTTTCTATTGCTCCTCGATTTTCCAATAGCTTGCAACTTGACTAGTCTCGATTTGCTAGTAAAAGACAACTGCAAAGCCTCTTTCATGTGCTCCTTATTCTTGTGTACTACACCACATGGATCTATTTAGGGACCATTTTTTTAAATACTCATTATTTATGTCTGCACCAGCAATTCATGTATATTTTGACGGTTCCTTGATATAACTAAGTTGCAATTCAGTTAATAAGTCGTGATTTAGTTGTGCTGTGAACGCATAAAACTGACAGCAGAGTGATGAAGTTATCCTTCAAAAAATAAAGTTAAATGTCAAAAATAGGGAAAGCGAATAAAATACGGCGAATTGAACGAACGCAAATAAGTCGATATCCGACTCTCTCGAAACTATTGTGCACCTGAGTTCCAAACCACTATAAAAAATATTAAGATTAACTCTCCCTGTAACTCTTCTGTTCACTTTGTGCTAATAAAAAGGATATTCATAATCCTTTGAGAGCGAGCAAATAATAAAAAAAAATCAAATGGCTTACTTGCGCTATGCATAGTAATAACCCTTACGACTACCTCAATGGCGCCTCATTTTTTGCAAGTGCCTAAACCCATCTTTAAGTCGATTGCCGGTTATGTAGTACTATTGACTAAAACATTTACAGATTTCCAACTCAAAAAAGCTAGCTAATAAAAATTTTATTTAAATATCATCCCACCGTTGAATCGTTTGTGGCAATTCAGGGTAAAATTTTAAATCACATTCCACAGCTAGAAATATTTTTTGCTTGTTTTGCTATTCTTACGAGTCAAAAATTGTGTAGGTTTGAGATGCCTCACGTGGATCCTCTTCGGTATAAGGTGGTTGAATAATTTTCACATTGAGGATGTATCTTTTCCACTTTGAATTCCATATTTGCTATGTCTGCCGTTTTTTTCTATTTCATTGAGGCTTGTTGGCAATTTCAATTCAATTTCAGTAGAGCCCTATTCAGCAGAAGTACAATATTAAATGTATCCATGCGAATTCTTCCAGGCTGTAACAGGTATTAGTTCCACTTGATGGAACTAAGGTGAGAAAGAAATACCTCTTTATTGTGAGGATCTACAATTCGCATTCCAATCTATATTAGCATAACATGTAAACATCAGCTTGCCGTGCCGACACGATTCTGAGCATGAAAATCGCGTGGTTTCTGGGTAGTCCAAGAATGAAACACGCACAACGTAACATTTTTTGGTTCTACGACAGCTTCTTTCAATGTGCAAATCCTTGCCATGATTTGAGGGGTGTTTGGGAATTTAGGAATTCAATCACGATTTTCGCTTCACTTTTACTGGAAGAGTTGTTTTTCTTTCACTTTCTAGTTAACAATATCGAAAATTTCCCTTTTTTGCTGTGTCATTGTGTCAGTTGAATGAAAAGTTCGGGATGTTTTGCAATTCCTGAAGTTGTTTTTCCATGCCACATTTGTTCTCTTTTTGTTGTGGTTGTTGATAGTTCCCACAACTTTTCGCGGAAAGTTTCACTTGCATTGACATTTCGGTACCAAGACGATTTTAGCGCGTGTTATTTGGGATTCTTGACGAATATTATGTTTTGTCTTTAGAGGACGGTAACATCAATAACGTTGAACCTCTTACATAGAAAGTTAAAAATATGATTACGAGACTACACGCAAATCGATGACCAGTTATTGCAAGCTTTTTATTTGGTTGATCTTTCCCAACTGAATTTTGAACCATTTTATTCCAACCGATTTTGCTGAATATATAATATTTACAAAATGGCCTTCGCCACGATATGGAAGTTCAAGAGAAAGAGCTTGCAGAGTAGGAAACGATAAAACCCTGTTACCACCTCAATGGATAATAACAAAGACACGAAAGTTTGTATAAACATTCAATCTGATTCGTCTTGAAAAATACACTGGTCCTGGATTTTATCCAGGATGTGATGATGGAGTCAGAAAGTGTTACGCTGGAAAGCGGCTTTGGACTAGAAAGAATTACTGACATGAATATCGAGCATTGCAGAATCAGAGCCTAGGTAAAAGCTGTTTCCCATCCTTCGTGATCTTTGGGCTGATGCTAGCAATGGACTAGACCGCCATAGTTTTGAACTGAAGGCTCGGTCATCCCATTTTTCATCAACTTGCTTGGGTAGGAGTCGAATGAACTCTAAGCTGTAACATTATTTGCCATTTCTTCGATGTGGCCGAGCCATTGGATTTTTCACACTCCTCACAGACTGTTCCGCAGAATTTTGTTTTCCCCTGAAGCTTATTCTGCAGTCTTCTTTAGTGTCCACCATTCGGCTCGATAATTTTTGTCCTTGAGTTTGAAAGTTTTGAACCTAACATAGTTGCTAGGATATCTGAAGAAGCATCGCTCAAACCTGATGACTCATCGACGTATATCCTTAACGGTGTCGCTTTGACTGATGAATTACTTGTCTTCCGGGCTCTTCTTCAGTCTCTGCATAGCCGGTGAGACTTGAATAAAATATTCCCAATTGATAGGTCGTAGATTCGAATTCTAAAGTGTTCTAGTTTTTCGAATCTGGTTTAGTCATCATCTGCCATCGGGCGCTATCACTGGATAATTCGACCAACAATAGTGGTGTAGCTCTTGGGTGACGTTGTTGCAGTGGTTGCTGTTTCGGCTGCTGGAATTTTTAGTTTGCGTTGCCAAAAATAGTGGTTTGTGTAGATGTAGACGACGAAAGCAAAGAAGTCGATATCAAATTCTCCGTCTCATTTCGGGCTCCATCCACGGAATAGAATTGAAACCAACTACATGTATGTTTCACTACGTAATCTTTCGTTATTCATCCACTCGCTCTGTGCAACACGAAACATGAGAGTATTCAAATGCTCTTGAGAGTGAGCTACTTACAACACAAAACAAAGTATCTTGTTAGCGACAAAAATCAGGAAAAATGCTTCGATACTTGTTGCTAGATATAGGATCTTTTTTTGAAGATGGGAAGAATAGAAATGATACTCCAAACGAGACAAATGTTTTACACGAAAACATCTCCACTATATAAAACGAAAATTGGGTTGGGTCAACCTCTTTCGTCAAAATGTTCAGCGCATCCACAATTCCTTCGTATCAGTGACAAGACTTCCATGCGTGTTTGTAGCCTCCATTAGTGCTTTTAACTTTTTTTCTTCAAAATGTACGTATCTTATTTATATTCCTAAGCACTTAGATATCCTGGATTTGTTAAAGTGCTCTTTTTTCGCAGCGTTCTATCTTTTTTCTTCGTCTAGCTCTGTTCATTTTTCAGGATGCTCGAATTTTTTTATGCAGCGTTTTCTTACGGGGCGCTGCTCCAAAATGAAGTTCGGAATCGACATAAACCCCCCTGAACGTCCAGCCATCCAGAACCTTAAAGTCCGGCTTGCAGTTTGACTGCCAGGTTTAAAGATAGCTGCGTTACTCTTTGGATCTCTTTGTGAGGAAATCTTGTGCTTCTTATCAACGGATTACCTTATCTGTTGTCATTTCAAGAAGGCTGTTTGTTCTTTCTGGTCCGTCACAGCGAGGGATTAGTTTCCAATTTTTGACAAGCTCTTGGAATGTAGTGTTCTTCAATTCCAATGAACCACTGGTGCTCATATATCATTGCCCTGTCGCCTTGATTAAATATGCCTTTCCAGACTTATTGGAATGTTTTACGTTCAGCCATCTGGACGGAATTCTTTACTGGCATCCGTCTTGCTGTTTACTCATATTAGGCGTGTGGAATCCACCAGTGATGCAACTGCAATTCAATGATAATTGCTGAGTGTTTATACTTCGCCTCGATAACCATAGACTGCATTAACTTTAAGACGCATTGTATTCCACTATGTTCACAGAGCACCGTGATAATATGTTGTCGGAATTATTAAGGAATTCATAAGATTAACATAAGCTGCCTTTCCCTCTTCCACTGTTGAAGATGGGTGAAGTGAATTTGGGAACGAATATAAAAATTCATCAGCAAGTGAGTGGATAGATTTAGACTTTCTTGGAATTGTAGAGGAGCTACACAAAAAATTGTTTTTGGTTGCTCGTCACTAAGGCTTGAGAAATCGATTTATTTTCTGCGAATTTGTAGTGGTAGTCGGAAATCACTTTTGAACATTAAAACTTTAACAGAAAGGATGAAGTGAAAAACCTTAAAGATTTAAAAGAAAACACGTACATTTGTATCTTAACAATATACAATTTACACTTTTTTTAAGACTTATAATCAAAGTATCCTTCGGGGTCCATCGACCCTACAAAAAAAAATTTGTAATGATTTATGTATATTACATGACATTTTTTTTTCTATAAAGGTTGAAGGAACTCTCTCGGTACAGCCCCAAGCAAATCCAGTTAAGGGATTTGAGGAATACTTTCTCAGTCTAACTGTTGAAAATAATCAAAGAAATCCTTGGTTTGTTGGTGAGTCCATAAGAAGCAAAAAACACTTTATTTAAAACAAAAAAAAATAATGCTAATGTTTTTCTTTTATTTTTGAAAAGAATTTTGGGAGGACCATTTTCAATGCCGCTATCCGAATAGCTTTATTACACCGTACAATAACTACAATCGTACATGTACCAGCAAAGAGAGACTCACTCGGGACAACACAGACTTCGAGGATCAACTTCAATTCGTGAGTGATGCTGTCATGGCTTTTGCATACGCCCTGAGGTAAGTGGCCAACCAATTCTGTTTTTGTGGCAAAGTGTCATTTCATTAATTAATTTGATTTGTGTTGTCATCTTCCATAGGGACATGCATAGGGATCTTTGTGGCGGACGACCATCCTTGTGTGATGCTATGAAACCGACAAAAGGTGCTGATTTGCTGAAATATCTACGAAAAGTTGAATTTCAAGGTACGCATAGATTTAATTCAATTCAGTAAACTGGAAAATTGTATCCCTAAAGCGTATTTGCTGACCATTTCCGCAGAAAGGGATAAACCCAATGAAACGCCTCAGTGAATTGAACATAAGGACAACAGAGTAGCTACTATAATCTGATAATCTTGATTGTTGCGAATGTCGTATTGGGTAAAGGGTCCCGTCGGGTTTTTCCTCCTCTTGGCAAACTCAAAGTCAAGTCATAAGTAATTGGATCAGGTTATTACTCGGGGTTATATTTTGTATATACATATATATATGTTTATCAGATAAAGTAAAAGTAGATTTGTGAATAACATGTGCTTCTAATGTCAATTGGCAAAGCCAATGACGTACTCGTAGCTAATGATGAATGTGGGGACAGAATTACTGCCTTATACTTATATCAGTTTATCGGGGATAACAGCAAATGTCAGAGATCAATTTTATGTTTAGGAACAACGTTTTGCAACTTGCAAACAAAATTAAAGCGCTTTAATAATTTGAATTCACAGCTGGCTCGTGGCTGTGTGCGATAAATTAGCTTCAAAACACTTGCGTGTATTTAAGAGGATTTTCCTGAAGTGGCTTTGACTTTAAATTAGCGCTTATTGGCTCCCCAACTTAAGCTAGGTTAATATATCATATAGATGGAAGTTTTTTCCGTCAAAAGCACAACCAACTGCATGATTTTTGTTGCAGAAAAATCAGTCAATAATAAGGTGGGCTACAAGGTTTCTTTGAAAATTTCTTGCATCAAAAGATCCCGTGAAAATAGAATTTATGAAAGAAATTTTATTTCTGAACAAGTTTTTATTATTTATAAATAAAACAAAACTAAAGAGTTAATAAAATTAAAAGTACATAACTTTTTTTTCTTGCTTTTAAAATGCAACACGCTTTTATTTTTATTAAATATTTACTTACTTGAATGTTTTGTTTTTTTTTTTTAATTAATTTTTTACTTTTAGAATTTATGAGTCTATTGAAAAGACTTTATTCTTATTCAACGAAATTCGTCATCAGACCCTAGAGCCTGAATAGGTACTTGTCAAAACGAGCCCAAAATTGTTAGGTGCCACCTTCTGATAAGATCATCAGAACCTGGATATCCAGAGTCCTAGCCAAGACGAATTAAGTCTGTTTTGTTAAGCATTGAGGTTAAAATGAAAATTTCATCAAAATCGATTGTGAGGAAATGGTTAAAAATTCCGTTGCATGATTTGATAGCCGGGACAAATGAAACTTTTGAACTGCTAATAACTCGAGCAGCTCCTCCGCCTAGAAAAGACCAAAGATTGGGTCCGCCAATCAACTAAATGTAAGAAAAATAGTGAAAATTTGAAGTTGCCGTCCAAATGCCAAGTTTTTGAATGAATATTTAGAAAGAAATACTAACTGTGTCGAGGAATTAACATGCTACAATCCGATGCCATTCTTCACAAATAAACTTTTAGCCAAATCTGGCTGAATTGCAATGTCCATAAACAGCCGAAGGTTTTTTTTCAAATCAACTAAGCAGTCTTGAATTACTTCTTCGAATACAATGTTTATGTTCTATAGAAGACTGATGGATCCTTAATTTCTGGACAAGCTGTGCCTTTATTTTTGTCTGTCTACGAATATGTTTCATTGCTTGTTATTTACATCGCCAATCATCAAAACAGGGTGGGGTAAATGCCTGACACTTTCCTAATGAACCAAGGCTAAGGTGGGATAAATTACTTCAATGCTAAGAAAGTAGTTTCTTTTAAAGTCCCTTCCATATAGTATAAGACACAACTGAATATAAATATATTAAGTTTCCACCCACTTGAGAAGCCGTTTCATTTTCAGAAGTCAGTACTTGTCAATGGTATCTACAATGTCAGTTAACACAGCGATTGGATCATATTTCCGGATAAGTAAATTGTGCACTTTGTCATTCTTGATTTGCTTCTTTGAATAGTGTCATTTTGCATCGATAAAAAGTCCCTCAAGCCCTTTCAGGATGGACAATAGTCTTGTAGTTTGAAAACTTTTTTGTAAGTTCATAGAACTAGACTTCCCTCTGTTGAGGATCGAAACAGCTTAGGTCGATCTCATAACTAAATAAATGTGTATCGAAGCCAGCTCTTCAAATAATAGTTAACAGCGTCAGTAAAATATCACTCCTTTCAACTCTCTTTTCAACCTCCACTGCAATAAGCAACTTCGCATTTAGTAGGGTGAATTTTTTGTTCACGCGGTCTGCGGACAGTGCCATCAATTCGACAAATGAAAGCCTTTTGTAAAGATGTGACCTTTTTTTAGAAGTAAATAGAACTTCAAATGACGAGTGCATAACAAAAGAAAACTATAAAAAATGAGGCGCATTTGAAGACTAGCAGAAGCCTTGATGCAGACCGAAGAAAAGGCAAATAGACTCCCCCTCATTGTAAAAGAGGTTTTGTCACCGATCTGCAATGAACTGTGTGTGTGCTTTTGTAGCAGCTTCTTAACGATAATGATATGTGGAACCCAGTCGATAAAGTAGCAATCTTAGCTGTTGTAGAAGAAGTCTTTCTGGTCACAGAAAAATTGAGGAACAGTCAAGCTACGGGTTTGGATTATAAGCTTGCTTGAGATGTTCCAGTATGGAGCATGCGCTAAATAATCTGTCAGGTTTGGTAGGACAAAATAATAACCGCTTACTGTAAGACGTTATCGTGTGTTTTGCAAGACAGAAATCGGCCAATACGAGTGTGAGTTTTAGTAAAGCAAATCGGAAATATATCAAATTTTTATGCTAGGAAAAGACCAAAGTAAGAATGTTAGCTTTCAACGCACTGAACAACACAACGATGACCGAATTCAAGATGCCAGTAAAACTGACCTGGTTATATTACTCACAGCTCAAAAACACGCGATGTACTTAATAGTGTGAACCAAGCATCTGCAGATTACAGACCTTCATCAGAACATTCTTTTAAACTTTTCGTATTGTTCATGGTTGATGTGAGCCCTCGTGACGCGTTTAAATCCGTTTTTTTTTCAGGTCCCACCTCTCGCGAGTGACAAGCAATGCTACGATGAGTACAACGCAAGATGAAGCTTCTGGGGTCGTTCGGAGACTGCAGTGAAATAAGGACCTACAGTGCTAAAAATTTGACACGCACACACAATTGGGGAACCAAGCCTTCGGTCTCTACACTACGTGAAAAAAGTTGAGGAAAGACCTTAGCCTACAAACCTGTTCGATCCAACAGGTGCAGTAAATTATTTATTCCCGATGGCCAAGGACGCACATGTTTGCATCGGTCGTTCTGCGAACAGGCTGAAAATTGAAAGTTGAAGCGTACACTTTAAGAGCGTCGATTCATCTTCAGTAATGAGGCTCATTTTTTAAATTTATGTGTATGTTAAGAGGCAAGCTAATTTTATATTTCCGAAGTGAGTTTAATCCTCAGTGGACTCTCAAAACCATATTTAATAATGAACAAATAACTGTTTTAAGCGGTTCGTATGCCGCAGACAAAAACGGTCCTCTTTCAAATCTGTGACACATGAGTGCAAATAAACTTGTTACAATAAGAAGTCAAAATTCGGGACCCCTAAAAAAAAGCTTTTGTTGAATTGATCAAATAAGTCCCACCGACTGAGGTGATTCTCTCTAGCCTTCCTGTTTTTTAGGTTCAGTATAAGAACTATTTTTAATTTTTAATATTCTACTTGTACATCGATACACACTTCACCGAGTATTGCATTTCAAGAATGCTAAAGCCAACCGGATTTGTCTTTATAGGAACCCCCCGCAATAACGACTTCAGTACGATGAATACTCAAGACGGAATCTGACAGCTCTTTTAGACAAATAATTGGAAATTTTGCATTTTCTCCCCACTCACAGCATAGTATTCATCGCCAGGAGCTTAACGCAATAATTTCTTGCACTCGAGCATTCTTCTCATGCTCTAGAACTTAACAATGCCACCCAGAATGTGGAAGGCATTGACAGCTCACAGCTGCGAAAGACGTCAAACTAATCGATAAATTGTTGAAGCACCACGCGTGTGTGTAACAGTGTACACTGCTTATGAATTTGTGAGGTGTTCTCTCCTTTACTCCGCATGTAATGAACCCATTTTGGTGCAAACCAACTAGCCAATGTTTCAAAATATATTTAAACCCTAAAAATAACGAAGCGTTCCTTGAGGCAGTGAATCAGAGGAAAATAATAATTCCATTAACATAAATATAACCAATTTGTCAAGCATGTATGTATGTGTTTTCTCTTGCAGGACTCAGTGGCGACCACTTTCGGTTCGATGCAAACGGAGATGGTCCAGCTCGTTACAACATAATCCACTTCAAACAGTCGGACATCGGTCAATATGGTTGGGTTAAAGTTGGTGAATACTACGAGGGCGAACTTCGATTGAATATGTCAGGTTAGTTGTATTTTGGTTATTATTGTTATGACAAGATGACAGCAGAGTGATATGTCAAGACGACAATGACAGTAATGACAATAATAAACTAGAAAAGCGAAGTGGTAGTTAACGATACTCAACTGAACAAGAATTGATTGTCATTGGAATGATGAAGGTTGAAATTATGTCAAATCAAGGTGCTGAATGCATGTGTATCATTAATAATGTTGACATTGTGGTTGTTAATGGAATTCCGGACTCAATTAAGTTTAATTAATTTGCAAATTGTGCAGTGTTGCAGTGGGACCATCAATTTAACCAAATTGGAAGCGTTTATTTTGCGGATTGTTACGGAAGTGATTTTTGCGGTTGTTTTTTTTTTTCGAATGCCGAAAATTTGCAAAATCAGAACAGAAGAGGGTGATTTTGGCTTATTAAGCTGAAAAGAGCTCACATCCCCATCTAGAGCCGCAAATAAATTAAGAAGAAGAGAGCACAAGTCTCAGAGTGATGACTATACATATTATTTATCTATTTATTTTACATTTCTTATCAATAAAATGAGTGAGTCATAAATGCACACGAAGGGTTCCGTACAGCCATGCAATATTTCCGCAGCATATTTTTTCATTTAAATTTATCATAGTCTATTTCTTGGCCCTCTTCTTAAATTTTCATAGCAGCCTTTATAGTACCTGTTATGGTATATGGTTCCGTTGGGAGTAACGTTTCTGTATATTTTTAAACAAACACCGAAGGCTTTATGACAGCGGAATTGTACGAACTCAAGGACAGAGTCTGTCCAAAGTACAGCGTAAGAATTATGGGCGGTGAGTTCAATACTTAAATCGGAAAGAACACCAAGAAATGGCAGCTAGCAGCTTCCGACTCACGGATTTTGCATTAGCTAGTGATGCGGTGATAAGTCGCACAACATCCAGAGGGTCAAACCCCCAAATGCATCCAACATGTGCCGTTTGACGTAAGACAATCTTCAAAAATTAGGGATGGGCTGACGAGCAAACGTGCTTATGTCAATGCTAGAGAGTTGTACCAGGCAACAATAAGGAGGGTCAACTTAAGACGCCAGAAATAACGAAGGGCTACACATATAAGCAAAAGATCCTCGAATCCTCTTAGACTCTTCGCAAAATTCTCACCGAATTTCAAGTCCATACTCTCCACTTATACCTGGACTTCAGTCATTTATGACAGCATTCATCATACTGAACTTAAAGAAGTGGTGACCGATCTCAGAAAAACTGATCCGTGTTATCGTGCAAAACTCGAAAGCATGCGGAGGACTGTGTTGCTTCAACAAAAACCCGCCGAATTTTTCTTCCAAAGCTGCACTAGAGCTGTCATGCTTTCCATGTCCGTTTGCACCAATATCCCTATGCAGACGATATTGACATCATTGTTCGATTTCAAGACGATTCAAAAAGAAGCCAGAAAGTTGTCCTTAAAAATAATAAGGCTAATAAAAAACAAAAAAACTGTCGAGATTGTTGGGATAGTAAAAGAATTTATTTTAGAATAAACCCTTCTCCGCGAACTGAAGATTCATGTAGATCCAACGAAGGCTGATCCTGTGCCATCAATGCTTTTTCAGTATGTCAAAACAACTGGGATCAAAACCGTGCGCTACTGGGTTAGGTTGACAGATCAAAATTAAGGGACCTTCAAGAGAAAAATTTTCCGTCTAATATGAATTCTTGGCTGCGAGGAGAGCGAGCTGAGGGGGAGGATGTGGATCCGGTTTCAAGTGCATCTTAGAGTCCCATCCACCGGATTCACGAAAAAATAGAATATCGAAGCTGCACACTGGTTCAGAACTCAAGCAAACTCGAATGCCAGAAAGTTTTTTTAAAAACCAACTAGAAGCAGCGTACCCAAAATCATGAAGGATAAAAAGCAACTTTAGCTCAGGCCCAGATCCTAAAAGGATTTATGACCTGATAAGCAAGTAAGTGGTAAAAGCTCTAATACCTCATGTCCTCAGTTATGCTACCGAAAACGAAGTTGAGCTGCTCTCTTTTTTTCTTCCAGGAGCTGGAACATTACTCTCATATTTCAAGTTGAGCCCCTCAATTATACGACTTAAATTGGAATTGGCCTTTCTGATTAAATTTAATCCATTCTACACCCACTTTCGATAAACGTTGATAAATGTCTTAGTTTTATTTAACAAAGACTCGTTTTAAAGTCGAAAGATGCTCCCTTTGCTTAAATTCAAGTAACTCATTTGAATTCAATTGATTGGATTGATTTTTTTTTTGCCATAGATACATTGTTCTTGGTGACTTACAAACCATGGAAACGAGGCGAATCAGGTTAAATTGTAAATGCAAATTTTATTTCCCCATTTTGTGCACAAGGAGCATTCCATTCGAGCACGATTTTCAAGTTGTTGAGTTGAACGATGGGGTACGTACGAGTACTTATTTAAGTATTGTCAGGGTTGGAATTGAAGTGTGCACATGTTTAAACTTCACGAACAAATCTAATCAATCATAAAAAAATACTTTTCGATTCATAGAAAGAAAATTTTGAAGTAGCATTTCACAAATCTGTGTCGTAAACCGAAACAAACTTTTGTTTTTTTTTTTTGTTTACTTGCCAATCTCATTGATTGCATTACCACAGATGCTCTGTACCGAAGCTGAATTTATTAAAGTTTATTTGTTTGCGTTTATTTTGATTTCGACTTTTGGCGGAAATTAAATTTCAATTCACAACACACACGAATCGGAAACAGCACTGGACTCTGGCATAAAAAGTTTCATATTATTATCTTATGTTACCTTGTTCGTTTGGGGTTGAAAATTTGCTTAATACTTTCATCAGAAAAATAGGGCTCTATAAAGGAATGCTCAATAAACTTTTTAGTAGAAATTAAAAAATCTTGCATGGCTTCGGCCTTACGCAGCCTTCTAGACATGAATTGAAACAGCGCAGTGCATTGTTTTGTAAAAAGGAGACCAGATTTGGGAAGAATATTCGAGGAGGTGTCCATTAAAAGTTCTGATAATGGATTTTGAATTAATGTTTAAGAACTTTTTAGACCATAGCTTTAAAAAGTCAAGTGCGAAGTTAGTCGGCTGCTTATTTTTAAAGAACTATGACTATAAGGAACATTTTCCACTGTTCGAGTAGCAGGACATTTTATTCATGGCAACAGCTATGAATATTCTTATAATTCTGATGCATAACGCGGGTGAAAATGATCAGGAAATAAGTAGGGACAAGAACTGATGAACTTTTTTCTTGAACTTCTGTGAATTGTATTGAGTAGGATGTATGAGGGCGTATAAAACTTATATTATGTGACTTAAAAAGGAGTACGAACGAAATTGGGCTTGAGGGTAAACTCATAAGCATTCTTGGCGTGGCGTGCTTCACGGTGAAACTGATAGGGGAATGTAGCTGGATAATTCGCTTGAACAAAAAAAAAACATTGAATGGCAGTACACATTACATCGGTGTTGAAGCAAGTAGATTGACCTCCTAATATATTTGACTCCAATTAGTTTTATCACACAACTTTGTCCTCTGACGAGCAGACTTCAGATGGCTTTTGAAGCGCCTGTTCAAACATGTGAGTTGTGTTCCAACTTGTGGTGAATGTACGCTTTGTATATCGCAGCCAGATAAGGGGGAATCATTTTTTTTATACCTTAACTTTTCGCAGCATATTTGGCGACGTCAGTTATGAGGTGAACCTCAGTTTTCATAACAGGAAGAGACCAGAAGAAAAGCAGAGGAAGAACACTGCTTCAGAAGACTTATTTGCATTCGCTCGATTCGCAGTTTTTTATTCGACATAAGTTGATGTGCCTGCAACATTGTTTTGAAAGATTTTGTCATCACTGTGCTGTCAGTGTTATATAGTAAATCGATCGCAGTCGATACAATGATAGCTCACCTACATAAAATATTAATTTGACGTCATGAACTTGGAACTCATGCATGATAACCTGATAACATTACAACTACAGCATGGCCAAACAGTCATTCAGACTACGATCGCTAGTCGACCACTCTAGTGACTACTTACTCATTGCAATGGTGGTACTCCCAACCTAGTTTTGTTTGTACATTTCGATTATTCCAGCCTGATGGATTTAGTTGAATGGATGTTTGTTTGAGATCAGCTGTGATCAAAATTCATGAGCCGTCCGCATGTGCCACTCTCTTGATTTCCTTCTTACTTTCTAACGATTTTCGTTTGTAGGAGTTTCCGATCCTGCTGTCTGGCATCTTGTCATCCCACTCTGTGACAGTGCTGATATATTTGGTTCTCAAGTGGTGTCTTCATAGTTAAATATTTACATTACCAAAGGACATCTAGAAGCTTGTTTTTTATAGATTCCAGTTTGAGCTCATTTAATCGCAATGGAAAATATTTCTTATTTTCGTTCTTAGTTGTTGTCACTCTGATATCAACTTATCAGCACAAACCATCTCATTTATAATGGTTGGGCCATCTGGCTTTTAAAAACATTACAAAAACATTGCTTAGTTGGGTAGAATGCTTTATTATGGAATGTATGTTCAATCAAACGACTGCATCTGATGGCTTGGCAATAGCCCACCCTGACAACCCAATTTTGTTACATATTTTCAATGGATCCGGTCCCAATTTCACGAGGAGCTCGATCAATTTTGCATACCAAAATCGACTCTGGATTGTTATTGCCTAGCATCAACCTTACACTAATTAAACGATTGTTAGTGAGCAAAAAATCGATTGTTAAATGCCTTATGTGACACGTGATCCCATTTGACTGAAACCATCACTCGGTCAAGTTAAAATCCTCATTTTTTGGCCATAAAAAATAATTTATTATCCCCCGGTAGCGCTCTTCATTGGCGTCTTGGAAGAAAAACTGTACCACTAATAGCGCCACTCGAAAACACACCATGTCATGTTTTCCATATGCATTCGCTTCTAGAACTTTGTGCGCATCACTAGATCCCCAAATTTTAAAAATTATTAATCTGAAAAAAATGTTTTTATTATATCAATATATATATAATAAAATGTTTGGCATGTTGAGGTAAGCGTTGAAATATTCTTTGTTGAGCACACAGAACGAACGCTAGTAAATCTTCAATTACCAATCAGCTTATGCGTCTCGCGAGCTTCCTTCACAAACCTGCGGAAAACAGCTGCAGTTCCAGCGTAAATACAAAAGCTGAAAACTCAGTGTCAAGAAAATACATGATTAAAAAAACAACAATAGGCCATCCTATAAAATACAATCCTACACTTAAGATATATCTCCTTTTTTAATTAACAAGATACTATAATAGTTCCTTGAATCAATTAAGATATTTTGAAAAAGAACTTCAAAAACATTTTACCGGATTTATTCCAGAGATGTTTTGAAGTATTTTAACAAAGCCTACGTTAGGTGCAAAGTTTGTGGTGCACATTCGTTTTGAAAACTATTTCAAAGAAAATATCGAAAAGCAAGTCAAGCATTACAGTCAAATATCAAGCAAGTGAAAATGTCAGAACTGTGAAACTCTAGTCTTGTTCATCAAAAGTTAACTTTTGCCTACGTTCAAAACAGATTTGTGGTTTGCCAAACTTTCCTTCAATACGTGACTCCTGCTCCCGAAATAAGGCGCTCAGCACACAAAGTTTGCCCGAAACAATTTCTGGGAAGCAAATTTTTGCAATATTGTCTTATTGCTTTTAGTTTTGACGATGAGAAGATTCCAGAAAATATATAATTATTCCACATTTTCGATTTCATGCTATACCATCCTGAGTACTGCGGTTCGACAATGTCAAATGCATTCATGGGTTGGTAACAAGTGATAAATGAGTGAGTGCAGAAATCGATACGAATGGTATGTAGTGACATGAGAATCAAGTGCAGAATAACTTATATAAGTATCTATGAGAGAGTTGGATACGTTTCTTAACGTCAGTATTATATTTATATTCACATAATTTGCAAGCTTGTTGTCCTGTCTTTCTGTCTGTCTGTCTTTCTTTCACCACCCAAACTTTTTATCAGGAGCGCAAGGACGTATCAATTTGAATCCAATAACAAATTCTAATGACTGCGGTCCTTTAAAGTTTATAAAATCAAGCTTCTAAAACGAGGCAGTCAAAAAATACAGCTGTTTATGGCGCATATTTTGATACTCGTTACTCTTCGAAATACGATTTCCATAACGGACGAACTATTTACTATACTATATATACCTACAAGTTTGTACGGAACCTTCGTTTCGCGATTTCTACTCGTGGCCGGTTTTTTAGTTTCAGCTTTGTCTTCTTTCGCTACTTGCAAACGCACTGCTGACTGTTCATTGTGTCCTGTCAATTAAGTCATTAAGAATAACTTCCCCAAAGATCGTTCCTGTGGTGTTGGCAAGTGAGGTTCGAACGATTTCTTTTTGAGAATGTCCCTTAAGAAATTGCAGACAATATCTTATAGACTAATTAAATGGGACTTACGCTTCTACAGTTGTCGCAGTTGAGTCGTATTTCAAAAGGATTGGGAAACAATATGCTGAGAATCTTTTCCATCGCAGATATTTTCAACTGATACAACTATTTAAACTGTTTCAAAACAGTTTGTCTCCGGCAGTAAATCTCTTTGCTAAGCGTCTTATTAATGCTCACTTTAACTATCTTCTATTTCTATTTTTTTTTTCTTTTTCTTTTTTTTTGTCAGGCGTTGGCATTCTTATCATTCATCACGATTGTAAAGTGGTTCATTCATTGGCAGAATTTACGAACCTCATTTTGTTATCGTACTCCTATTTGCCAATGACTGCTCGCTTTTGTTTTAGGGCGATGTTTGATTCTTCTTTTGCGTAAATCTGGTCAACAGTTCTCGTCCTTTTCTGCACTGCTTCTGTTTAGCTGCATGCGTACAATCTTTGTCAAACTTTACGTTTCGTTGTGTAAGCCGGATAAATTCTTGCAGTTATTGGCAGATTGTTTTTGGGGTTTCTTGTAGTCCGATTTTAGCCTGGATAGAAAAAAGAATTCACATCTTGCTGGCTTGCTTATGTTTTGGGCAATGTATCTTTCTGTGGATTATTTGCTTGAATACTGTCCTGATCAAAAAGTTCCCGGAATGTGGCGGTCTTAGTCAACCAATTTGAGTTCCCTTTTTTTCCTAGGTTGCCACATCTGTCCTTGACTTTCTATGCAATTTTCTGCTTGATGACATGACATTTGTAAAACTTACGCCATTTTGAGTTCATCTGCGATTGTTTTCGAGTGTTTTCGATTTTCTACAGTCGTTTACCAGTGGCACGAACTTTTCAGTAGTGGCCGTCAATCGACATCGAAAAGCAACGAAAACGTCAACAATATCAAAGAATGGATGATGGTAAGCCGCAAAGACATAGTAGATTAGTTGGACATTATTTGGATTTTGTGGGCAAACAACTCGTGGTTATTCCACCACGTTAACGCACCATCGCACAATGCAATTTTGATCCGTGACCATTTGGCCACCGAAGTCACCTGATTTGGGTCCCTGCAACTTTTTCCTATTCGATCGATTCAAGAAAAGGGTCCAAAGAATGCGTTACAGTACCCGTGAACAGATCATGGAAATATCAAAGATGGCTCGGATCGCCATACAGTAAACCAAATGTTTCGAGGATCGAATCAAGCGTTGGCATGAGTGCGTTGCAGTCGGTGGGGAGTTCTTTGAAGGAAACAATATCTATTTTGATGAATAATCATGTATTTTTAATTTTCTGAATAAATTCCAGGAGTATTTCAACCCACAAGAACTACAAAGGATGGTTATGCGCATCCAAGTGTTTATTGCAGTTATTCCCAAAGACACACTGTATAACTCTTATCTGCAAAGGCCTACAGTAAGTCTTAGTAACTCATAGTGCAGAGAAGCTTACCACTAAAGTGGTTCCATATAAAGTGGCTTGTTATAGGGGCAAAAAGCGGATCTACTTGTTCATTTCCAAGAATACGGCTTTCCTGTCCAAAAGTAGTCAACCTCAAATTGCATCCCTGCTAAGTACAGAATTTTGAAACTCCGAATGAGTTTAATAAGAAAGCTATCGATTCTGATTAGTTTGAATCTGTTGAACAGGACTTCTCCAACGCACATCCAGGTAGACAATATAGAGACGTAATCGAGCTTATCTGGATTCCATCGCAGAAGACTATTTTTGTCAAAGAAACCCCATCTTTTGTTGAAACCGTTTGCATTCTAAGTTATAAATCCTTCATCTTTAAGCTTTGACTTTATAAGGCTGCAACTCGAGTTTGTCTCAAATTTTTGACTAGAAGTTTATTTTATTTAGCTTTGATTTATTTATTATTATTTAACATATTTAAGACATGTTGAACACCTTTTAAAATTTTTTGATTTAAAGAAATAAAATGTGAATACCGTCGTCATCGTTTTTTAGCTAAATGTGCATCTTTTTCATCCTCTTTCTCTTGTTATTTGCACAAATTAGAAATGAATCCTTAATTTACTGACTGACAAGGACAAAGTACAGACGAGTATCAAGACTCTTTCCAAATTACATTTGACACCTCGCTTTTATTTTCCAGAGGTTCAGTTTAAATTGTTGCATCCAAAACCACCGGAATCTGTGTGCAGTCTTCCCTGCGAACGTGGCCAAGCCAAAAAGTATGTTGAGGGTGAAAGCTGTTGCTGGCACTGTTTCAACTGCTCAACATATCAAGTGAGTCGTCGTTTTTTTTTTCTGTATCCTTTTTGGTTTCAATTTACTAACCACCACTCTTTGTGGGTGTGTGTACTTTAAGATCCGGCATCCAATAGATGAAACACAGTGTCTTACTTGTTCGTTGGGTACATTACCAGATACAACAAAGGAGTACTGCCGTGACTTACCGGAGGTATACTTACGTCCGGAGTCTGCGTGGGCAATAGGAGCTATGGCATTTAGTGCCACTGGTATTCTAGTGACATTGTTTGTCGTCGGAGTATTTGTACGGTAAGTATTTGTTTTTCGCATTGTTATATAAGACTCTAAGGATTATCATAATAAATTTTTGTGTTTCTCTGTTTTTCATATTACAATGATGACAGCCACAACGACACACCAATCGTTCGGGCATCTGGACGAGAGTTAAGCTATATCCTTTTGGGTGGAATTCTTATGTGTTATGCGGTTACTTTCGCTCTTGTTTTGAAGCCAACAAATATTGTTTGTGCAATTCAGAGGTAAGATATCGAGCAGCTAATGCTTTCCAAGGCACATTACTGTGACATGAATTCGAAATGCGATTACGTTTAGAAAGTTAAAATATTTTAATTTTTTTTCTTTACAGATTCAGTGTGGGATTCTGCTTTACTGTCGTCTATGCCGCCTTGTTAACCAAAACAAATCGCATTGCAAGAATTTTTAAGGCGGGTAAACAGTCGGCCAAGCGACCGTCATTTATCAGCCCGAAATCACAATTGGTCATCTGCTCGTTTTTCATTTTCATTCAGGTCAGTTGCACACTTTTATATACTTTCTTTATAAATATATATACTGTTTGGAAAAGATGCGATTTAACAAACTTAACAAGGGTAGAATAACTTGTTTACAAAGCATTTAAAAAATATTCCACAACAACAACGTTTCGCAAACACAAGACGCAACAAAAAACGTCACAGCTTTGCCCTTGCCTTTTATCTTTTGTTATGGCGAGTCGACCACGTAAGCAGCTGTTTTGAATCTTGATCAAGCCCGGGGGAACTCAAACAATAGCAATCATTGCTGCCACAAAGCAAGGTTTTTAGGGGACCGCCAGATTGTGTCTCTTATGGACTGGGCAACGTTTTTTCGGTATCTTTGAACAAGCTTCGGCAACGCTGTAAAGAATGGCGAACCAAGGCTTCTGATCCTTGATTTGTCCGGGCATGGACAGAGAAGTTGATTGACGATCTCCTCTTCCTCCTATGAGCGGCAGTTTCCAATATCGGTTGACTTCACGCTTAGGTTCCGCCTATCTGCCAATAAGGCAGTATCTTGTGAAGATAGAAACGAAACCACTAAACGAGTTGCGTCAATAGGAGCTATGGCATTTAGTGCCACTGGACTTGCGTCCAGGTTGCGTAGCTTTCTGGCTCTTTGTTTGTTGAGGAGAGGCCGTGCTTTTCTGGTAACACTTCAGATGGTTCATTTGTCCACAAATTGCCAGTTGGATTTATTTGTTTTCAATTTTAATTTGACCATATCCAAGAGGATGTTTTGAAATCGCTTGCACTGGGAGGATTGTATCTAGATTGTGAAGTAAATAGCGATTGGGGAGGGGGAAATCCTTTGCAGGCATCGTTGTTGAGTTGCAATCCCCAGGTTTTTTACAGCAAAAAAATTAACAAGAGGCTTTACGCACACTTTCGGTAAGACTAAATTTCCAGGAGAGATTTGAACCATGCATCAAGCATAGGTATGCACCTTCGACAACAAGAGCTGTTTGGGCGATTGAAAGGAGGGATTCTATGTTACCTTGCAAGGAATACCAGCTGCGTTTTATTTGTGTTAACGTTGAGTCCTTTTTGCTCATACCAGTATGATACGTTATTGAGGCCGGTGCGGCGCTCAAAGTAACGGATGAGGTATAAGAAATAAATCGGACGTGGCCATAGGAACATCATCAGCGTTTGCTACTGTCTGGAAACCAACTCGTTCCAGGCGTCAAAGATGCTTATTTATAGCTATTTGTCTTTCCTCATATCCCCCGTGATGTTTCCTACCAAATTCTTTCATATTATACTACTTGTTTCAATCCGAAATTCAGTTAAATGTGTTAAAAACTCACCGTCCGTAGGCAAATAATTCACTACTATTCCGTTTAAAGATGCCCAAACTAATACAGAAATTCTTCTTGTTCGATTCCTTCTCATTGATTGCTGTCAATCATTCTCTCTATTGAAATCATTATTGCAGGAAAATTTAAAATACACAATTCTGGTTGACTTTCTGAAAGAAATTCTAGTCTGTCAACCTGCCTAGAAGGTTCAATTGAGGGAAGAATTAAAGCCAATGAACCATGCTGTTTAGGAGCTTGAAATGAGTGAACAAAATAAAGAGCAAAAATAAGTAAGTAACACTTGAACTTCGAATCTGGTCCAGTCACTATATGTCGTTGGGATCGAATAAAAAACAATCTTCTTAAACTAAACCTCCTTGCATGTCAAACAATTTTTCGAAATAAATACTTTGATTTTAACGAAAGCAAAAAGGTCACTGAGATATTATTCTTCCCTATTCGGACTCCATGCACTGAGCAATTGATAATCCTTCTCCCAGGAAAAACAAAAAACAAAAATAAAAACTACAAAAGTTATGAGTTTGATTTTCCTTTGAGTAGTGGAAAGGACCTCTTCATCCAAAACGAGCGACAACTCGACCGATGTTAACTGACTTGTTTTTGTCTGAAATTGAGCTATGTTCACTCCCAGCGGAATTTCTCCATTTACCCCACAGTTCGTGAAACAATGGCTTCATTGTTGAAGTTCGTGAACAGTGACAGTTTTTCTGCTAAGTTTGTTATACTATTACTACTTTTTACTTTGAAACAATTTTGAAGACAACGTTTACTTCTTTTTGAAAACAAAACACTTTCTTAGCTGTTTTTCTAAAGATACTCCGCAATCGAGTGGGAATGCTATCAAACATTCCATGAAAAGAATGACTTTTTGTAAAAAGGTACCTTAGCCTCAGAGTTCGTGCTTTAGACTCTCCATAAAAAAATGTTGTGTTTTTCAAGAGATTTTACACCATCTTTGGAATGGCCTTGTAATCTCACAATGTACCTTTCAGGCATTCATGCCAACATCCAAGTCGGAAAATACTCCTTTTCTCGATTGTTCTAGAAAAAATCATGTCGGAAAATAAAACCTTCAAAATTCGGAAGTTATTTCTTCCGTTGTTAATACCACTAAATATTTTATTATTGATGCCGTTGAGTCACGTCAAAAGTCTTACGACGAGACAACTTACAAAAGCACTTACTTCACTCGTTTGCACATTACGTTTGTCGCCTGATGTTCATAATGTGTCGTTAACTTTGAGATAAAAATAGAAAAACGTTGGTAAGGCACGAGCTCACTGCCACGTGCAATATTTAATTAAGTCCAAGCTCTGAGCTTTTGTACCTGATTTTATGTTTAGTTGTGTATTGGCAGAAATGTTAAGAAAAAACAGTTTCCTCTTAGATTATAAGCGTCTCCTTTTTTTACGTGACTATTTAAAGGACATTGTCCAACCGTACAAATAAGAACTCTTTAGAACTGCGCTTCAGATTCAGCAGCATTTTTATTCTGTGAAAATTGAGAAAGGGCTAAACTAAATAAATTCATTTATATCCTTACTTCGAAGTGAATTAATGTGTTTTAATAAGATAGTCCATTTTGGTTGAAGAAATAAGCATAGAAGTTTTAGAAAGCCATGACGAGACCACATTGAGATTAAGTCAACACAACTTTGATTAGTGCTTCACAAGAAGCTCAGATGGGATGAAATAGGAACAATGAAAGACCCCGGGTATCGAAAACACTTTTTCAATAGTGATGGTTGTGCAAGGAAATAAGCCACTGCTGGAAACCAAGTTAATTACTCATTCCAATTAATTAACAAGGATTTTCCATCATCGAAGGAACTTAATAAAGTACAAGGGCTAGCTAGCCTAAGTAATACAGAAAGATTGAGACCAATGCCACAGGGGCTTCGTGAAATCAATCCCAACACTTCCAACATTTATGAGCACCTGAAATGCACTCTAGAAAAAATAGTGATTTGTTTAAAATAGTACTACTTGTGCAATGACTCGTCCTTTTGAGGCCATCCCAATCAAGCCAAACACAGATAAAGCGGTCCCATTTCTCAATATTTTGAGAAAATATTTTTCTGAGTATCATGATCTCTAACCGCACAATACGCAGATATTTACTGACCGCTTGCAGAAGACAATAGTAACGCAACAGTCCTTCTGCACGAATCATATTGACTTTCAAATGAGAGTAGCGTTTTTCAGTCAATTTAGAACGCACCATTTACTATACTAACGAAAAATATCGACCACAAGACCACTTTCGTTAAAAGCCAAGAAAATATTCAACTATATCGTTTTCCAAGGCTGTAGTCAAGAACTTGAAGGTTCTTGAAAATCTAAACGAACACTTTCAGGTAGCAACCATTTGGACATAAGGACGGAACATATAATAACTATAGTGCAGTGAAAAAGAGATTGAAAAAGGACCTCTAGAATATAATGGCTGCCAAAGAGGCAGCTGGAAGAGGAAGGCCCTGAAATTATGAAACACTTTCTCTGTGAAGGTCCTGGTTTACAATTGCGACATCTCTGCTTCATTGTTAACAGAACCGATGAAGAATTCGGGGGCATCAGCAAAAATTCCACTTAAATATTAAATGAGCCTCACAAAAGTTTAAACATTATTAAGGATCCAGTTGTGAATTTTTTTTTTGTATGAATTGACTTTTCTAATTCATTAGGGAGTAAGTCCCTTCCAAAAGATTCCAAAAGGTGAAAAAAAGTTAAAATATTGAATGAGGAGGTTGGTGCAGAGAGTTATCACATACTGTGAAAAAATTCAATTGGAGTTTCTTTCCACAATAGTGAATAGAAAAAAATACAATTGTTTGTTTGAAAGTTAGTTTTTAAAACATGGAAGATAATTTTGGACCCTGGATTCACTCAGAAAACGTTGAACTTCTGCAAAGGTTGCTTTATTCACCGAACTTAAACGTAATCGAATACAATAATGAAGGCAATATATAAATTGAGAACAAGCTATCTCTTAAGCATCTAAGTGTAAGCATCTAAATGTTTTCCAGGCTGAGCTACAAGCCTTCGGTTCCTGCGCAATAGTAAACCTTGTAAAATTCCAGAAAGGGCCCAGAATTCTCAGATATCAGATAGCCAAGCATTGGCCCTTAAATCCCTAGCCCAAAAGCGCGTTCACTAGTCCGGAACCTTTCTGTGGCGTAAGCGGGACTACGGCAACAGGTCTGACTAATAAGTGGAAAAACAAGCTACGTATCTCTCACTGGAGAAATCTACCTGGGCTCAGATAACAAGTTTGGATCAATCTCTTCACTTGCAGAGAAATCTTTGAACTCAACAAAGAGAACATAAGAAACTCACGAGCTTCGTCTTAGGCCATTGCCGCTTGAGACAACATCTATCCAAATTAAGACTCAGTTCAAACACCGAATGCCAACTCTGTTTCGGAGACGATGAAATGGCTATACACATTCTTTGTGAATGTCCAGCTCTAATTTGGCTAACAAGGCGTATTTCTCCTCAAAGAGATATCCCATTGTCCCATCGGACATAAGCCAATCCAATTCTAAAGACATCCTCACCTTCATCAGAAGGATGGAATGTCTGCTAGCCTAAGCTTACTTCCGAAGACACAATAGGTCTATTGTTTGAAGCCACAATGACGGCCAATCGGGCAGGGGTAAATTAGAAAAAAAAAATAGGGTGGTAAATTGGGGTTCGCACTAACACCACTACAATTTGACGTTCATCATCCACTTCCGAATGAATTTGCACTCGGTTTGAGATGCGCATTCCTTGCATGAATGGCCAAAAAAGTTTAGAATTCTTAAATTATCCATTAATTTTGTGATCGTTTTAAATCCTTATTTGTTTAAACTATTTAATTTCCCATCTGGAAGAAATAGGCGCGCTTCATGTGAGAGGCATCTTTTTATTTTTTCCTATTTTGATTTCATGGCAATCTAATGGACTTTCCTTATGAGTCCTTATTAGTCCTTCAATAACAATAACACGGAAAGTAAGTATGCTATTACATCGCGCAACGCGGGTACCAAAATATTGTGGCCCCATTCTTGTATATCGCAGTGTATTTATATGTTTTCTTTTAACAATAACAAATTCATTTATGCATTGTTTATGTATCGAAGCGGGGGGAAAATGACTATGCTTTAACATTCATTCTCGTCATTCAATTGATTCAAATGAAACTGTATCCTTTTTTCATTTAGATTCTCATAAATGGAGTTTGGATGATAATATCACCCTCGCACGCCATGCACCACTATCCCACGAGGGAGGACAACCTACTAGTATGCGATTCATATATAGATGCATCCTACATGATTGCATTCTTCTATCCTATCATCTTGATCGTAATATGCACCGTGTATGCGGTGCTTACAAGGAAAATACCAGAAGCATTCAACGAATCCAAACACATTGGTGAGTATGAGTTTTTTTTTTCTGATTCAATTACACAATCAAAATGTTACGAAACGAAAGAAAGATTCGATTTCTGGATATTTCTCCTACTATTTTGCTCGTTTAATTATTCATTTGGTATCTTTAACATTAGATAATTTGTATTATGGTTCTACTTGCCAGGTTTTACTATGTACACAACTTGTGTAATATGGCTGGCGTTTGTGCCGCTTTATTTTGGAACAGCAAATCACGTGCCCCTGAGGATTACCTCGATGTCGGTCACGATAAGTTTGTCTGCAAGCGTGACAATTGCATGTTTGTTCTCACCTAAGGTATGTTGTTAAATGATTTCTTTTATCTTTATTATTTAGATATTTGTTTTCATTTTGCTTTTATTTTTTTACACTTAATTTTAACATTTTTTTGTTTTTAAATTTAGGAACAAAGTGAGAGTGACGCAACTGAAGAGGACATCGAACTGCGTTAGAATAATGTAGTTATTTAATAAACGTGAATTTCTGTTTGATTAATTCTTCGTTTGTATGTTGTTTCACTGTGTCATCTTGACATTGCATTTGGGGTTAGGTTTTGGGCTTCAGGAAATTTTTATAGTTTTTTTGCAGATTTATTGAACTGAAAAGCAACGCGTTCAGAAAAATATGACTACAAAAAAATATCAGCATTATTTTTTCGTGTTCAAGATGTTATGTCTGCGCTTATAATACATTTCACAAAGAACGGGCAGAAGGGTTAGTAGATGAATTGAAACTCAGATGCATTTCGTTTTCGAATGCTCCAATAGACTTATTTGCGTTCGCTCAATACGCAATATTTCATGCAAATGGTGATGGGACGAGGCTCAAAAACTAGAGAAATTGCAAATAGAGGCGCTTAATCAACCAATACAGCTAGCTTCTTGTATGTTTTGAGATCTTCATTTTTAGAATTTTGTAGAATTTTTGTCAATTTAAACCTACGTTAAGGTGCAAGTTTAGAAAGTCGACTTAAAATTTTATATATAAGTAATTTTATATATATTTTTTTAAGGAACGTTAACGTGGGAATATCGTCTTCCAAAATTGTTAGGCCTTTCAAAACCAGCGACTAATTTGTTTGTTAACCAAGTTGAAATCAGTCTCACTGTAAATTGCTTGCTTTTTTAGCTCCTGAAAATGGACTCGTCTTGTGAACAAGAAGTAAAAATTGTGTCAAAAAATGTGTATGAGGAGAACCGAAATCGAAACCGTGAAGCAAGAACTACGGAAACCATATTACTACTGTGTCCAAAAAATAAGGTGACATATGAATTTAAACTGCGCGCGTCGAAGGATTTGGATATTTTTCTTTCTTTTTAGGTTGGTAGTACTGTCAGTGACATCTATGTGAAATTTCATGTCAAAATATATTCATAGTGTTTAAGATACGCGTCGTTTTGTGAGCTGCTAAAAGTGAGTTTTTCGTTTTTTGCGATGTCGAAATTTATTGAGCAAAGAATTTGCATTAAATTTTGTTTGCGGAATCAATTTTCTGCTGCGGATACGTTGAGGATGGTGCAGAAAGCCTTTGATGATGAGGCTATGTCTAAAAAAATGTTTACAAGTGGTATAGTGATTTCCAAGCCGGCCGTGAACGTGTCGAAGGCGAAGAGCGTTCTGGGCGACCATCAACCTCAACCGATGAAGCTCACGTCCAACAAATCAAAGATTTGGTGTTGAAAAACAATCGATTAACGATTAGAGACCTTACTGATGAAGTTGGCTTATTGAAAGGCTCAGTCAATACCATTTTGAAGGATGCTTTGGGCCTCAAGCGCGTCAAATTTCGACTGGTACCGAAAACATTGAATTTTTTGGAAAAAAGGCGTCGCGTTGAAGTGTGTGGAACAATGCTTTTCGACTACCAGGATGTCATGAAACGCATTATAACTGGCGATGAGACTTTGATCTATGCTTACGACCCCGAAACAACCGATCAATCGAGCGAATATCGTGCCAAAGGAGAGCCGAGACCAAAAAAACCGCGCCAAAGTCGCTCAAAAATCAAGGTCATGTTGACTGTTTTGTTCGATTATCGTGGTGTTGTGCTTTATGAATTCCTTCCAACCGGCCAAACAGTCAACAAGGAATATTATTTGAACGTTATGCGTCGTTTGCGTAACGCTATCCGCCTAAAAAGGCCGGAATTGTGGAAAGACAATTCTTGGTTTTTACACCACGATAATGCACCATCCCATACCGCACTCGTAATTCGTGATAATTTCGCCAAAAACTCAACCCATATCGTTCCGCAACCACCGTATTCACCTGATCTGGCGCCGTGCGACTTCTGGCTGTTCAACAAGCTCAAAAGACCGCTCCAGGGACACCGTTTTGATACGATAGAGGAGATTCAAGCCGCAGCGAAGACGGAACTGAAGGCCATCCCGGAATGTGACTACAACCAGTGTTTCAAAGATCGGGAGGGGATTACTTTGAAGGGGATGAAATTGATTTCGAAGAATAAATAAAGAATTTTCAAAATAAATACAATGTCACCTTATTTTTTGGACACAGTAGTATATTTAAGTAATTAAATATTTTTTAAGGTACATGAACGTGGGAATATCGTCTTCCAAAATTGTTAGGCCTTTCAAAACCAGCGACTAATTTGTTTGTTAACCAAGTTGAAATCCTTCTCATTTTAAACTGCTTGGTTTTCTTGCTCCTGAAATTGAACTCGTCTTGTGAACAAGAAGTAAAAATTGTGTCAAAAATGTGTATGTGGAGAACTGAAATCGAAACCGTGAAGCAGGTACTACGGAAACCATATTATGACTAGCGTTTTAATAGTTGCTCTTAATTAAAACTAACTCGTTGAATGCAATAATATATTAGGCACTTTGTATTATTCTTATAGGTCCTGCCTTTCTCTTTAAGAGATTCAAGGCTCTCGTATAATCACTCGAATGGTTTTGTTCGGTTTATATGCAGAAGGCATCACTATGATATGACAGAATGATGGGGCTATGTTGTACAAAACTAGCGAAGCCAAACTTAGCCACCAAGATCCTGCAGCATTCAGGTCTGCAAATATGCTGAAGAGTGATGGAAAACTTCATAATATTTACAATTTAATCTTTATTGCTCAGATATATTTTAAAATAATTACATTTACATTTTAAATACATTTCTGCGAGCGCTTAGGGTTCTGCGTTGGCCTAAAGGCTTAAAATAATTACATATTTTCTAGAAATTAAATTTGGGTGATTCTGCTTACTCTTGTCGAAGTCGTCTATGAATCCTTCTTCATTTGCTATTCAATATCCCCGGTACATCATGGAAGGAACATTGAGATAAGGATTTTCAATATATGGGCTGCCGGTAATTATATTGATAATATTGTTGGAGTGGGAAGGGATTTTGCGTAGCATCTTTGAGGACATTGCGCATAGATACTTTCCTATGGTAGGCATGTTTGCCGTGCCGTATAGTATTTCATTACTGTGCAGTAACGAAGTGCCTTTCGATCGAAGATTTGAATTTTCTTCATTAGGCTTGGACTTATCGTAAACCATATTGGGAAACAATATGTCACGATGGGACGGATTAGTTACTTGCATAGCAAGAGCTTGGTTCTTGTTTCCAAACCGTTCCTTATTCTCATCAGTGGGAGGATTAAAAATAACGCATGGTTGGCCCTTTTTAGAGTGGCCGTCGCATGGGAATTGAACCTGAATCTTTCTTCGAAGTGAATTCCTAGATATTTCACCTTTTGTTTTGGTCGAATGATCGAGTTATTGGGCATGGGCAAGGTAAGGTTCTTGCACTTGGCGGCAGATTAGTTCGGTTTGAGTCGTGTTTATTTTAATTCCCCATTTTCGGTAGTAGTCCCAGAGTTTAAGGATATGTTCCTCAACATTGCGGAGAGCTACATAGGACATTCTGGAAGATGAATACATGACTGAGTGATCCACGAATAGCAGTGTTGTTGTTTTCTCACAATTTCGTGGTTGGTCATGGGTATGGAAATTGAATAGGGGCGGACCAAGCTTTGTACCTTGCACTACTACTGCATGAGTTTAAAAGACCGGTGAAGTATAGTTTGTATACTAAACCATTGATCCACACTGAATCGAACGCCTTTTCTATGTCAAGAAAGCAGGCAACTGTGATCTACTTTTTGTTAAGGCCTATCGCTGTTTCTGTATGAAGTTTCCAAAACGGGTGCAAAGTGGAGTGGTTTGGTTTGAACCCAAATTAATTTTGTTGGATTAAACCAATCGTTTCACAGACCGATTCGAATTTCCTTAGTAACAGCTTTTCCAGAAGTTTGCTTAAGTTTGGAAGGAGTGAGATCGGCCTGAATTGTGATATGCAGTTTGCGCATGGCTCTTTGGGGATGGGAAAGATTTCAGATATTTTCCATTTGTTAGGGAAATAGTTGTTATTCACGCAATTAATCAATATAATTGTAAGAAATATGATAGCAGTGGCAGGTAGTTTTTTAAGAATGAAGTTGGAAAACTTCATCGCATTTGCCCAAACTATCGATTTAAATGAAAAGCTTTGTCATATTCCATAATTGTTTATTTATTTTTTGAGAAGTTAATGTGTTCCCCTGCCTTGCATAGCTTTATTAGATTTCGTGTGTCGAATCGTGGTTCTTCGAAACCACTCAACCTACGGTAGTTGTAATTTCCGATTCGAAAATTTCATAATTTAGAAATGATACCGCGAACAAAAATTATCGTTTACCTTGTATCAGGCTTAACAGCAACTTTAAACATCTACAAAGGTTGCCGGTATCTTATTTTAGGTTGAGTGTTTGCAGCTTTTCAAGAAAAATGTTCAATATTTTCTCTTAACTTGGCATTGAATGAATAAAAGTGCGCAACTCTACAAATAATATGCTCGCACTAGTTTGGTATGATTTATTAATCTATATTTATTTATATATAATTTTTTTCATTTCGTTTTATCTACAAGTTTTGAATTTATTGTTTTTTTTTGTCTACATTCATTGCTTTCGAAATTCATTGAAAACATTTTTCAATATTAAACTATTTCCCGATAGCTGTATATAATATTAATACGACCGGAACGTAATGTCCGTCAAAGCATGATGCCACCACGTTATGGAATGGCTCGGGGCACTGGTACAGGTCCATCTTCAATGATGGCTGCAGCAGTCGTTACGGCAGCAACGTGTGCCCAAGAGGAAAAGATTCAAAAACACATAACTCCAACGAGTACAGGTACGCTAAGAAAATAACAATAATTCGCCATCTTAAATCACATATATAATAATAAAAATCCTTCCACTTAACTTTTATTGTTTTTTTTTTTGTTATCTACAGAAGACCACAGTATCACCAAGGTGAAACTCTGTGAAATGGCAACGCAAACAATAACACTCTCAAATATATTTACCAGCGCCAGTCTGAGCAGTACCTACCAAAGTATACCATTTGTAGATCAAATTGTGCCAAATCTAAATGAGTCCCTGCTGAATCACAATCACATTGAACATCAAGTAGCAAACAATAATAAAATCAACAGCAACAGTCACTGCAATCAGTCAGTGCCAACGACAAATACCACGTCGACATCGCCTACACATTTCAACGAGTCAAGTGTCAAGGACCAGCTGGAAAGGCACACGTTGCAGCAACAACCAAATCAAATACACACGATATCGGCAACGACAACAATCAGTGAAAATAATGTTATAGATACAAGCTTATAGCAAGGTGAGAATAGAAATAGTAATAAAATTGAACGAGATTTTAGCAGCGGTGATAATAGTAGTTCTGAAAATAAGAAAAGATATGCTATTCCTGTTTAGGATTATTGTGGTGCTCACGTACATATACTTTTCAAGAATGGAAGAGCTTTAAAATTTCCTTCAATGTGATTACACAATATTTTTTTTTTTTTCATTGTCTTACAAACCCAAATTGTATGTCCCTATCGCAGGATTATGCAAATGTTTTCTTTTTTTAGAATCAATTTAATTGGTTTAAAAGCGTTTAAGTACAAAGTGAAAAGTACCCAGCCTAATAGTTTAGACGCATCAAGCAAATGCTTTCCAGGACGAAAGCCATTGGTTGAATTGATTATTACAATTGTGTCTTGTTAATAAGTTTACAAATATTATTGACACTTGACGATACTACAAAAATGATCCGGATTCTTCTTATTCGAAAATAATTTACAAATTAAAATTTCCATTTGGACGGGGATATTGAAGAAGTTTGAAGTAATGTTTTCTAAACACTTCTTTTATTAAGCTTAAGCCTTACTTATGCATTCATTTATATATTGAAAACTCTTACAATTAAATTGAAATCAAAATCTTTTCGGAGGGCGAGGCAAACATAACCTCCCACTCTACTTGATCTGTCTGCGATACATGATTGCCAAATAAGCCTCTTCAATCTAAGAACGTGCAAAAATAAATATTTTTGGGTGGCGTCTGTTACATCCCTTCCTTTAAAATAACAGTACCGTACAGGGCTGTTTCCTCGAATATTCTAACTTCTTATTCGATCAACATTGTGAACCACATTAGTGGCGTTCAACTGGACGTAAAATTCCTGTAAGCTTGGGTCACTGCATGTGGATGTGCAGCTTCTCCGCAGGCATACGCTTTTCTATATTGACAAGTTCCCTCGCAATCTGTGAGGCATAACATATATTACATGCTTGGGAGGAACTGGAATAGATTGGAATGGCACAGATATTCAGCCCTTCTTTCAATAGTGCTTCACTGATTCACTGTGAAGTCTGTCATTTTTCATTTAAACAAAGAGTCACTTATAGAACGTGCGCTTAATTTTCAGCTAGAACCGAGGAACATCTCATTCTTGTCGAGGTCGTCTGATTCAGTGGCTCACAAACGCCACAAACGCCTACAAAAGAACAAAAAACCTAATAAAACGCCAATATGACCAATATCACCGGTATGAAGGTTTCTAGGACTCTTCGTTTTCCTAGCGCAACCGATGTAAGATTGCTTGGTTCTCTAACAACTTTTTCAAGTCAATTCGACACAATACGTATGTACGTAAAACATTTGCGGAATCACGATTTTTTTCATTATGAACCTTATCTTGTCAAATGCTGGTCACCAGATTCAATCAACAATCTTCATGGAATGTGAGTATACAGAGTCCCATACTGAAGAAAGATTTCGCTTCACCTCCTTGAGAACCAATTTGATGTCTTCCATATTTTTCCACGATTCGGTGAAACCGTCGATTCTCTCCTTTATCATTTGACTGCCTTCCAACCTTACGTTTGTTTGACGGAATGACTGTTATAGCTCCTGATAAGCAAAGCCTTAAAAAATCCTTAAAAAAATACACTCGACACCTTTGCAGAATTCAATCGTCCTCCCCAAGAAGCTTACCTTGAGAATGACAACAGAACTTAAGTGAATGAATCTCGAAAGAAATGATCCTTCTTTGGCTATACCTTTTTCCGAGTAGCTAATCATAATATGTCTAGTTTGTATCAGCAGGCATAGAAAATAATTCCTCCAACTCCGGGTACAGCATCTATAAAGTTTGAGTAATGCTCTTCTTCGGGAGACCTCTGCAACATCTGTACTCCACTTCATATCAAGTTGTTTCCTCAAAAGCAAACAACCCAAAGGCGCATGTTCTGTTTGTTACGTTCTCTTAAACGTTTTCGAAAAGCGCATTAAATGTATTCAATTGACGGATGACAATTTAAGAAGCAAACTGCGTCCCGATCACAGAACTTTCGTCAGAAAAGTAAGCACCGGCGGCTAACGCACGTTTCACACCACGGCTCCAAAACTATAATGACTGCAAAAGAGTGCAACATGAATGATTTTTGAGCTCATTTTCTTCTCATGTATTTTTGAAGCTTTAGACCAAACGACAGTCTTTACACTTTTTTTGTTATCCTGAGCGTAATAATAAATCGATATCAACTTATTTGTCTTGTCTAGACTTGTAAACAAATACAATTTCAAATATGGGAATAAAATGTTTATGCAAACGATAAGTAAAATCTAATACTTTCTTTCATCGACAATTCGTACAGTTTTTTGGAGCCGTGTTAATTTCACTCACAACTTGAATTAAGTCCATGGTTAAAAAGAATTTTTAATCTACCACATACTTAACTTATTAACCCAAATAACAAAATGTCATATCTATTTTCACCAAGTACCCCATCACGATTGCATGAGTTTATTACAGTATTCAGTTTTGTATCCTCGTCGCACACTCTACATTTTACCACTTCACTCAAAGAAGAACTAAGTTATAATTTAATTAGTTAACAGGTATTCGAATGCAGCATCCAAATTCAAATAAACGTTTACTGACATGAACGTTCATCTGCTTGTCGACTACCCTTTGTATCAAAATAAACTCTTTAAGTGATTTCCCAGTTTATTGAGCATTTGGAAATAACGTGCCAATTCCTAGTGGCGTAACAGTAAGAATAAAAGTAGATAGAAAGTTTTGCGAGGTTATCATTCATTAGGGACCGACAGGCGCTTGCCGAAGCAAGATCTAACATCCCAAATGTACGATTCGTCAATAGCTGCTTTCCATCCTTCACAGTTACAACTGGTCAAATCAATCTTCCGGGCATCCACGATTGTTTGCTCAACAGTTTCCCTGTTTTCCTGAACATTGTGGTTGGAGTTTGAAGGCACTCTTAGCTGATGCATTGTTGTCTATTCACTCAATGCGGTCGAGCCAATGCATTCTACGAATTTTTGTCTTCCCAGCCACATCCGCATCATGCGCGGTTGTACCCCTCCTTCGCAATAAGGATACAGTCCGACGAAGCATTTTCCTTTCCAATAGTTTCTAAGCCTATTTTGCTGTCTGTATTTTTGCCGACTCCATAAGGAAAAACAAGATAGGTGAGTGTTTGAAGAGCATGATTTTTTGATCCTCGTTGTTTGGATGAACCGAACGTCTTTTGCCAAGATTTAACCAAGTGTCGTTGTCATTAACGACTGTGAAAGCTTCAATGACATTACGTTGGCTGCGAGCGCTGATGTCAATATCGCCTGCAGATTTGAAAAGAATATTCCGCTGTTGGCATCCGTCTGTCACAATATCTTATAGCATTTACAACGCATCTCTGAACCAGTGCAAGTCTCGAATAATTTGCAAGTTCTTGGATCAAACTGTACAGTCTATTCGGGCTCTGTGCGACTTAAGAGAATTAGTTTTCCTGCCATCCCTAATTCACCAATCGAGCTATATTGTTGTCATGAGTGAGTATCGTTGTATTCCAAGATTTGGTCTGTCTCTCTGTCGATTTGTTGGGTTGAAGCCACACTAGAATTGGCCTATATGATGCTAGGTAAGTAGATGCCTCGGTAGTTGTTGCAAGATTAACCAAGTTGTTGTAATTATAATAACATAATAATAATATGAATAATGAATAATTTTCTGTTGATATGGTTGACAAAGCTGATCTTGTAAAGGAAATAAGTTAATGAAAGGACGTCCCAGTCAACAGGATATAAAAAATGTGTCCTTGTGCTTTTTGAGTTCCGGGTTGATATATTTTTCTTTGATTATTCTCAAACGAGACACACTTTTGTAGCTTTTATTCCACCAGTCAAATGTTTGTCCTATAGCATTATTTATGGCATATGATGTATAGTATGTCATTGTTCGGAGACGAGGTCCTTCAAGCATGTTTTTCTTAACAATCTCATGAACTTTGATATATAATATTGCACCACACTTGTTGGAAGCACTTATTGCACAATAAGGCCTGCACAGGCCTATTTGATCCAATTAGGATACAAGTAAGCGTCCTCGAAGAAATACGGCAAATGGCTCAACCAGGGGGGTTTTAAGCGCCAATATAATTGCTACTATAAAATTTAGTCAGCTAAATTGAAATGTACCTTTGGTCAAGGAGCTGTTGTGTCAGTGGAATTTTAGGAGTATAAAGGTTTAGTCTGCGGAACTGTGCTTAAAACTTTGTGATTGGCTTGCTTTTGACGAGTCTACCAAATTTTTGTCCACGACTTTTTTTGAAAGTGCTGCCTTTTCAAAGAAGCTTGATCGAAATATGCCGAGTACATGAGCTTCTTCTTCCTGATGAATATATACTTAGTTTTAATGCATTTATAAAATAATTTAATAAGATACCCAACAAATATTTTGTCCGACAAAAGTACTGCTTCGATGATCTTGTCCGCCCCGCACTTTCGTTTATGGATTATTGGTATATTTTCATAAATTTGTACAAGAACTTAATTAAATACTCGACTAGTTTAATTCACGTTGTGGTAAACAGAGTTGTGATTCCAGAAAACAGCAAGACGAATTTTTAAATACTGAATGAATAAATCAACTACGATCATTTACTACACAATTTCCCGGGTCCTTGCAGGAAGAGAATCGCCAAAAGGTGATATATTTCTTCTCGATTTCGGAAACCCTATTGACTTTAACTCTTGCTTTAAAAGACATTATTTGTAAACTGCTTTCAAAAATAAATTTTTGTGATTTCGTTTTTTCAAGTTATCATATCACAAGAAAGCGGTTTAAACTTATCACAGGACATTAAAGCACTCCTTTTGAACCCATTTTAAAGCATATCTCTAGGAATTATCTGTATCATTGCCAAAAAAAAAACAAACCTTTTGGGGAAAAATTCAAATTTTCTTTTTTGCTTGCGCATATAAAAAAATAAAGTCCTCGCAGCCTAGTCGCCATATCCATTGCAGTAAACACTGTAATTGCCTTCTCAATTTAAAACCGATTATTAACCACATCCATGCTATTAATTTAGCACTTTTAATATGAAATTAATAAAACAAGGAGGTCGAAATAATTAATGGGTACAGTTTATCCAACAAACCCCTTATACCAGGACTTAATTTATTATTTATTGTTAATTCAATTATGTTTCAAGGATTGGTCACACCAACATATGGCGTAGAGGTGCTGGCTAACTGAACATTTCACTGTTTCATTAGCGTTTTTGTATAATAAAATTTCCTTTTACGACTCTAGTTCCACATTTACCACACCCAACACAGAATAACTATCATAACAGAATAGCTTAATGCTATAATAAAATCCACACCATTAAGCCAAAGGATACCAACAAGAGCAACAGCAACAGTGACAACAAACTTATCTCTCCTAAATTATGTACTGCGATTTATTATGTCCGCCACCTTTTGTTTGACTTCGAGCCTTTTCCCGTACGTATCTGCGTTTTACAATCTTCCTTCTTTTTTTTGTTTTTTGTTTTATTTTGTCTGAGATAAAGGACTTTTATAAATCCTTATAATAAATCGACGGAACGCGAGAAAATGGGAGTACATATATCATTTCCTATTTCGGTAGTGTTTTATTATTTTTATTAGTTTCACGCATGAGGATCCATAATTTGAATGTAAATCATTCGAGTAGTCCTTGAATGACTATGTTTAGCTTACTCGTGCGATATATGGAAAAATGTTTTACTGGAACCGTAAATCGAATCGATTTCACTCTCAATGAGCGAGAAAATATTATGTCTAAGCTAACTTAAATGCATCTGAGACTATTTTAAGTATCCTTTGAATAATTTCAATATTAAGCTGCTAATCCTTTACAGGATATGATAGATCTATGTATGTCTTCTTCCAAAATCGTATAAGTGCCGATAAAAAAGTACTGGGTTATGCCGGTATCTGTTATTTTCTATAGCACCGGATAGTGACGGATCAGTCACAATCGTTCTTTGGTATTAGTTTGAAACTATGAGAGGTTCGTCCTTACTCCAAATAATATAGACAACAATTGTAAATTTTGGTAAAGGGTGAGTCAAAAATAAAAATTTAGTCACCAAGCAATCGGTCTGTTTTAAGGGAAGTCATGAAAACTTCAGACTGGGAAGTTAAAAAAATGGCCAATACACCCTCGTAGAGTAACTTGCTGGTGAACCATTTTTGCCTTCTTCTTTGAAGATGCGGTCTGGTGACTGCTTTCGGGATGCATAAGAAAACTTTCTAGCGCTCAAATGGTATGAATCAGGCCTTCAATGATTCTAACAAGACGGTGGCCACGACATATGCAGCTGCTGCTATCGACAATATTTTTCCAAAAGTATCTTTACGAATCGGCCTCATCAATTCTCAAATTTTAATCCTCTAGTTTTTTTCCTGGAGGAAAATGTGTACACTTATTTAGCATAAACAACCTTGAGGCTTAATTGCAATAGATGCTTCAAAAATTTGCTGAAATAATACCAAAAGTCTGCGTAATTATAATGGAGAATGTGATTTATGCCACAGGCATGGGCAAAAACTTGACTATTGTTTTTTTCCGTAAAGATCATATATTTATGTGGTTAAAACACTTACCAGCGATATCTCTCATGTATTATAAGTGGTCCAAGGACACTTCCCTATGGAACTCCAGCTGTAATGTAATATATGATAAAATGGTCGAATGTTTAATATCGAAAACAAATTGTTTAAAATAAATGATTGCCACCATAAATTAAGCTCAAGAATTGTATGAGGACTTTTGCATATTTTAGCACATGCATAATTCAGGATTTTTTTTAAATTATGTATGATTCGACAAAGTTCGGTCAGCACTACAGTTTTAATTGAAAAGTTTTCATGTTTTGTTACCGATTCGCCAGTTTGTCTGCTATGCCTGTTCGTTACGAGAATGGAAGCTTTCCTCAACGTAATTGGTAAATGGGTCCCCTTGAAGGCGATTGAATTTTTGGTTTTTTCACAGTTTTCCAAAATGAGAGGCTGGATTTTTTTCTCTTGTTTTAGATTTTAGAAAATTCGTGTTTTCTTAATTCACGATTTTTTTTTTTAATTATATGCCTATGAGTTCAACCTCGTTTTAGGTTGAGGTGAACTAGATGTTATCTCTCCTCTTTTCGCGAACCAAGCCTAAAATTTCAGGTGGATATTTGGATCCATCGGATCTGCTTTGTATTTTTTTCCAAAGGAAATATTTTTTCAAGTAGAACGCGGAATATAATAGGACTTCCGGTTGAAAATGTCGTTATTGCAGACAACTTCATATCAATTACTCTGAGGTGAATTTTGACCATCACAGCTGTCACATGAGAAACTTCATGTCATTGTCTAATTATTTCAATCTAGGTTATTGGTCATTAGTGAAAACGCACAAGTTTTTGTAAGGCAGTAAAATGTCTACATTCGTGCCATCAAAACAACATTTGCAATTATGAGCTGTTAAAACCGAATGAAACAATCACAGGCGAGGTCTACCGACGACAATTGTTGCGTTTGAGGCCGAGCACTGAAGGAAAAACGGCCGGAAACTGTCGCAAGACACGATAAAGTTATTTTACAACATGACAATGCTCGGTTACATGTTGCAAATGTCGTCAATACTTACCTTGAAACGCTCAAATGGGATGTTCTACCCCACCCGCCGTATAGTCCAGACCTTGCGCCATCCGATCGATGCAACATGCCCTGGCTGACCAGCACTTCCGTCATTTCGATGATGTCAAAAAATGGATCGATTCGTGGATTGCGGCCAAACCGGTCGAATTTTTCAGAACGGGTATCCATGAATTGCCAGAAAAATGGGAAAAATGTGTTGCTGGCGATGGGCAATACTTTGAATATTGAATTTATATCTATTTTTCCTCATTAAAGCATTGATTTTTGAAAAAAAAACGACATTTTCAACCGGTAGTCTTAGTTCTTAAGTTTTTTCTCACTTTCGACAAATTTTGCCCAAATTTTAAAAAAAAAAAATAAGTTGGTTTTTCTGTCGAAAAAAATTCAACTCAATTTAAGTTAAAATCACATTCGATGGCAGATATTGGACCAATTTCTTGGATATGACCTAAGAAGCCATTCTTCTGCAATATTCTTCTTTTCATACGAAATAAAATAATCTGCATTCCATTATAGGCGACTATTTTACTGGTCCGATATGCAGTGCAAAAGGACCCAACTCTAAAATTACACCTTTAATTTTTTTCTTTAGAAATTTTCAATATTTTTTTCTTTGTATATTTCTGGTTCGTCGATACTTTGTGAAATACCATGATAGCATTTATATCATTGTTTGAATAGTAGGAAGCTATGAGATGTAATTCTTTTACTTCATTTTACATACACTGCATTTTTTTTAGCATTGGTGGTTTAAGTTTGCTAGTTTTGGTGTTTCTATCTAGAGTTGGGTAGTCTTTTCCTTTTCCATTTTTAAATGAAGGAATATTAAGTTTAAACGTTTAATCGACATATTTGATTAATTGGCATGGCAAGCTACTGATTTGGAATAGAAACGAAGGAAAGAAAGAAAGATCCCTGATGCAGCTTTGAATTCAACGAAAATGTGTCGGCATAGTACTGTTATCAACTTACTTTAGTTTTTCTGCCTTCTTCTGCCAAGTATTGCATTTTAATTCAATGGCTGGTGTCGTGAGTTGTGTTATGAAAACCAACAATTATCTGGCTCATAAGCCAGTTCTAGATTCAAAACAAAACAGCGCTATTTTTTTTTTGGTTTGTTGGTTTAAAATACAATTTTTAAATGAAATATGGAAATATAGTTTTAAAAAGGTTAATATTTTAGGTGCCTAGAGCTCTGCCTTTCTGATTTTGCTCATGCAAAATTCAAAGTGTGAGGTAGTGAATGCAAGCTGCCTAAGTCTAAAAGCTGCTTATCCACATCTTCTTGCAATTTACCCAAAAAACAATTCTAAAACAGTCTCAAATTTAATAAAAACTGCATTCGAATATATTATTTTTTTGTATCCTTTGAAATCAGTTGATTAAAACGCTATCCTTGTGTTTTCTTTATTTTCAAAATAGATCTCTTTCATGTATCTTGCAAAACTTAAATGGGACAAGAGTATTTTAACTTATCTTTGCATATCCATGTGAAGGACGAACAAATTGTATGATAAGAAAACAGGGAATTGGTTGCTTTAACCAGCAATCCTTCTTAGTTAGACATAGGGACTGCTAGAACAAGTCAACATTGTGTCTGTAAATAATTAACAAGCAAATGTTTGTAAAAAAAATAAGATTTTTAAAATCTAAATAAATGTTCACTAACATATGAAAAACAAAAAATATACATATATAAGAGAAAATGTGATAAATAATATACTAATTGTATTAGTATTTGAAATACTTGTAAAATATAACTTCTTTTAAATTAAATTACTTGATTAGTGTAGTAAATCAATAGCTAGCATAACTAAAGATACTGCAAAAGAAATTCTATGAAAATCTTTTCCAACGAAAGTTAAATGTTTATAAATGTTTATGTATACCTAAGTAAGAAAAACGCATATAAACAACCTAGATTGGAATAAGTTTCATAAGGGATCGATTGTAAACTATTTTTATATGAATAAATTAAAATAAAATATCATTTTACATTATATACTTATATGCAAATCCCTTTCGAGACTTAATTCCACATGGGGTAAAAATAGTTTTACAAAGTTTTCCCCCAAAAAAGATCGGTCATATTTCATTTTGAGTTCATGAGCCCAGAACCCGAACATGAAATTGCCGATACATTTACTATTTTAACAAAAACTTTTACAATAATTTGTAATCTAATTTAATTTTTGTATATACTCAGATATCCAATAGGTGGAAATTGTTTAAGATTAAAACAAAAAAAAACAAACAAAAAAAAACTCTTCCCAAAAATGTTGTTACTGTTAATGGAATATGTAATTACTGTTGTACGGTTGTGTTCAATTTAGAATACTTATAGACTATAAGTTCCAACCACATACAAATACAACACTAAATTGCACAAAAATATATGTTAATAGCTTATGAATGAAATGAAGTTAAATACAAATTACTATATATGTAAACAACAATTATAAAATTAAAATTCATCGTTACAAACCAGTTGCATTAATCATTATGAATGTATAAATGGCTAGATATATGTTTCAAATAGACATCATTAAAAAATTATTTCACTGTACAAAGATAAACTTATGGAGACTATGTTTATTTGTCATGAATAAAAAAATAATATATGATATTGTCAAAATAAAATAAAAAAGTATTCGAAAAATAAGCTGAATAAAAATAAAGAACATAACTATGATACTTACTAATACAATTTCATTTGTTTTTATGAAAAACGTTTAATTGTCGAGAACAGACTGATGATGTAACTTCTAGATCCTGCGTCGTTGGATATGGTCATCCATTTCGTAGTTCTGAAAGTAAACTTAAATGAAATACATTTATGATAACATTTATTTGGTGAATTAAAAATGGCATTTAACATCATTCAGATGTCATCCACGAGAGTTTAGATGTCGAATTGAAAATCAGACAAAACAAATGTTTCCGAATCCACCATGCTTGGAGTTCGAGAAAGAATGGAGAACCTGAAGTCGACTTATTTGCATTCGCTAAACTCGCACTTATTTATTCGTCATGAGTTGATATACATTCCAATGCAATTCTATCAGGTTGCCAACTAAGTAATTGCGGATTTTTTTAGAAAATAAAAGACAATTTTTTCATGGAACGAAATAACTTTATTCTGTTATGTATTGGCCATTTTGAGCAATGACCTTTTGCCATCTTTCAGGCAGTATCATAATTTCACGTTCATAAGACTTCTGGTTGTAACTGAACCAGCTTTAATCAGCAAAATACTGAACTGATTTGACATCATCATTATTATTGAAATTTTTACCATTAAAAAGTAATCAGATGGTGCAAGGTCAGGACTATCCACCATGGATGTGGGAAAACATCCCAACCACGCTCCAATATTTTTTGCCGATTGACCAAAGATGTGTGGGGCATTGCATTTTCATTATGGAATACAACACCTTTTCGATTTGCCAATTCGGGCCTCTTTTCTTCAACTGCATTGTTCAATTTTGTTAGTTATTCAATGTAGACATCTGAATTGATCGTTCGGTTGGGTGATAAAAGGTCAAAGTAGACAATTCCTTTGTAATCCCACTAAACTTATAACATAACATTCTTTTGATGAATATCAGCTTTTGATGTTGTTTGAGCTGGTTCACGTGGCTTGCTCCACGATCTTTTCCGGTTGACATTGTTGAAAACAACCCATTTTTCATCACCAGTTATCAATCGTTTTAAAAATGGATCATTTTCATAACGTTTCTTTAACAAATCGCAGATGTTAATGCGTTGTGTTAAATGATTTTCTTTCAGTTCATGAGCAACCCGTTTTTAATCTTGGAGTGAAAAATCACCAGAACGAAATTTGGCAAACCAATTTTGACACTGCCGTTCTTTTAAAGCTTGAAGCGTTTTTTCCTTTTCGGAAATAAAGAAGCAAAATATGACGTAAATGTTCGTTTTGATTTTGCATTTTTAAACAGACGCCAATCAAAAAAACATTTTTTACTGATTGACAGTTGAAGTACCAACTATCAAATAACAAAACGTGTTTGACATTTCGATTACGTCAGCAAACCTTAAAATTCAACTAAAGCCATCTATGAGTGAAATCCGCAATTACTTTGTTGCCAACCCAATAGTAATTAGTTAATTGCTCTCTGCTTCATTCACAGCACAGTCTGGGACAGATCATCTACACTGATCATTATTTCGACGCCATGAGCTTGGAACTCCAGCATGACATGTTGTCAATAAAGCATAGTTAGCCACTTAGCTAGATGTCAAATTCGGACAACGAAATGGATGGCCTTTTAAATATAAACTTAAGTAAATATGTTGAGTTTAACCAAATAAATCGCTTAAATTAACAACATGCCTCACCAGTTTGGTACGTACGCATGGAGGCCTGGTGATGTGCTACAATTAACTTTTCGGGACCAGTTCAGTGGTCACTTTTTATTTCATAAATGACTTGGTTTATTCGCTTACAAGGTCCAATTGAGCTAAATATTAAGCTTGTAGATGAATTGTTAGCTTAATAACCAGATGCGATCGGAAGCTTTGAGGATAGCTATCATGAGGCGTTGTTGTCCTGTCTTGTTAAAATGCTACAAAGTGTGCTTCATAATAATTTACCAAGTAAATGGCGATTTCCGATTAAATAATTTTATAAAACAATTAAGAAATGTATATACCTAATTTCTTTTTCTAGCGGAAACAAAGTCATTGAATTTAATGGAACTGAATTTAAACAAAAAGAAAGCCCTCAAGTAAACAAGTATGTGCAAGAAGGTATGTTTTTCAGTGGTTCTTCATTTGTATCAAAGCAAACATCAACAAAACAAGAAAAACATAAACAACCAAAGTGATGGATTACTTTAAGATAATCAATTTGCTCGACGTCCTTTTACATAAATCAACAAAAGGCAGCAAATGAAAGAAAAATATAAACACATTAAAAAGATGTCCCCCTAAAAACTTTTAACACGCGCCGAAATAAAACGAAAATAGATTTTTCTTTTTCTTCAACTAGCGAGTTTTAGCAGTAAGTAAAATCAAAATCAACTGAAGAGCAAAAAATAATTGGAACTTAAATGACATTTTTTGATTAATTTCACGGCACGGACTTTCTGGTGAGCTGCACCATACTGTTAAATCCACAGCTTTTGTCATTGAATGAGGGAACTAAAACGTCCGAATTCATATATCTTTTTTTAATGTTTTTATTTATTATTCAGAATAACTTTAAAGCTAAACAAAAATACTTAAAACTATCTTAAATAAATGGACTTATCTTAATTGCTTGCTGTGCTTACTGACCCTATACGGGCGCTCTAAGCTTAACTTTATTTTTATACATTGTCTTTCGACGTAATCGAACTTTTTGTGTTATTGAAAATAATAACCGTAAAATTACTTACACAACTAAGAAAAAATGTGCAAGAAAACTTAGTAAATAAATAATTGTGAAAAAAAGAAAAACTAAATTTAACTTAAAATCTACGTAAGCATAAACCTTTGCGCTAACCTAACTTAATCAAACTCTAAATCTAATCTACTACAATAATTTAATTTTTTTGTATTCTACCTTAACTAAGAGCTTAACGTTCATTAAAAAAAAATACCTTTAAAACTTCCTCTTAAACTACCTTAAAAACTATGTAAGCAAGCCGGCCAGACTTAAATTTATTATGAAGGTACTTTAAGACACCTTGACCTTGGCAAAAAAGAAAAAAAAATCTTATATCAATGGAGTTAAAAACGACGGCATTTACTCTCCTTCGTTAAGCCACCAAAAGTGTTGGTGCTGTTTTAAAACATCCTGCTTGTCGTCGACTGAGACCACTCCTCTGAACCGGAGACTCTCCGCAGAGCTACAAGCGAGCGACGTCTCCGTTGTATACAAGTCGCCTCTCCACACTTTTCCGGGCAAAGTGAAAGATAAGCGGTTCCGCATATTTATTCTGAATCAGGCCGTTTAGGTCAAAATAGAGGAAAGCCTCTGATGGAATAAAGCCGTTAAGGCGCACTGTCTCGTGGAACATGAAGTTGGGGTAGTAAGCCCCAGAGATCAGGTTGTTGCCCGAGGTCATTGCTCTTACAATGTGTCTCCGAATAAGTTTGAGGTTAGCCTCATTGTACAGGACCTCATAAGGATAGAATTTTTTTATACTGAGACGCTTGAAAATGTCGTTTTTTTTCAAAAATCAGTGCTTTATTGAGGAAAAATAGATATAAATTCAATATTCAAAGTATTGCCCATCGCTAGCCACACATTTTTCCGATCTTTCTGGCAATTCATAGATACCCGTTCTGAAAAATTTGACGGGTTGGCCGCAATCCACGAATCGATCCATTTTTTGACATCATCGAAATGACGGAAGTGCTGGTCAGCCAGGCCATGTTGCATCGATCGGAATAGATAGTAATCGGATGGCGCAAGGTCTGGCATATACGGCGGGTGGAGTAGGACATCCCATTTGAGCGTTTCAAGGTAAGTTTTGACGACATTTGCAACATGTGGCCGAGCATTGTCATGTTGCAACATAACTTTATCGTATCTTGCGATCGTTTCCGTCCGTTTTTCCTTCAGTGCTCGGCTCAAACGCATCAATTGTCGTCGGAAGACTTCGCCTGTGATTGTTTCATTCGGTTTTAGCAGCTCATAATACACAACACCCTTCTGGTCCCACCAAATGTTGGCCATTTACGAAAATGTAAATTTATTGATTTAGCGTTTATCTTGTTTCTCGTTAAGAAAATTGTTAAAATTATGGTGGAAATAAACAAGTTTAAAAAAAAAAAAAAAATGCACAGCATAACCTTCAGGCCATGAATATTCTGAACGGCCGTCGAAGTTGAGGCATGTCCGGGGTATCCATACGTTGCCCGACGTTTTGGATTATTTAAATGTACCCATTTTTCATCACCAGTGACGATTCGATGCAAAAAAGACTTCTTTTTGTGGCGTTCAAGCAGTATTTTGGACATGCAAAATCGGCGTTCGACGTCTTGTGGTTTCAATTCATACGACACCCAATGCCCTACCTTTCGGAACATTCCCATTGCTTTCAAACAATCGGAAGTGGTTTGCTGAGCGACGCCAAGTGATTTTGCAAGTTCTTCCTGCATTTGTGACGGATCTTGATCGAACAATGCCTCCAATTCATGGTCTTCAAACTTTGTCGAAATCACCATCTTTGAACCGCTTAAACCACCACTGACACATTCTAACGTCTATAGTATAGCCCGGGTAAGCTTCGGAAAGCAATTGATGTGCTTCAGTTGCTTTTTTCTGTAAATGAAAGAAGCATATTAAAACTTCCCGCAAATGTTGTTTTGATGGAACGAATGTAGACATTTTACGGCTTTACAAAAACTTGTTGTTTTCACTAATGACCAATAACCTAGACTGAAATAATTAGACAATAACATGAAGTTTCTGATGTGACAGCTGTCATGGTCAAAGTTCACCTCAGAGTAATAGATATGAAGTTGTCTGCAATAACGACATTTTCAACCGGTAGTCCTATTATATAAATGAAGACAAGCCGTATCTGCTTTAAGCTTGCTCCCACGTTGAACCACACGGGACATGAGGGCCATGATGCAGATTACCTTTACCCTGGCATCGAGTTTGCTGCTGTGAAACAATCTCTTTGTCATGGCATAGGCCGCTTTGGCTCTGGCCAGACAAGCATCTATATGTTTACTAAAATACAGATACAGATCTAGCCAGACCCCAAGGTATCTAACTACATTTGTAAGTGGCTGGCAAGATGTCCCACGATAGAGAACTTTCGCCAATTCTTTTTGCTATCCCTAGAGTCTATAGACAATGGTGTCCTCAATAAAATAGTTTCGCACTTCTGAAAGTTGATTTTCAACTTCCAATCATCGCAATAACGCTGAATCTTAATGAAATCGCATTGCAAAAGGCTTACAATGGCCTCGATTTTTGGACCTGACTTGTACGCGATCAAGACATCTGCATACGCTGTAGCTTGGTGAAGACAACCAACAAAATTGCTTGTAAAAATGGTGAAACAAATCGGCGGATTAACGAGAGAGACAATTGTTAGTTTCAAATATCTCTGTAGAACATCTATAGTACTAATAACTCCGCCAGCTATCGAGACAACACAACAGAAACTCTTGTGCATGTACCGATGTCACAATAAGTTGCTGCACAAAACGCTCATAAATAAATGAAGAAAGCTCACTCTTATTTTCAAACCTTGCCTTCAGTTCTTTACAGAGTTACACGTTTAATTGAGGTCAAAAACAAGTTGATGGGAAAAACTGCTCTGACAATAATAAACTATAGCCCACAAAAATTTTGCAACTACACAAGATGATTTTGTATTGAATCTTAATAGATTCAACTGCCGCTTTCTTTATAAATAAGAAATGAGAAATTTTAAGTTTCAATGCCGATGGCATTCCAAAAGATATAAGTTTTAAAAAATTTTATTTGAAACATTTCGCTGTTTGCATTTGAAAATATCTATGAACAGTTTAGTCTTACGAAGGGCACAAAATTATTTATGGATTCACGGCTTTGTCAAAACTAAAGCTTCATATGGGCTAAGCTGCAAGTTCGCTGATGGCAAAGCAGGTCTTGAAAGGGAAAAATAATTTTTATACGTTTTAGATTGGCTTGACGAATACTCACAAATCAACTTTTGGTGATTTCGAATTGATAATCACAGCTTTCATAGTATCCGGCAACATAACATCAAATGTTTTTAAATTTATCGTCGACGTGGTACCGCCAAGATTAGCAATAAACACGAGCTTTTGTCCCGTCTCTAACGACCTGAATATTTAATTGAAAAAAGATCATAAGTGAAATGTAAATGAAATGAAAATTGTCCATACCTTTCTAAAACAAAGACTTGTTCGCTAAGAGCCTTGCATCTGTAGTCACCGAATTGCAGGACTTTATTGCTCTTGCGTAAGTGTACCAAGGCCTTATAAGTTTTCAAATGGCTCCTGTCAGACTTAAGTTCTTCGTCAACATTTGTTGATTCGTAGCCAGAAGCGAGTGGCAGCCATGTTTTGTCCGCGGTGGAAAACCCAGCATTTTTGCTGCTATTCCATTGAAATGGTGTTCTTGATGGATCTCTCGTGAATTTCTCGAAAATAGTTTCATTGGAATTGCATGCTGCTGGATCAACTGTTTCCTTCCAGGAGATATAGCCATCAATCATTCCAAGTTCTTCACCCTTAAATGCAAATACTTGCGCAGTTATTTTCACTCGAACTGGAGATCTTATGCAGACTTACCTGATATGTTACACTTGCCCCAGGTAGCATCATCACTAACATATTCATTGTGTCTGCAAGATCAACTCCATATCGGCTAGCAACACGTCTTTGATCATGATTTCCTATCTAAAATAAAAACTCGTAAAAAATTGCATAGCGATGTCTAATTAGGCACATACCACCCAATTAGCTGTTCTACCTGGAGGCATGTTATTCATCCAAGTTTTGACACTTGTTTCCAGCTCTGTCGCATTGAATCCTTTATGTAACATTGTGATAAGATTAAAATTAAAAGGCAAATGTGCACCCTTTGTGGTCTTGTTTCCATACATCTGCATTGTAAAATTCGGCGGTGCATAAGTCTCAATCAGCAGGACACGCGTATCTCCACCGTAAATCCGCTGAAAGTCATCCATTACCGTACGCCATTGATATACCATATCGATTGTTTCCGGTTGATTGGTCGTGTAAATATGATTCAAGTAGTTTGTGTCATTTTGATCATTACTAGTGTGACTAAGTGGTTCATCCGGATAACGTCCATCTTTATCGGCTTCCACTTCGAAAAGTACGGGAACAGCGTCAATTCGGAATCCCGCAACGCCATGTCTTAGCCAAAAGCGGAGCACTCGTTTCATTTCCTCAACTACAAGCGGATTTCGATAATTCAAATCCGCCTGCTGTACGGCAAACTGATGAAGATAGAACTGTTGGCGTTCCTCATTCCATTCCCATGCACTACCACGGAAACATTGAAGCTGTACAACAAAAGTATTCACATCAATTCCATTTAACCTTTAATCGGCAAAACTCACCCAATTACTGGGCGGTAAGCGTGCGCCAGTGGTTTCATTTTTGTAGCCATCATGCCACACATAGAAATCTTCAAAGCCTCGCTCACGCCTCACTGACTTTTTGAACCATTCGTTTTCGGTACTCGAATGATTTGGCACAAAATCGAGTATAATCTTTAGCCCCAGACTGTTTGCTTTGGCAATAAGTGCTTTAAAGTCGTCAATTGTTCCGTACTCAGGTTGGATTTCATAGAAATTTGAAATATCATAACCAAAATCAACCATTGGCGACTTAAAAATTGGAGATAGCCAAGCTGCAGTCACACCAATATCTTTAAGATATTCCAATTTCGAAGTGATTCCATTTAAATCTCCAATTCCATCGCCATTAGAGTCCATAAAAGATCGTGGGTAGATTTGGTAAAACTGAGCGGTTTCCCACCAATCTTTATTTGGCACAACCTCAACCCGATTCCGACAAGAGAATATACTGCCGGGCAGTATTCCAAAAACGAATAGAAACAAACAGAAAACACGCATCTTGGGAGGCAACTAAATTATGTTTAACCAGTTCGAGTGAATTTATATGAAGGCGTTTTTTGTTTTTTTTGTCGAGTACTTGATCTTTTGTAAACAGTTTTTCGATCGCATTGTGATAAGACATCTTAGAGGCTTAGCACATTAGTGGCATTACTGTTCTATGTAAACTGTTTGTAAGATACTCGAAGAGTATTTACGACTTTTTGTGATCATGTGGAATCAGATCAGCATTGAAACTAATTGTTATTTGACACAAACAAGCTTTTGAACATTTCCAATCGAGGTACTCTAGATGTAGTCAAGCTTACGGACGTATTTACTCGAAGGTACACAAGTCTTTTTGCATTGTGCTGAGGGTTTGGTTCAATTATTTATTTGTATTTTTTATTTTATAATTGGCTCACTCTTCAAGAGGATATGAATACTCTTATAATGAGTATAGCACAGAGCGAGCGGAAAAATTACGAAAAGAATTGTTTGAGAAACTCAAATGTATTTGGTTTCAACTCACTTCCGTGAGTGGAGCCCGAAACGGGACGGAGGATTTTTATATCGACCTTTTAGCTTTCGCCTAATTCGCAGGACTTTATTCGATATTAGTTTGATATATGTACTTTGAAAATTTTGAAGATTTAGCTAAACAACTCCGCTGTCAGTGTTATGCCTTCACAGATCTATACAGAATCTACATAAACTATTTTGACAACACGAACCAGGAATTTAGCCGATACAACCACCACGACACCAATGCCACCCATTTAGACAGACTACTATCGCACAACTTCTACTTGCGATATGACATTGAGAACTGGCGATCGGAGAACACTGGATTTACCATGTTCAATGACGAGAATTTGGCAAATGATGTCATCGCCAATGAAGGGATTCACCCTCCATTCATATCAAAAGAAGATCTCCTGGTCATTTTCAGTTCTCTGAGAAGTAAGAAATATGTGGGAATCGACGAAATACCAAACATTGTTCTTAAACACCTTCCTCTAGAAGCGGTAAACATTTACACTACCCTGTTCAACAATTTGCTGAATAATGCACATTATCCAGCTCATTGGAAGACAGCGGTGGTGCAACCCATTCCTAAACGGAATAAAGACACATCCAATCGGGCAAATCTCCGGTCGATAAGTCTCCTTCCCAACATCAGCAAAGTGTTTGAAAAAGTAATCAATAGAGCCCTGACCGAGTGGGTTGAGGACAAAAATATTATTCCGGATAACCAATTCGGTTTCAGAGCGGGGCATGATTGCATACATGCCGCGTCTAAACTGGTATCGGATATCCAATGGAACAAAGGTAAGAAACAATGCACGGGTGCCTTGTTGATTGACTTGGAGAAGGCCTTTGACACTGTATGGTTGCAGGGGCTCTTTTTTAAGCTTGACCAACTCGGCATAAGCAAACCGCTGCTGTACATAATCTAAGATATGCTCACCAGCAGACAGTTTATTGTGAAAAATGGCAGTGTGGTGTCTGCTGGGACTTTTGAAATTAAAAACGGTCTACAACAGGGTGTAGTTATTTCGCCGATTTTATTTACGATCTTCACAAGCGATCTTGTAGGATCTCTCCGCCACTCCATAGCGTACGCAGATGACTTGATCGCGTACAGGTCAAGTCCGAAGATCGAGGTCATCGTAAGTCTTTTGCAGCGTGACTTCGAAAAGGTTCAGGGATATTGCGATGATTGGAAGTTGAAAATCAATTTTCAAAAGTGCGAGACCATTCTGTTCAGGACTCCGTTGTCTAGGGCTTCTAGAAATACTAAAAAGAAGTGGCGAATGTTCTCCATTGTTGGACAAAACGGACAGCCATTAGCGAATCGAAGTGTTGTCAGATACCTTGGGATCTGGCTAGATCAATATCTATATTTTAACAAACATATAGATGCTGCTCTGGCCAGAGCCAAAGCGGCCTTTGCCTTGACAAAGAGGCTGTTTCACAGCAGTCAACTCGATGCCAAGGTAAAGGTGATTTGTTACACGGCCCTTATTCGGCCTGTCCTTGCCTATGGCTGTCCCGTTTGGTTTAACGTGGGAACAAGCTTAATGGAAAAGATACGGGTTCTCGAGAGACGATGTCTTAGGGCTTGTCTCCATTTATATAGAACTCCAGAGTCTGAGTACAAAAAATTCTATAGTAATGAGGTCTTGTACAACGGGGCCAACCTGATCAGAGTGGACAACTTTCTGATAAAACTTATTCGAAGTCACATTGCAAGAGCAATGACTTCGACCAACAACTTGATCTCCGGGGCTTTTTACCCCAATGACATGCATCATGAGACAGTGCGCCTTAACGGCCTTTTTCCCCCTGAAGCTTTTCTCTATTTAGATAGAAAAGGTCTGGTCCAGGATAGATTAGCGGTACCGCTAATCTTCCACGTTGGTCGAAAAGCTGTGGACGGGCGAGTCACTTACGAACAAGACGTCGCAAGTAGCTCAGACCGCGACAGAGCTGATGTCGTAAGACAACATCGACATTATTAGTGGCTGGGCGAAGAATGAACTTCGTCGTCGTTATTTGTCTTGGGTGCCCTTATGGCAAATGTAGCATGTGCTGTCAGCCTTGGCCGGCTTACATATAGATAAGGTAGTGTAAGTAGTATAAGTAGCTAGTAATTAGTAAGTAAGTAGCTTTAATTTTAATTTTAATTGTATTTTAAGTTTAATTAAGACATTAGGGTTAAGATTAGTTGTAGTTTAGTATTTAGGTCTAATTTAAGCTAAAATAAATAAGTCCTTATACTTAGTTTTTTTTTCGTCTTAATTAATATTTTTCTTAGTTTTTAATTTACATTAATAATCCAAATTCAAATAAATATTCAGACGTCGAAAGACATAATCAAGATTGTAAGGTTTAGCTTAGAGCGCCCGTATAGGGTCAGTAAGTTAGTTATAAATAGTTAAGTTAATTAAGCTAGATTTAAGCATTTTTGTTTAGCAAGTAAGATTATGAATTGAATTGAATTGAATAAAAAATGCAATAAAATTTAAAAAAATTGACTACTATCGCGGGTCGACCAATGCAGTGATAGTGAGATTAACTTAATCCCAATGGTCAATGGTGACCATGAAAGCGAAAAAATACAAATTTGATGTGAAAAATTTTAGTCATCAAGTGCGGATGATTTAAGACACTTTTCGAGAACTGAAAACTGTTTTGGATACTGATCGCAAACCAACAGTGAATTGGTTTAAAACAAATTACATAGAAAGTAGAAAAGTAGAAAGCGTTAATTTTCAATTAAACTTTAAATAACTTTTCCTGCCTACAAGCCAGAGGTCGAATTACGACATTAGTTAACTAGTGAGTGAAATTCATACGATATCGTGTGATCGAGTAACTAGATTGGGATGATCACATAAGAAAGCTCACGTATCGTTCCAGTACTAGAAATATTCTACTACACTGAGTAGAGACAGCTGAAAAGTGTCAATTGCATCGAATTGTGGACATTTTTTTTTGTTTATTTATAAAAAAACATTGTTTCGTTTGATTGTTATAAAGAAAATAAAGAAAATGTTCAATATTTTTTATCCTCCGATATGTGTTTAACGTCTGAAAATATGTTATTTGTTGTTTTCTTTTACTGCGAAACTTTTTGCAGATATAATTTCAACCGCAACCTGCAATCCACATGCTTACGATATTTTCATGTCCACCTGGATAAATTTTATTCAACATCGACATCGAAATATATATAAAATAATAAGCAAAAACACAGAAAATAATAAGAAAAAGGAAAATTCTTACATATTGTTTTTTCTCCCGAAAGCAACTTCATCCGTCAGCAACAATGATACCGAGTAAAAAAATGCACGATCACGTATGATAGAATGCCAAATTTTTAATACTCACCTTTCGATATCGTAAGCTGTCATATCAAATGAGTATTGCTCGATAACTGATGTAATTCATCACCAAACACATTTCAAACTACCAAAAAGTAAAACTACCTTAGTAGCTTGGCATAGGCAGTTAGAGGTTCATGTGGGAGTATCATATGTTGGATTGTATTGGAGTACTAAATTATAAAACAAACTTTAGCTTAGTCTAAAAAAAGGGGAATAAAGAAATCGAAAAGGATTATTATCAAACAAGAAAATCAACTTTACTATCATTAGTTTTAGTATAAGTAACATTCATAATAAAGAAAATTAAATAAAAAAATTCGAGCCTATAGCACCGGCAACTAGTGCTTATTAGTTATAATTTCAATTGTAATTAATTGAATATTTAATAAATAAAAAAAATCGAGCTATATTAGTCTTTGCAAAAAAAAATTGTAGAAACGTTTTCGTAAAAACAATCAAAGTATGAATAACAATTTTTTTTTAATGTGTTGTCGATATTGACAAAGAATTTAGTCAATTTATCTTTACATATTGAGAGACAGCAGTTTTTTTTTCAAACTGTGTTTCAAAATATCAGTTATCTAATTTGTCGACTGTTTTACTGTCAGAGAATTTCACATCATTTTGTAAATTTAAATATTTAATGGTTAAGTTGCTTTCATAGCTTTTAGAGAAAAAATCTACGTTTTTTTATTTTTATAAAGCCAAAGTAATTAATAAAAGTTCCCAAATTAAAATATAATGTAAAATAAATCACTTTTTGTTTGGAATGGAAAAGTGTGTACTATTTTTCTTGGAGTTTTATAATCGATGCAAACCATTAACGTTTTGAAGATTATTCCATGCAAATGTTGTCCACGACTAAGTTTTAAGTGCTCGATGAAGAAAGTTCAATTCTAAGTTACTTTCTCGAGTACACTGATTTCAATCTCGCTTATAATACGTGCAGTCTTTCAAAACTCACGAGTGATTTAGCGAATGCCCATAAAACAGCCTCAGTCATTTCCCAATACGTCTAACGATTCCCACCCTATATGGCATGCAGTGCCGTCTTCATGGTACTACATGTCGACCAGGTTCACCTCATGCATTTTGGGCCAAAAAAGTTCGAAATCATTCAACGATTGCGTCATTGCATGCATCATTCACAGTAACGTTGTTCTCACGATCGTCTTTGAAAATGATGATTCCAATGATTCGGCCAGCTGATCGCATGTGCTTGATCCTTGTGTGGTATAACCCGGGATCCCGGACTTTGCCTTACCTTAAATTCGTTGATCTTTTGAGAGGATTTGCAGCTGTGTTAAATTTTTGTTAACTATTGGATCGGAAGTCACACTGGTATTTCAGATTATGGGGTTTTCCAATAGGGACTTGACCACTTTGAATTTTATTTGTGAACGCACCCTTTCATAAATCATCGAACTATCATTGCCAATTAATTCACTAAACTCATCATTTTAATGATGGTAAAGTACACGAACGAGCAACGTCTGCAAATTATTAAAACATTCTATAGAAATTCGGAGTCGGTGACAGCCCTAGTAGACCGGCAATAAAAAGTTAAGTGGAAATATTTGAGTCTAAACAACGGGTTGGTCGAAGTGTCGAAAATATCGCTGCCGTTCAGGCGTCCGTAGCAAACGATCCAAATCAGTCTTCCACGGCGCTCTCAAGAATTGGGCATCGCTCAGACCACATTATGGCGTATTTTGCGTAAGAATCTTGGTTAATACCCATACAAGATCAAACTGACTCAAAAATCAAAGCCCATGAACCATTTCAAGCGACGCACATTCTCCGATTGGGCTCTGGAGAAGATGCGCCAGGATGATGAATTTCATCGCAAAATCATTTTCAGTGACGAAGTTCATTTTTGGCTCAATGGAGTCGTCAATTAGCAAAATATCCGGTATTGGTCGGGTGAGAATCCACATTTGTTTCATGAATCACCACTTCATCCACAAAAAATAACTGTTTGGTGCGGTTTGCATGCCGGCGACATTATTAGGCCATATTTTTTTTTTGTCGTCTATATCGACGTTACTGTGAATGGCCAGCGTTATCGCGCCACGATTACAGATTATTTTTGGCGCGAATTGGAAAATATGGACTTGGACGACATGTGGTTTCAATAGGATTGTGCCAAAAGCCACACAGCGCACCTTACAATTGATTTATTGAAGAGTAAGTTTGATGAGCGTGTTATCTCAAGAAATGGGCCAGTCGAGTTGCCGCTTCGTTCGTGCGATTTAACACCTCTTGATTATTTTCTTTGGGGCTAGGTTTACATTATTAAATTTCCTTATGTAGCTTAGTAGATTATTGTTAGCTTGAAAGCCAAAATAAAAAAATGTTCCCTGCCCTCTTGTAGTTCTTGCCCTTCGCATTGCCTTGTTTTGCAACAATTTCAATCTATTCTTGTGACTTTGTGGGCCACTGAACGAAAACATTATATAATATATATGTTCACATAAGTTTGGGATTTGCAAAGGGCTCAGAAAGGATTTTGTAAGAATAAGAAGAAAGCAGGTTGCTGTGAGGATCTTTTTGAAAAAAGAAAGATCTGTGAGTATAAAGCCGTTTTCTACTGTCCTTTCTTGGAGGCTTGCTTCCCAACCACCAAATATCTTTCTTTATTGATTTTACCTTTGAAATATCCAAGAATAATTTGACATCATGCTTCGGACAGACTGCATAGGTTTTGTTCAAGAATACCCTTCCATGAAGCACTCAGTTTCGTCGATGGGAACATATGTGCAAGCATGTAGCCAAGAGATAACTAATCGGCTTGAAAGAGATAGCCCTTGTTCTAAGCAGGTTTCCCACTAAGTAACCGCATCCAAAAATGTGGACTTTTGTGACGGGAGTAAAAAATTCATATCAAGCATATTTTTTTGATCGCAGTAATATCCTTTCATATACTGCGCGAAGATAGTTAAGCATTTAAAAAGCTCCTTGCTGCATACGTTTCTAAAGAAATCGGAACGCAATCTTAAATTCTGGTAGAAAGGACGCAGAATATACCAAATGAAGGTAAGTAAAAAGTTCAAGACCGATGGCAGTGTAAGGACTATTCTGTCCCCATTTGGCAGCTGGAATTTTCGAAAATAGTTGTTGTCTAATAATAATAATTATTTTTTGATATGTGCACTTTTTGCAATGTTGTTTTTGTACTTTGATTGACGACAATATGAAAATCATAAGTCCACTACTAATTCCTTACAATATCTTTACATTCCTTTGGAATAGCATGAAATCCATGTCCTGATTACTATCCGGCTAACGAATTTCGAAAACATGTATTCCATTAATTATTACATTCCGGTGTCTACGTGCTTGGGAAAAAATGCGTTCGTCATATTTCTATCTTACCTTTAAAAGACCCTTAAACCTATTTTCAATCGACCTTACGACGCGTCGTTTACCTGTGCCCACAGGCTTGGCCAAAAACAACAGATGCTATTCACACTGATCAATTCGAAACACGTCCTTCTTTGAACAGTCAATTTTAAGTGACAGGCAGCACCAGCAACAGTACCTACGGCAATTATAGAGTGGCATCATGACGAAGACTTTAAATGAAACTAAGGAATTTCCCCATCATCTTTCAAACATGAAGCCCTACCTTAAGTACACAAAGCAAAGTTCTCCAATCGATGTGGAAATCATCCTAGATGGGTTGTGATGGCTTTCTAGTCTGTGCAAAGCTAAAGGGAAAGTATGCAAAAAATTGGAAACAAAATACGAGAGTACAAAAAGATTAAGTCCAAAGTGTGGAACGTGACTGGAAACCTTGATGTGATAATTGAAATTCTGGTAGCTGACAGCATGAGTTTAGGGCTGCCTTTGAATTTTTTTTGTTTTTTGTTTTTTTTGAAATTTCGGTTAACCCTTGAGGTAAAACGCAACGCAGCAATTAAGGGTTGAATTTATAATTAAATTTGACTGAACGGGTGACTTGTTTGTTGGTTTGAATGTGGGTTATGGCTTTAGGAAAAAATAAAACGAATTTTTAGAATTTATTTTCAAAGCAGGCAACTTCAGAGGTGCAGATAAAAGAAATTAAGCAACTTAAATGCAAAATGAAACAAATTCTTGACACGACAGCTCTTTTGGGAGGTAGGGCCTTCAGGTGCAAGAATGTAGCACCATTCTATATGCAAAATAGATTATATCCACCAATCTGAACTGTATCTAAGATTCTTTTTTCAAATTTTATCTTTTTCACAAAATAAATAATTAATTATTCTGGCGTACCTTGATCTACACCGATTTCGCGACCTTCCTGTACCAACTTTTTAAAAAATAGGGCGTAAAGCCGCTCGCCTCGAAGAGATTCGAACAATACTTGATGGAATAGGTGCTTGTTCTAACGAGAATATCGACGCTGCGGCTGAAGATTTGGTGAACGAGCCTGGTGACGGACGTGCTACACAAATGATTATTAAACGTTCGATTCCACAGCTTATAAATTTTCTCTAACAAACAATTCGTCAACTATTTCCTGAAGACCGTCGATCGGGTCTTAATTAAAATCAGGCTCTCGCTCTGCTGAACGTCAACGACGCAGTGAACGAACGCCTATTTCCTGAAAATCCATGTATCATTTACAAAGAACTCACTGAATGGTTCGCCATTTACATAGGTCGGAAATATCGTGGGCCTCAATTTTCGCTGATTTCGCAAATTTATAAATTGGGATTTGACGAACAAGATCAGCCGATTTCTCCGTTCCAAAATTTTTTAGAGACATAATCCGGCAGTCGGTCGAAGTTCTCGCCGATCCAGTTAACAGAGCCCAAGTGACCATTTACGATGGCGGTGGCGAAAAGTAAAAAATTGAAGCCGCCACTTGGTGCCAAAAGTCCAGCAGTTAAATACTTCTGCCACGGTCAAGATTTTTTTTCTTTCAAATCAGGACTAGACTGTTCACATTTTCGAAAAAAAAACTTTCTTCGAAGGGTTTTTCTCCATTGATAATTTTCGGGGTTCCGTACCCAAATGGATTCAACGAAATTTCCGCTGTCCATCTGTACAATTTTGAGCTGTTATTTTACGAGTCGGATAGGGTTCAGAAAATCACAACCAGGCGTTCGTCGCTTCGCATGACCACATTACAAATCGTCAATTTGCTTACTCGAAAACTAAACTAAAAAAAAGAGAAATAAAGTGTTGCATACTGTAGGATGATACGGAGAGTCAAACTCGCACTTGGCCGCTTTTTCGAAGGTTTTCGATTATGAAATAACACGCAGCCGTGTGCTTTTCAAGCCAGCAAAGTAATGGACCCATTTAAGCTTAAAACTCTTGATCAAGGTAATGGCAAGTCTCACTTTTCTAAATTCTGGAAGTTCGCAAGACTTCCTTATGAAGTGAATGTGATGTTAGGTTCTTAAAAATGAGTCAGGCCTGTAAACGCAGCCTGTGTGTTTCGTAAAAATCTGCAATGATGTTTTTAACGCCGTTTTTCTGGAAGATTAGCGTAAACACCTTATCGACCATTCTCAGGGTTCATTAGGATTTCATCGACAATATATCTGGATTTTGGGTCCACCTTCGGAACAATTGCTGTATATTTATGCATAAACACATGAAATATTTTAAAGGTGGATACATGTCTTTTCATTTTTCAAGTAGTCGAAAAATTAAAGCAACATTTTTTTGTAGGTTTTTCGGGTTGAATTTGCTTCCGCTTTTTTTACAAATTAAATATATATTTTTTAGACAGACTCTATCAATTCTATTCATATTAATCTGTTTAAACTACGAAAGATGGAGCTCCTGGTAAAACGGGAGATTCCCCGGAAATTGATGATTCGAAATCTCCAGTGTTGCACGAGCTGTGTGAGTGATTGCCATTGGCGGCAAAAAAAAACTCGCACCTTTCGTGACCTTCTCAAAAATGTAAAGGCTAATTACTTTTTCACTGGAAACACGCACAGCTCTTCCTGCATTTCATGTGAATTCGCCGTGCACCAGAAACGCAAAGTTTATTCATTCATAGAACCACTTAATATTAAATGGATTTCGTCGTTCATTATGATTCTGACTAAGAAAGCACCCTTTTCCTGCACCAGATTTAACAGAGCATGGAAGTTAGTTTACCTCAACTGGGAAACGGTTTATACTCTATGAAGAAACATCTTGATGTTGATATTTGTACATCCATTTGGACGTCCTCCGTCGAGCATATTACATAATGCATTCATAATAATAGAAAAATTTTATTTTTGTATATAAAAAAATTGGTACAAAGTAATTACCAAATATATACATTTATATATTTAATCACAAGCGTTTAGTTTTAGTTTTACTTAAAAAAGATTGTAAGCGAAGAAATTGTTTATACGACCCACTTTCGACGTTGTCCTTAAAACCACTGCTTCCTTTGGCAGGAGTATGATTTGATCGGTGTATGTCTTGTCTCCTTTTCGGCGTAGTGATTTTTCAGTCACAATCACGTACTCCAGCTCATTTGGTAAATTGTCAAATGCCGAATTCAAATTAATTGCCTCAACGTTGTCCATTATGTTGAGCAATGTAATGTAGGTGAAGTCATTGGAAAGTGATCTGAACAAAAAAGTGAGCTAATGAGTTATCATGTTTCCAATGACTGAAATTATTACTTACCGCTTAACAGCTAAGACTGTGTTGCTAATCGCTTTTACAACAGAATCTCCTTGTTTGATTGTCTTCTCAGATCGCAAGTTCTGAAGTTGCTTGTAAACATTTAGATGACTGTACGAAATACCACGTTCCCTCTTCACGTTAACGTATGGGTACAGGTCAGACACTGGTAGCCAAGTGGTATTGCCTGATGTAAATCCAGCATTCTTATCGTTACTCCACTGGAATGGAGTTCGACATGGATCACGGGACATGTGCTCGTAAACTGAGGGGTTTGAGTTACATGCCTGTGGATCGACAGTATCATTCCATGAAATCCACACATCCGTCATTCCAATCTCTTCGCCTTGGTAGGTGACACTACATCCAGGCAGAGTAAGAAGTAGCATGTTGAGCATGTCGATGCGATCGGTTCCCATACGTGAGCCTACACGATTTTTATCGTGGTTTCCCATCTTGAAATAAATATGAGGATATATTTTCCTTGCCAATTGTAGGCCCAGAAAGTGCAACACCCATTTTTCGAAAAAAAAATTCTTAAAGATTTTTCGAAAGCGGCTTTTTCATAAAAACTTCCATTCTCGTATGGTTACTAAAATAATGGATATAAACAGGCTAAGACAAAAGACAGTAAGAACTTGCCAGGCATCTCAGACAGGTGATCGACAGTCAATGAGGAACCGTATGTGTCTTAACATCAGTGTGAAGCAGCGATTGTGTAGATAAATGGAACTGAAATTGTGTAGTATTGAGTGCTTCAAAGGCTTCAAAAACTTTTTTTTAACCTTTAGTGACAAAAAAAATAAAAATCAAGGATTTGGTGCTCACTAACCGACGAAAAGCAGCGAGGCTGAATAGAAGTTAGACAATCCAACGAATGATTCAATTTGAGTCCAGGGTGTAAGCAAGATTCACGACAGACGGTAAAAAAAAGTGATGCTGTTTTGTCGGCCCCTATGGTCGCAACTTTCATTTCAACGATTTAAGTAAAGTTGAGCTAAATTTGTGAAGAAATCACAGTCGAACATGAGATAGAATGATTGCAAAACTTCTTCATGGTTAAGAAGAATTAAATCAAAAGCTTATTCATGACCCAAAACTGATGATAATCGGAGATTTTGAGCGGTAATAAAACCTTAAAGCAAACGTGGAAACGAATTTCATGGAGAACTAGTGAAACAAACAAGATGAAACAGAAATATTTTTAAACCGATCCATAAGCTTTGATGCCGAAGTAAAATTTTATTTTCTTATGAAAAGACAGGCTTCAACAATACCGAAACAATTAAGACACTCAAGTTTGGGTCAAGCTATTTACTTCGACTTTGTTTTGCAGTGAGTCACAGTCAATTAATCAAGATACAAGAGACGGCAAACAATCTACAATCATTACTGCAAAAGAAATAAAACTGCAAACTGGAAACATCCTTGAAGACATTCAATGGCTTTTTGACGAGTTTTGTAAAAATATCGACGAAAAGGACGACGTGCCACCAACTTCCGTTAGCTCTGCAACAATAACGCATGAAGAAAAACCCGAGAATACGAGAGTCGTCGAACCAAGAAGATATTACCGAAAAAGAATCAATCCGAAAACAAACCAACATTCCATGAAGATAGCAGTTGCTCTTCTCAGAAATTGGACTTAGAAATCCAGGAAGGATTGCCGAAAGCCAAGCAGAACCTTATAGCCGTGAGCATACAGACTGAACCACAAGCAATCCTCGTCCATCGATTAGAAGAATTATCTACAATCCACACAAGGCACCTGTCTTTCACCTCTAAGAAGTTGAAAGCCAAGAACTTTGCACAATGTAAGAATTTTTTTTAAAAATGCTTGAAATGTATTTTCACTTGAAATTGCTCGTAAACCGAATGGTAAGTGAGCAACATTTTGTCGAACATCGATACCTGAATACAATGGCACTGCTTCTAGATGATGTTTTCCCTAAGGGATACATGTATTTACATGTGTATTTTTGAAGGACAACCATTTTATTAAGAGTCGGGAGACAGGAAAAACTGAGGCTAAAAAAGTGATGAAACCATTCTCAACATCGTTAAGGACAGACATCAAAGCTCAGACTCATTGTTTTAACTTTGGGTTATGAGGTTCATATTTTGAAATGCCGAGAGATTTCTAAGGGTAGATTTTCTCTGAAAATGGAGCTCTGAAAAAGGCTTTATTTACGCAGAAGATTGCGACATGCTATCAAGGAAAAGAGGCGGACAAACTTTGAATCGAAGTGCTAAGCCATCAAGTCAATACGACCGTAGTTTGCTGTTCATGACGAGTGATTCAAATTATTCAAAAACCCTTCTATTTGACACCGAACGACTTCTATCTCTTACCCCGTCTTGAGATGTACCTCAAGGGTTGAAAAACTGATGACAAGACACGTCAGCAGACATTTTTTTGCGCTTATTCGTGTTGCAATTTCTGTGTTCGCTTTTGTTTATTTTGATACTTACGACCCAATTTGCTGTACGACCCTTTGGCATTTTGTCCATCCAAGTGTTGATAGTACTGGCATAGTGATAAGCGTCAGAGTCATTTGTTAGCCAGCTTATCATAAGGAAGTTGAATGGTATCTGTGCACCCTCTGCAGTAGCATTTCCATAATACTGCATCACAATATCAACTGGAGACCAAGTCTCAACCATAAGGATCCTATTTATGCAATAAATAATACAAAACGTACCGATTTTTGAACTTCCCTTTACCTGTCATCACCACCGTTCTCATTTTTAAATTCATCTAGAACTTGTCTCCACTCGTAAACCAGGTTAATTGTCTCCGGCTGATCAACAGTATAAATATGATTAACATAACCATAATCATCTGGATCATTGACCCAATCATTGCGTGGCTCGTCCAAGTAGTTGCCTTCAGCATCAGGAGCGATTTCGAATACATGTGGAACAGCATCAACACGGAAGCCAGCGATTCCTTTCTTCAGCCAAAATCTCAAAATTTCCTAAAGACAGTTATTTAAGACAGACTAACTCAAAATTATCGAAGATGCCTACTCACGTTCATATAGGTTCTGACTTTTGGATTACGATAATTGAAGTCTGGTTGTTTATCCACAAATTGATGCAAATAGTATTCTCCACGTTGTTCGTTCCATTGCCATGCACTGCCGCGGAAGACACTGACCCAATTTGTTGGTGGCTTCCGTACTCCGTCGACAACTTTGCCTGGATGCCATACATAGAAGTCCTCAAACTCAGGATCACGTGCAATTGACTTTTGGAACCATTCGCATTCGTCACTAGAATGATTTGGTACGAAGTCCAAAATTATTTTCACTCCAACTTCGTTAGCTTTCTTGATGAGTTCATCGAAATCGGCCATAGTGCCGAATATTGGATCGATATCGGTGAAGTTTGAGATATCGTAGCCAAAATCGGCCATGGGAGATTTGAAGATTGGTGACAGCCATGTGGCTGTGATGCCGATTTCCTTCAAGTACGCCAATGAGTCAGTGATACCTGAAAAGAGAAGAATTGCTTCGATTAATCAAATAGAGGTCCAAACATCGCGGAACAACAAAGTTCATTTGACCTATGCTTTTTTTATTCCATGATTATGGAAAAAGGAACTCTGAAAAAGGTACGTTCTGAGCACCAAAACGTTGCTAAATGACCTAAGAATGAATGGGTCTAATCGGGACTCTTTATCAAATTCTGAGACCCATTTAAGGGTCTGTAACAAGACCTTCTTAAAATCATAAAAGTACAAGTCTTGAGAAGCTCAATACTTCATCGAAATTTTCACAGCTTGCATGTTGATTGGAGCATTGGTAGACTTGGTAGAGTGGAAGCACGTATTGTGTCGATTAAATTTTTGAATATGTACATTACGAGTAAAAAATTCTGCCTTTTTGGAAGGTCACGTATTGATTGCATAGTCGGCTAACTATGCTCATGTTCCGGGATGAACAATGCACTCATGAAGAGAAAGCCAAAAAAGTGGTGGCAAAACTTCTCATCTTCTTCTTGGAATCCCCTTTTTTAGAACAGCCTATCTCTACTCGCTTAACGAGAACATATTTAACGTGTTGTCATAGTCCTTTGAACGCGAGCAAATTATACAAAAAAAAAGATGATTGCTCTGAACCTTCATCAACGAATTGTCATGTCTGATGAATGTGGGCTAAGTTAATTTGCTAAAAGACGCTTTAAAGTTTTCCAAACTACAGCTCTGTTTTTGAAAAAGAAAGCTTCTGCTGAAGGAGAAGACTTAGGGCTTTGCTTTCCCGATATTAAAACAGGCAATATAATATGCAAAAAAAACATCGCCAAGGAAGACAGTTATCGATGTCATCTCGCGCCGAAATTGATTTGACAAATTTGCTCTTATTTTTTGAAATAAGAATGAAATTCATCTTCACTGAAATTGAAACGGAAAGTTGAAAGAAGTATATTCACGTGATTGTAACTGAGATTAGATGAGAAATTGTAAGCTTTGTTACTTGTACTTTTTTGATTTTCAATTTTAAAACAATTTTTTCATACATTCGAATATTCAAAAACTTATCTTTGCATGAGAGACCTTCTGAGAATTTATGAGGACTTGACAACTTTTTTTTAAATAAAATAAATCGAGTGTTGCTGTATTGCTTGTAGCACCATCCTGATGAAACCACATGTCGTCCAAGTCCATATCTTCCAATTCGTGCCAAAAATGATCTGTAATCATGGTGCGATAACGTTGGCCATTCACAGTAATGTGATGATCGTTATCGTCGACGAAAAAATATGGCCGAATAACGCCGCCGGCATGCAAATCGTGCCAAACAGTTATTTTTGTGGATGAAGTGGTGATTCATGAAGAAAATGTGGATTTTCACCCGACCAATAACGCACATTTTGCTTATTAATGACGAACTCATTGAGCTAAAAATGAACTTGGTCACTGAAGATGATTTTGCGTAAATTCATCATCTTGGCGCTTTTTTTCCAGAGCCCAATCGGAGAACGTACTTCGCTTTAAATGGTCCATTGGCTTCAATTCTCGAGTCAGCTTGATCTTGTTTGGGTGGTAATCCAGATTCTTACGCAAAATTCGATATCATGTGGTCTGAGCAATGCCCTGTTGCCCAGTTGATCCAGATTTAGATCGTTTGCTACTTCGACCAACCCGTTGTCTCACTGAAACAAAAAGATCACACAACGAATATGTAGACTCAAATGTTTGCACTTGGAGTAAACGCTCTTAAAGTTGCGGTCGCCGACTTAGAAAAAGACTCTGAAGTAAGCTGCTTATGCGCAGTGTGATATTTTTTTTTTTTTTTAATTATTTGCTCGCTCTTCAAGAGCATATTAGGACTCTTATAATGCGTGTAGCACAGAGCGAGCGGAAGAATTAGGAGAAGAATGTGTAGTGGTTTGAGAAACTCAGGTGTAATTGGTTTCAACTCATTTCCGTGGGTGGAGCCCGAAACGGGACGGAGGATTTTGATATCGACCTATTAACTTTAACCTAATTCACACGATTTTGTTCGACATTCAACAACTTTGAAAGTTTGGAAGATTTAGCTTAGACACCCCCGCCGTCAGTGTTATGCCTTCACAGCAGAGCCATCTACACACAATCTACACAAACAGAGCTATTTTGAAAACACGAATTAGGAACTAAGCCGATACAACAACCACAACAACAAAGCCACCCATTAGTCAGACTTCTATCACTGGTCGACCAATCCAGTAATAGTGCCATTAACTTTATCCCATTGGCCAATGGTGACTGGACCAGATTCGAAAAACTAGACCACTACTCTAGGAATCGAACCTGGGACCTATCAATTGAATCAATTGAAAGGCAGGCGCTCTACCAACTCCGCCACCCAGCTGTTTAAATGATATATAAATGTAATTGAGGTTGTGAGTTAGTGAGTCTCGGTGATCAGGTTATTGTCCACTATCATTACATCAAATTTGGTAAAAAAGCTATCCACATAAACAAGGTCTTATAGGACTTCACCAACAATATATTTTCGAAGTAAGATTCGTTAACTCAGTTATCGTAGTCAAGGTCGCAGACCTCCCCAGTGTTCAAATTTTATTAGAAGAATTCTTGGATTTAAAAAAATTTGCGAATGGAAGCAAATGCAATTTCCACATCACCTCAAATTCATCAAAATGAATCCGCACTTGCGGTAACAATGATAGCTCCAAGGGCACAAGCCAGAAACCTTACAATTTATGATTTTACTTTTTACCAACCATATAGAAAGAACAATGCTGCTCATAAAGCTCTCTTGTCATAATCCCTATTGGAAACAGCTTAATAGACAGTTCGAAGGACTATGTGAACAGTCCATGGAGACGAGTGAGTGGTAAATTAAGAGAACCGTTCAAAAATCGTAAATCGCAGGTGTAAAACACTTCGTTAGATTTATTTCTGAAACATCGGAATGGTTTTTAATACCTTCGGTCCATTGGTTGACGTGTAAAATGCACCAAAGGCTATCCTAGGTACACATTCAAGAAGTCATTTTAATCTTGCTTTACTTAACTCTAATATAGCTCTAGTTCTTCAAGTGTTTGGACTACTACGCGAATGTCTCAAGTTCAATTCCGAGATATAATATCGAACATTTTCTCTGCCTCAACGTCTCACTTGTCAGTGATAATCGATTCGAAATCGGTAACCAAGAATTTACCCTTAGGTATTTGGTGAACAGAAGCGATATCTTTGGTTGTTTGTTTTCTGAAATTTCCGAAATGGCTCTTTATAGTGTGAACAGTGCACACAGAGCGATTTTTCGTCTCAGCAGAGTACCCATCGAAACACGTGGAGACTTAACATCTTAACGCCATTTTGTTACATTGAATCTTATCACCTTTAAGTCTTTTGAAGCATATAAAGGTTTACCTACTTATTGAAATTTTTGACGAATCAAGCATTTATTTTAATCAAAAATCACGAAATTTTGCACCAGTGGGAGAGAGGACGTGTAAAAGGTCCTATCGCATTGTACTTAAGCGAACGATAAGCCTCCGTACTTTCTTTAAAATAAGGCCACAGCTTATCACACAAAGGAATTCAACAAAATTAATCGGACAACAAGAAGAAAACAGCATAAGAAATTCACAAAATCAAATTAAGGTTGAGTTTTTGATTTTTTCTTTTCCGCTCGCGTCTTTGTCAGGAAAGTTTTTAAAACAAAGAAAAAAATATTGAATCAATGCAATTGAAGCTCTACCATTGTCGTTCATCGTCATTGTGAGCTCACATAAAGCGCTATTGTTTAGCAATAAAAAAAACTATAATTCCACTTAAATAAGAAAAAAAATACAAATTAACTTACCCTTCAGATCGCCAACACCATCGCCATCGCTGTCTTTGTATGATCTAGGGTAGATCTGATAAAACGATGCCGTTTGCCACCATTTGTTCTCACTTCCCCAAGCCTGAATTTGATCATCGATCGACAGAAACTCATAGCCCGAGTGAAAGTTTGGAAAAACACCTGCACTAGTTCCTGCTATCAGCAAACAAACAACAAAAACACTCTTAAACAGCATCATTTCAACCGCAAAGAGAACCGCGCCGATCGCAATTCAATACTGAACTAAGGTTTTATGGCAACTTTGACTCTATAAGAAACTACAGACCCCCATAGACCGAACTTTTTTTGCTTTTGATTTTTCTTTACAATAGTTCTTTGAGATAAACAAAAAAAAAATCAAGTAACCCCCCGAAGGGAATCTTTATCTCGAGTCGAGATAATGCGTAAAAAATTATAAATTTCGATTTATTATTATCCCCGAGATAAGAACGATCAATGATATGAGGGAAAAAAATTACGAAAGCGTTCTTAAGCCTTTAATAATATCGTTTAATTTGTTGATAACAATTTACTTTATTGGTGCACTTAAAAAACACTGCGACACTGACAACTGAAATAATTTTATTTCGTAAACGACTGTCCGCCAAATGGATCAGCGTACTCATTTGTTTCTAGACTGGCCTGAGATTTTATTTTCTGATCTGTGAAGCGGGGGAGAACGTGTGCACAAACATATGTATATATGTACATGTGTCTACATTTACATACTGTATGTTCATTGTTTGTATTTTGTAGCAGTTTATAGTCTGATGTGTGGTCACTAAAGTTTCAATCAACGCATAGAATCTGTTTGCTTTGAATTGACATTTTTCGCAGTCTGTGCACGTAAAGCGCTCGAAATTTTGTTTTTTACTTTTCGGTTTCTTTTATTTACCGAAGAATGAGAAATTATTTTTAACGTTATTTAGCAAACTTCAAACTAAAAACTTTAAGTTAGCCACATCTATGATATTTCAAAAACCATAGGAAGGATTTTTTAAGTAAGAGTTGTATGCCAATGAAAAGTGGTTATGCTTTGCAAAGGAAAGTGCTGAAATTGCCTTTACCATGTAAACTACTGGATTTTCCACACGAGCTGAAGGAAATGTACATCATTTTTTAAATCAAGGTGATGATGGAAGCAAAAGTGGAATATTAAATTAAAAACCGGCCAAGTGAGACTCGGACTCGCGCTACGAAGGTTCTGTACAAACTTGTAGGTATATTAATAGTTCGTCCATCAATGGAATCTGGTCTCCAAGAGTTTTCCAACTTTTGATTACATGTAGTTCCCTTTGGATTTTGATTCCCTTTTCGAGTGTCTAAAAATGCGGCAAAAAAAGACATGGCTTTTGACTGCGTCAATTAAGAAGCTTAATTTAGCACTTTAAATTGACTTTAGTCATAACTATTTGTAACTTATTTCCACTTGATACCTCCACGCGTTTCTGAAAAAAGGGTAGTTAAAAAATAATTGTCTAACTTAGAGTCTTACCTATAAAATCGCTTTTGAGACATGCAAAAACATTGCAAAAATATATGGCTTTGGTCGTGAAAGAGCAAAATATTTGATATCCAAAATTACGGAAGAAAATTTGGAAATCAAAATGCCGTAATTTAGTTCTGCATTTCCATAGTAACTTCCGTACGGGTATCCAGATCTTTCAAACTCGAAGCATGTAAAAATCCTTTTTTCTTCCTGATGGGCGAATGAGTATACCCTTGTTCCATTTATTCGTTTGATTTTTTGTCACCAATACGTTGACGGATTGTGAAATCAAAGGCTCAAATATCAAAGATGGACATTAACGCTCCAGTTCGAGAAGTTTTCGAATCTAGAGTAACAGATCTGAAAAGTTAGAGCTAACCTTCGACGGCTCACACAAGTGAAAGGAGACCCCAGACTACTTAGTGTATTGGTAAAGCGGCTTTGTGGCACAGTAAGTTAAGTGCCTACCTAATAATTGGATCGATGGATAGGTCTCAGGTTTGAATCTGGTGTAGTCACCATTTACCATTGGGATCAAATTAAGTGCACTATCGCTGAAGTGGTCAACTAGCATTAGTAGTCTGACTAAGTTGATAGTCTTGCTGTAGTGGTAAGTGTATTGGCTGTTAAAAGTTGATCTTTTCATTGAACGTGAATACAAAACAGAGCAGAGCCTTCATGTCTACTCCTGCTAATTCAAAATATAATTCTTAGTTCGGGTTGTCAAAAATAAGGGCTTGTCTAGATGATCTGTCATAAGCTCTGCTGTGGAGGCATAACTACGACAGGAGGTTGAAGAACCAATCTTAAGAAAAAACACACCTTTCTAGGATATTAACTAATGTCAAAAAATAAACTGCGAATTATATGAATAGGAATCGTTAAATTATCCGTCCCAATTGGGGCACCACCCATGGAGCAATTGAAACCAAAACACATCTGAGTTTCACACCACTGCACAATTTCCCAATTGTTATCCACGTCCCTCTGCTCACTTTATGCAAAGTGAAGAAATTAAAAAAAAAATCAAAAAAAGGGAGTTGTTGCTACAAGCCAAATTACACCCAAACCAATTTTGATGTTTTGACTGGCGCTATTTTCCAATATTCCAGACGTTTAATGTTGACAATTACAAAAGATAATTCGTGCTAATTAAGCGTAAGTATACTCAGTCGATAATAAAATTTGTCGTCCCTGTTCGGAGTCCGTTCATGGAGCAATTGAAGCCAAAACACAACTGATTTTCAAATCTTTACACAATATATTAGAGTGGTCATAACCTCTAAGTGGTATCTAATAGAAGGATCGAGATGGCTGGAGAGACTGGTTGGCTGGTTGAATGCCAGTAGTACTCGACTATTTGGTCCTTGAGAAGTTGTACTTATTTATTCCAAGTTTTCCAAAACAAAGACACGAATAATATTTAGAGTCTTAAATTGAAATCACAACAGTTTTTTAATGAAAAATAGTGATCTTACTCAAAAATCAAGTACTATCATTAAGTTATATACCTAGTGGAATGCAAACAATTTTAAATGTCGATCTCAGCTCTGGCTACAAAGAGTCATACTTTTGATAAAATATCTTCACACGTTTTCGCATAATGATTGTGCTGCATTGTTTTCAAATACCATTGGATTTATTTCGAAACGAATTAAGATGTGTATCGACTTTATTATTACAATTTCTCAAGTTGGAAGAATTCGAATGGAGAGTCTATGTGTTACGTGAGTATGATGAGTATGAGTACTCCGAAAATCTTTGTAAAAACTACGTAGAAAAAATGAGTTAAGCACCCTATTGCAATGCCTTCCACAACAAACAAGCAGTTTTAATTTAATTTGCCAAATGTCACACAAATTTTAATATATTTTGCTTTCAAAATTCGCCTCAGTTTCAAACTAAATATACAAGCAATCAGCGGATGCAGTTAAAAATAGAAAGTCTATAGCCGAGGAGACTCTTTATCAGTCAGTCAGTGCTTTGTTCCTCGTGTGTATTTCGGAAATATTCCAACGTATTATGCTGATGTCAAAAGATATGAGTTTTCGTAGCATGTCAATAAGATTTCTGCGCAGATCAATGACACATAATTGAGTGAAATTAGCGTATTTAAGGTCAGCAATGAAGGTTCAAATTAGTTTTGATACATTTGCAAATGAAACATCAAATTGTATTGTGACCAAAATAAAATCATGAAGTCTTAAAGCTTAAATATTGTCTATTTTTACAAACTGTTTGTTTTCATTATCAGCGTAGCTGATTCCCTGAATTAAATAATTCCTCGTATTTCAACAGATTTTCACACTTCTGTGATCAACACAGAATAAAAAAAAACAAAAGTTAAAAATTTAAAAATAATAACCTTTATTATTGAAGTCTGCTGTGAACTAAGGCTTCAAAATTATCATCACGTTTTGTCGTGGAATGTTGGGATGCTCTTGTGCAGGTCAGGAAGGCCAGAAACACCTTCAAATACAAAGCTTCTTAACCTGCGCTCTCACAAGACAATCAATAGGCTCCTGTATATGACAGGCCATCTTTTGGTTTCTTTTTGAATCATATGTTCAGCTCTTATGCATTTTAGTTTGTGCCAATTAGGCTGTGATCACTTTTTGTTTGCCCGTTTTTCTCGCCTTACGGATTCCATTGCGCTTGTTAATAGAGACTTCCGAACTTTGGCAGTTGATAGCAGCCAATTGCCTGTCTTTTATTCAGTCTGTTATGATAAATTACCATGGACGGATATGGCGTTTAACAACATGGGCAAATAATAATTTTTTTTTTATCAAAATGGGTGTTCTGTTCTGGCAACGTTTCGTACGCTTTGCCCTTATTACAGTCATCATAATCCTCCTTCCATTCAGTTGACGGTCAAGAAACGTAGATACGTCGACGAAACGCAAGAACTGCCGAAAAGATTGTCTCTGTCCTTGAGAGTGTTCAGGAAAATCCGAGGCCCTTGATTTCTCGTCACTCACCAGAACTCCTCCTTTCGCCGACCACAGCTTGGCGAATTTTGCGTCGTGATTTTGGTCTGCACCGGTACAAAATTCAACTGACCCAGGAGCTGAAAGTAAACGACCATAGACAACGACGTGTATTCGCTGAAGCGGCTCTGGAGCAATTGGAATTTACATCGAAAAATTATGTTCAGGGATGAAGCCCATTTTTGGATGAATGGATTCGTCAACAAACAAAATTGTAGAATTTGGGACGATACCAATTCACATGAGATCCAAAAGCAACCAATGCATCCCGAAAAAGTCACTGGTTGATGCGGCTATTGAACTGGCGGTGTCATCGCTTCATATTTCTTCGGGAACGACCTTGGCCAAGCCATCACCGTTAACGGCGAGTGCTATAGGTCGACGATTACCCACTTCTTTTGGTTCATATGGACACCAACGACATGTGGTTACAACAGGATGGCAGTACGTGCCATACAGCTCAGTCCACATTGGAAATTCTGCACAAGTTCGAGTGCATGATCATCTCACGTGGAGGTGCTTTGAACTGGCCACCGAGGTCGTGCGATTTCATCCCGTTTAACTTTTTCTTGTGTGGTTTTTTGAAGTCACGGGTCTATGGGAATAAGCGACAAACCAGAGAAACCCTCGAATTCAACATTATCCATGCCATCGGTAAAATTCAGTTTCATTTATTCGCCAGAGTCATGGGAAATTGGACATTTCGTATGCACGCCGACCAGAGAGCCCGCTGCGGACATTTAAAAAATCCAAGTAAACGTCCAAAAATATTCTTCATTCTTTTATTCTAAGCTGGATAGATAGCTGGCTACTAATAATATTTTTAATCGCTGTTTGATTTGGTTGGTATCCTTTTTATTAATTCCTATAATTTGTCTGACTTCTATTCAGCCTCTTTGCTTTTACTCGTGGTCATTTAAATTTTTCTGTTGCTTAAGGAAAGAGTAGGTCGTTTTAGACACTTTGTAAAATATCTAAATTCCCGCAAAGCAATATTCCGAGTTTCCTAACGATGACGATTGACGATTTTATGCTCTTTTTATACCCTTATTAAATTCGAGTAAATTTTCCTAATAAGTACATGAAGCCAAATCAGAAGAACCAAACGAATATGCATACATATGCACATCCAGAAAATCGGTCATATGAATTATGGCCTCATCATAGTGATTCGTGTCTCCTCCAAAACCGGGAATTATTTGGATCCAAAAAAGCTGACACAAACATCATTCCATGGTTATTTGAATATTCAAATCAGTATTTTTTAACTCTTTCATGGAAATCTTGGGGTGCAAGCAACGACTGTAATTTTTCAAGTTTGCTTGAGATACAGAATGCCGCCATTGGAACAATATCGTTTAGCAAATAGCATGGACGAATTTTAATCTTCGAAACGATTATCTTGTTGCTTAACGAAGCAATCCTTCTCAAGTAGATTATCGCCACTGTCACATTTCCTATGCATTGCAAATAATAATTTTAATTAAACAACAATCAAGACACCTTTGGCCAACATTTATCAATCAGATACCGATCACCTTTTAAACGAATGACAACATGTTTGTGCAAAAAATTGTAAGCCCGTTTGAGTGCTTATTTTTATATAAATCTTTCGGACTTCAGTGGTGGTAAAAATAATAAATAACATGAACTGCGGTAAATTTTATTATTCAACTTGCGGTTATCTTTTGATGTACGCCACTTTGATAAGTCGAAAGATATCTGATGTTAAGTAACTTCAACAAGCCTGACGTTTATATAGCCTGACGTTTATATAAAAGAAAATAAATAAAATGTTGTCTCAATTATGGGCTGAAATCGAAAATTTTAGCCGCAAAATTCTGTTTGGAAAATCGTGTACTGTTTGACATATCATGTTTGAGATTTAAGATTCCAAGAGTTGGATTTTGCTGTGTCTACTAAAGCTGTAAGAGTCAGCTTTGAGCACTTCACATCAACTAATTTCAAGTTTTGCAGCCTAACGACTTCACTAAAATACAACGACTTTCGAAATACTTTGCGACGGTGCAATCAAATGGGAACTTTTCAATCGTTTAGGCCCTACGGAGATAATCGTTCGAGTAGCAGTACGAATACAATTTAAACGACATCAAAATGTCTTTAGATTGGGTCGACTGGTCGAAACCTTTTTCGTAAAAACAAATCCTATGCACATGGTTGCTTAAATGATGAAAGCTCAGCTATTTCCGGCCGGCATCCCATTGTCATTAGCGAACAACGTACGTACACAAATGTTAAGCCAAACGTTTTCCTTTGAACTCTCTTGAGCAATGTTTGAATGTGATGTTTCCTGATGTTACCTTGGGTAATTTCTACATCCGGAGCTTTATTATTCTCGTAAAAGAGATAAATGAATGACACAAAAAAAAAGTCATAAAGTTGATCTAACAGGGAACTTCACATGGAAAAGTTGTCAGTGAATTGGGTAGACAAACACTAATTACGAGGAATACAAAGTCACAAGTTTGGAATAAAAGTATCCTGAGGGATAACCTGAGATAATACATTAAAATAATAGGCTCTTCCTACGAAGCCCAAAGCAGAAGGTTGCCAGAAGCTATGAAGAAAAAGATGCAAGCCAAACGTCGATAAGCGGGACCGCTTGAAACTTTAGTCCCACCTTTTCAAATCCCTTTTAGACTTTCCTATGCATTTCTAAAATTGTCTGCCTTTAAAATGATACTAATGATTCAGTGAACGATGGGTTCTCTTTCGCTTAAGAAATTGCTCTCTTGCACAGTTGAACAATGTAAAATAAATATGATAGCAAGCTGAAGGTTACAGTGATGATGATGCTTCACATTATTACAGGATTGGCATAGCTGGATCAAGTAAGTAATATAAAGATTCATGAAAGTCAAGATTCACATCAAACAACCCAAGTCGATTGAAGATGGGTATGGGATTTCGACTAAAATGTCAATCAATATTTTTACACCAAGTATTTCTGGACGGCGTAGTTGCTAAAGCGCTTGGCTTTGAATTCGATCAATTGTTGGGTCCCAGGTTCAAATTCTAGAGTAAGTCTTAAGCTATTTGTAATTTCGGATCTGGCGCAGTCACTTTTTGTCGCTGTGATCAAATCAACGGTGACGCTATCATCCGATTGGTTGGCTAGCGATAGCAGTTTGACCATATGGGTATCTTTGTACGTGTTGTCAAAATAATGATTTGCATTCGTAATTTGTCATTGACTCTGCTATGGAAGTGTAAATCTCAAATAAATGTGATGAATCAAACAAAACACAACTTTCTAATATTTCATGTAAGACGAATAAAATACTGCGAACTAAGTGAATGCAAATAAGTCGATATAAGACTCTCCCTTAGAGCATTTGGATACAAAATATATCTGAGTTTCAGACCACTACAAAACCTTTCCATTGAACTCGAGAACAAATATTTTTTTTTTGTAACCGATAAACCCAAAAACAAACCCCCAGCATTTCCATGTTTTCAGTAATAAAATCGATTAGATAAAAATTTATATGTCACATGAGTTTGACGTTATCTATCGACAAGCTTACATTTGATAAAATATTGGCAAAACTCTGTTCAAAAAATTCACTAGTCGTGTTTATTTTTTGAGTTATAAATTTCAATAATTTATTTATTTACAATGTTTTTTAACACGACCGCTTCAAAGGGCATCATGTAGATTTGATCAAGGTTTGCCTTCTCGCTATAAATAAAGAAGTTAATTTAAAATTTTAAATATATGTTTATGAAAGATAGAAACACATAATTACCCTATGCGATGAGGGGAATAATTGGTCACGACACAATATTCCATATATTTATCATTTTCATTGATAGAATTGCTAAGTGGACCAATCACCTCAATGTTGTTGCCCAAGTTCACTAAAATTCTATATTCTTCAGTCGCAGAAGATCTGGACATTGTTAAAATGAAAAATTCATATTTATTCTTGCAATTTTTTTGATTTTTGAAAACCTTACCGAACTATTTGGAAAACTTGCTGATTCACAGCACCATAGCTCCATCCGTTGACATTTTTAAATGCCTTAAATGCACCCGTACGCTTGAGGCTCTGAATTTCTTTAAACACGTTCAATGTGCTTCTAGCAACACCTCGCTCGACTTTCACGTTTACCTTCTTATAGTCGTCAGCAATTGGCAACCAAGTTTCAGTTGCTGTTGAAAAGCCTGCCGAAGTTTGTTCACTCCACTGAAATGGCGTCCTTTCGGGATCACGGTTGTCGCAGGATATATCATTGCATTCAGTGCGTACGTTGACCATCCCGATTTCTTCACCCTACAAAAAATCGATATAACACGAATACGAAAACAGGGCCTTATAACTCACGTAATATGTGACGGTTGCACCAGGCAATCCAGCTAGGATGATATTGATTAAATCGATCTTGTGTTTTCCAAATCGATCTCCAATTCTAGGATTATCATGGTTACCCAACTGTGAAACGAAAAAATGAACGAGTTCTGTTTTTGGAATTTTAGATTTACTTACCACCCAATTGGCTGCTTGATGCTTAAGCCACATCACATTCATCCAACTATTCACTGCACCTTCTACATCATAAGCATTCGACAATCCACCCAATCCCATCAGGTTAAAATTAAATGGTAAATGTGCTCCCGGATGTGTTCCGTTGCCGAAGTATTGATCAATAACTTCGATGGGCGAGTATGCCTCCGCCAACAATATTCTGAAATTTTTCATAAAAGTTACGACATTATTTAACATTTTTTTGTGTATCACAATACCTTGTGTCGCCTCCGTTTTTCTTTTGATATTCATCCAAGAATGCTCTCCACTCGTACAACAGCTCTACGGTTTCATGTTGATCTTTGGTGTAAATATGATTCAAATAGTCATAGTTATCTGGATCATTGTTCCAGCCACTTAAAGGTTCATCGGGATAAGATCCATTTGCGTTGATTTTCTCAAAGATATGCGGTACTGCGTCAATGCGAAAACCATCAACACCGCGATCCAACCAAAATTTCAAAACATCTAGCATAGTTTCTTTAACTTTTGAGCTTTTAAAGTTCAAATCCGGTTGCTTAGCCAGGAACTGATGCAGATAGAATTGTTGGCGTTTTTCATTCCATGTCCATGCTTTTCCGCCAAAAACGCTAACCTATTTGAAATCAAAAATTTGTATCAAATTTACAAGGGATATCAATCGACTCATACCCAATTGCTGGGAGGAAGTTTTTTTCCAGGATTTGCCGGATCATCTTTACCATCGTCCCACACGTAAAAGTCTTCATAGCCTGCTTCCCGGTTGACGGACTTTTGGAACCACTCGCATTCATCACTCGAGTGATTCGGAACAAAGTCCAAAATAATTCTAACGCCAATCTTTTTAGACTTTGTTATCAGTTTATCGAAATCGTCCATGGTTCCGAAAATGGGATCGATTTCGTAGAAATTCGAAATATCATAACCGAAATCGGCCATTGGAGACTTGAAAATCGGTGACAGCCATGTTGCTGTGATTCCAATCTCTTTCAGATAATCCAATTTTCCAGTTATTCCTGTACATGCATTTGTTACAATTTAGAATTTCTCCATACTTCCAATTTTTTACTAACCATTTAGGTCACCGACACCGTTTCCATCACTATCTTTCCAAGACCTTGGATAGATTTGGTACAGAGATGCATCCTCCCACCAATCAGCTGCAGCAGCAATCGAAGTCACACCAAGTAACGTAAGTACGAAAACGTTCAACGCCTTGAGTTCCATCTCTGCCTTTCGTGATAAAGTAACTCCTTCAACTAAGACCAAGTGGGAAACGCTCTACAGCAACCGAGGGTTGCCTTATCGCCACCACTCAAGCTATCATTGAGTGCGTGTTCGGTAGTGTGATACATTTGGGAACTCGAGATAAATTGCTTACCTAATATTTGTCGTTTATGGTCAGTTCTCTGTAGATTGTTAAGATATCAAAATGCTATCGGGTTTCAATAATTAACCTACCGCAAATAGATTTTGAAATTCGACACCGGGCAGTAAATATTAAACAAACACCCTTGGCGTGATTTATTTGTCCTCTCAATTGAAATTTATTTTTTTTTCTTGTGGAAATGTATGACTTGACGTTCAGCTAGCACGTGCATATCTACGAAGGACGGATGTACGCATGAGTAATACGCCTAAAGGCTATGAAAAAAAAATATACCCTGAGTCAATGTGATGTGATGAAATTTTATTTTATTTTCGCACTTATCAACAGAACACTTCGAGGATCGAAAGGCTCCTCAAGAATATTTTTTAATCGTCCCAAATGCGCATTTGGGAGTTCTTGCAATGAGTTTGAATTACGGATTTTCAAATTTGTATATTTTCTCGCTTTTAAGGGATTGTGACTAGGCTTGAAATGGATTAGGAGAAAATTGTAATGATACTGCAGTGGTTTGAAGCTAGCATGTATTTTGTTTTCGAATGCTCCATGGATGGAGTTCGCTTATTTCCATTCGCCTAGTTCGCAGTATTTTCTTCATTTAATTTTGATAACTAGAAAGTGCAGTTTTAGTGTCCTGCGTAGTTGTCAGTGTTACGCTTAAACAGAAGAGTCAATTTTTTCATCATCAAAACACATTATTTTTACAGCACAAAACTGTAGATTTCTAGATACACAATCAAAGAATTACTCTGAAATTCAAAGTCGGAATCAACTAATCACATTGAAAGACAGCTGCATAATCACGCCACTCACCCGTTTGGTTTGGGTGTGAGTAGGCCTCCCATACTATGAACTTCCTATCTTAAGATAAAAAAAATTTAAGAGCTATTTTATTTGCCGCCATCATCAAATTCATTTTAGGTTACGAACGCTATGGTATAGTATTTTCTTGAAAATAAACAATGAAACACAAGTGATTCTGGAGCGTGTTTAAGTTACACTTGTCAGCGTTTTCAAAAAATTGTTCTTAAGAAGGGATCGAAAAATATTGAAGAATAAGAAAAAATGTATCGAAACATTGAATTCCCTTGTGTGCTTTATATTCGTAACCAACACACATAACGTCATTCAATGTTAACATACTTCTTTATTATTCAACCCTCTGATTTAAGTGATTTATCGAAATACTTAAACACAATAGTTTATTTTTAGAAAATGACATTGTAATTATTTTTTCCGGACTGGAAAAATTATGCCCCGAGAGCAAAATACGTATTCATGGATGTGACACTTCGTTTGGTTGCGCAGAAAACTTTACAACATTCAATTCGCTACATTTTGACATTCGTTCCAAAGGTTTCATAACTTCCACAAGTTACAAATTGTTTTTTTTTTTCATATTGGAATTCGAGCTTTTACATTGAGTTGGATGGACGAAATGATTGCATACTTCAAAAGGTTGTTAATGAATATAAATGTCTACTGTTAGGCGCTATGTTGAGTTGTGATTTTATGAAACACTTTCTTTGTATGGTGACCTCCATTTATTTTTAACTAAATATCTTTTTTTTTTGAAGCACTAGCACAGATTCTGTGAAAAGTGCAAGTGTCTTCCAGTCACGGTTAAGGAGATACAAATCTGTGACAGACGGACGGACTCACAGCTGGGGCTTTGTAATAGAGTTTCTTTGGACCCTTTGGGAACGAAATCCTAAATATTAATCTCAAATTGATCAAATATCATTACAGAAAACGGAGACTTGAACCTTTTTGGCAAATTTTTGGGAGTTCTATAAAAAGAGCCGCTGCGGTAATATCGTTTGACTGTTTTTTTTTCTGGGTCAGATGGAGGATGATGCATTCGACGTTAAAATAAGAAAGAGTTAAAATCATAGAAAAAAAGACGAAAAAACAAACATTTATTTAGCCTTCTCGGGGACCAAATTTTTCATTTCATTTTAAATGTTCGTACAATACAGTTTGTCTGTCGATGTTGAACACTATTTTCAAAATCTATCCAGCATCCTCAGTTCATGAGCTAAGGATTCGGTCTTTGCTTTTTCCCGAAGTTGTTGGCTTTGATTCGAGGATACTCTTGTCCTTTATTCTTGTTCAACTTTGTACAGCTGGACGGACCAAAGAAACGAGTTGCCCTTCCAAAAATACATGACAGCAAATTTTCTTGCCGTAAGAATTCTAAGCAGAGTCTTGTTCAAAACTACACAATATTTACGTGTGCGATATTACTGGATGAATTTTCGCGGGATCCCGAAATCGGCCATTGATTTTCAAAATTCAGTGCAACAAACACGGACGCATTCAGCTTGAACGTCGATAAATATACACTGAATTTTCCAATTGAATTTCGTTGTTTCTTTCTTTGGTCTCACATCGATTTGCAGGGATTTGGATATTTATGAAAGGCTTTGACATTCACACAATACGTTAAAAAGGAACTTGAAATTGACTTTAAACTGTGAGGTGCCTCGATAAGTATTGCAAGACTTAAGATCGCCTTTGTTGTTGTTTATATTCCAGTTTGCATGATTTCGTCCTCCCTTACCAAAGGACGATCTGTTGCATACTACGGCTCGGAAAATGGCCACCCGAACACTTCATCGTCTGGTGTTACCCCTCTCTGGTGGTCGTTATTGTTTGGTAACTGCTGAAAATCCTTTTTGAATACATCCACAATTCTGTGTGAACTGGTGAAAGGATTTCCTTCAATATAAAGATGAGGGTAGATTACTGCTTTGTACTTTGCAGCAAGGCTCTATTAAATGAAACCACGCTTGTAGCTGGGAGACTGCGTGTGCCCTTTCCTTTTTCATATTTATTTTGTACATTGTCTTCCTAACATTGTAATCTTAACTATTTTAGCAGCGTCTTTCACGAGTTTGCACCTCCTTTGTTGTCATCATGTCACACATTTAATTTGGATGTGCTCTCTCTGGACATTTGAAATGATTAACGTTAAATGCGCAACCGTCATCAAGATATATCGGTTCGCAATATATGTTCGTTAGTTGCTTTGATTGATGGTAATCGCGTAATGCTAGGTCAATTTAATTGGCCAGGGCCAAAGATCACGACTGGCTTCCTCCTCCCCGATGAGGAATTAAAAAATCAACTCGACTTTCGGTTCCGAAAAATTGTTATCTAGTTCACAAGTCACCTACAGCAACAAGTTTATGCATTCAGTTTCAATGCATAGATATTTCGATTTGGGATCAGAAGGTCGTACGAATCATTTGGATTTTTAAACACCGATTCCTGCCAAAAAACATCGAAGCGAATGAATTATTAACGTATTTATATACATTTTTTTTTGGATCATAAATTGAAATTGATGGCTCAGCTCTGCTCACCACCTTTGGCAATGTTTTATTATTTACATTTCCTAAATCGAATCTTTTCCACCTAAATTGGTTTCCGAGTGCCAACCACCGCCCCAGCCGCACAAGCACGCAGCGTACCATCGTTTCTATGGAATTCAAAAATCGATTCGCAACGTTATTTTTCAGCTTCAATCAGGATGTGGGATTTGTTTTGAAATTTTAGGTATTTTTTTCCTTTTTGTACATAAGTGTTCAATTGTAAAATGATATATCTAGGCAATCGAAGATCTAAATTATTCAACCTATGAATGCATAAGTAGCTCTCTTACTTTATTGAATTTATGTTGAAGCCAGAATGGGATTGAATGCAAAGAAGCACAACCTTAATTATTTTATTTTCAGTTGTTGCATTTCTTCTACCAATGTTTCGGGCAATTTAACCACTTTGAACTAATCTCGCACATAATCCTGCGCGCTATCTTTCAGCATCAATTTTCATTAATTCAATGTAAAATTCATCGAAACATGCAAAATATTCTATGACGTTCAACTGAGTGATTTTTAAATTTCGAAAAATAGATCGACGTTTACAGAACACGTAAATAGCGTTGTCTAACATAAATTTTAAAGAACAAACAAATATATTTGTAAGTTTATAAAGTTCTCAGATTTTTACGTTGTCATCTTTAACAACTTTGACAAATGCTTTCAAGTTATTTGTAAGAAATTTTACTACAAATTGACATTGTTTAACATTTTAATGGCCTTTTTAACCTTTGTTTTAAATTCAATTCGAAAGACTATGAACTTTGAAAATGCTACTGCCACGGATAACCTCAATACTATAATAATATAATCTTCTACGAGGGGTGATCAAAAGTTAACGATAAAAAAATATGAACCTAATTTAAAAAAATATAGAAATTTCTTAACGCACAATAGATTCCAGTCAAAATATTATATTAAGTCCATCTTTTTCCCAGACCCAGGATACCCTTAGAAAAAAATTCTTTGGCATGACTATCCCAAAACGAATAAACAGCGGCCATCACTTCGCTATCACCTTCAAATTTCTCTCCTCGAAGGTGCTACTTGAGCCAATGGAGAGAGGCAAAAGTCACTGGGATCTAGATCTTTCGACTAGGTCCGGTTTTCAAGCAGTTCGAATCATGTTGCTTGAATTGCAGCCATAGGAACTGCAACCTTGCAATCCGGTGCATCGTCTTAGAGAAAAAGCACTCCGACTTGCATACCGCCATCTTCTTATTTGGTCTGCGTAGTTAGAACCTGGACTTGTGGCTCCCCTTTCCAAATATTCCACCATGATAATTCTTTCCCAAAAAACTGATGTCATAACTTTCCCTGCCGAACTCCACATTTTGAATGTTTTCATCAGTGAAGCGGATCACTACCAGGTCATCGGTTGCTTTTAGATTTCTGGATCGAAATGGTGGAGATAGGTCTTGTCCATTGACACGAAACATGACGAAAAATTCTCATGATCTACTTGAAACTATTCGAGATTTACCCTCGAGATGTCGACTCGTTTCTTCTTTTGCTCGTCGGTTAACATTCTCGACATCCAACACGCAGAGACATTCTTCGTATGCAATTTGTTGGCAAGGGTTCTTTCAACACTGCCATACGAGATCCCTGTGACCTCAGCTACATGCATGATGGTCACTCTTCTATCTGCTTACACGATATTTCACGTTGTCTCCAATGAGGTACGTGGATGGTGTTTATCTTAAGTGAATGTTCTTCCAAGCTTTAACTCATTGGCCCAGCGTGCAACGGTGGAATATGGAGGAGCAGGGAAATATTTCCACAAGGTCGCTTTCTATGTCTTTAGTAGACACTTTCTCATAACAGAGGTATTTAATGACAACTCTAATTTCGTTATTCTAAAATTTTATGTTCTCTATCGTGGTTTGTTTATGTAGTTTTCTGATTATCATTAATTTTTCTATATTACATTTACTCATACAATACTTAATTTAATTATCATGCCATTGACCCTTGTAGGACTTGAAGCTGAGCCAAAGCTGCTTTCCATACTTTACGTTTCAGAGAACGCAAACTAGCCTTTTTATCTTCATTCTTGTAATTCTTGTAAATTTATTGATTGCATTAAGACAGAGCAACATGCCAACAAACTTGCTGCAAAGATATCAGATCCGAAAATAACTCACATAAGATTGAAAGACGAGGCTTATGCACTTTACGTAACGAACACATCACCCTCAGTGAAAATATTGAGATATGAAATCCGAGGCATTTTGCAAAATTCTGGTGGACCATAATTTCAAAATGCACTTTTTTCCCGAAATCACAAATATTTATTTCTGAGATATGGATATCCATGGATTTATCAAACTTAACACAAATTCCAAAATATATCTCTGGGAACAATTTAATGACAAAAATATTGAGATATGAAATCCGAGGCATTTTTGCAAAATTCTGCTGGACTATAGCCCATGATTTCAAAATGCACTTTTTCCTGAAATCGCAAATATTTATTTCTGAGATATGGATATCCACAAGGATATCAAACTTGGCGTAAATTCCAAAATCTAGCTCTGGGAACAATTTAATGACGAAAATATCGAGATATGAAATCCGAGGCATTTTTGCAAAATTCTGCTGTTAACTCTGTTAACCTTTTAATGACGAAAATATTGAGATATGAAATCCGAGGCATTTTTGCAAAATTCTGCTGGACTACAGCCCATGATTTCAAAATGCACTTTTTTCCCGAAATCACAAATATTTATTTCTGAGATATGGATATCCACAAGGATATCAAACTTGGCGCAAATTCCAAAATCTAGTTCTGATTACCTTTTAATGACGAAAATATTGAGATATGAAATCCGAGGCATTTTTGCAAAATTCTGCTGGACTAGAGCCCATGATTTCAAAATGCACTTTTTTTCTGAAATCACAAATATTTATTTTGGAGATATGATATCCACAAGGATATCAAACTTTACACAAATTCCAAATGTTAGCTCTGTTTACCTTTTCATGACGAAAATATTGAGATAAGAAATCCGAGGCATTTTTGCCAAATTCTGCTGGACTATAGCCCATGGTTTCAAAATGCACTTTTTTCCCGAAATCACAAATATTTATTTCTGAGATATGGATATCCACAAGGATATCAAACTTTACACAAATTCCAAATGTTAGCTCTGTTTACCTTTTCATGACGAAAATATTGAGATAAGAAATCCGAGGCATTTTTGCAAAATTCTGCTGGACTATAGCCCATGATTTCAAAATGCACTTTTTTCCCGAAATCACAAATATTTATTTCTGAGATATGGAATCCACAAGAATATCAAACTTGGCGCAAATTCCAAAATCTAGCTCTGTTAACCTTTTAATGACAAAAATATTGAGATATGAAATCCGAGGCATTTTTGCAAAATTCTGCTGGATTATAGCCCATGATTTCAAAATGCACTTTTTTCCCGAAATCACAAATATTTATTTCTGAGATATGGATATCCACAAGGATATCAAACGGCGCAAATTCCAAAATCTAGCTCTGTTAACCTTTTAATGACGAAAATATTGAGATATGAAATCCGAGGCATTTTTGCAAAATTCTTCTGGACTATAGCCCATGATTTCAGAATGCACTTTTTTCCCGAAATCACAAATATTGATTTCTGAGATATGGATATCCACAAGGATATCAAACTTGGCGCGAATTCCAAAATCTAGCTCTGTTAACCTTTTAATGACGAAAATATTGAGATATGAAATCCGAGGCATTTTTGCAAAATTCTGCTGGACTATAGCCCATGATTTCAAAATGCACTTTTTCCCGAAATCACAAATATTTATTTCTGAGATATGGATATCCACAAGGATATCAAACTTGGCGCAAATTCCAAAATTTAGCTCTGGGAACAATTTAATGACGAAAATATTGAGATATGAAATCCGAGGCATTTTTGCAAAATTCTGCTGGACTATAGCCCATGATTTCAAAATGCACTTTTTTCCCGAAATCGCAAATATTTATTTCTGAGATATGGATATCCATGAATTTATCGAACTGAACACAAATTCCAAAATTTAGCTCTGTTAACCTTTTAATGACGAAAATATTGAGATATGAAATCCGAGGCATTTTTGCAAAATTCTGCTGGACTATAGCCCATGATTTCAAAATGCACTTTTTCCCGAAATCACAAATATTTATTTCTGAGATATGGATATCCACAAGGATATCAAACTTGGCGCAAATTCCAAAATTTAGCTCTGGGAACAATTTAATGACGAAAATATTGAGATATGAAATCCGAGGCATTTTTGCAAAATTCTGCTGGACTATAGCCCATGATTTCAAAATGCACTTTTTTCCCGAAATCCCAAATATTTATTTCTGAGATATGGATATCCATGAATTTATCGAACTGAACACAAATTCCAAAATTTAGCTCTGGGAACAATTTAATGACGAAAATATTGAGATATGAAATCCGAGGCATTTTTGCAAAATTCTGCTGGACTATAGCCCAAGATTTCAAAATGCACTTTTTTCCCGATATCGCAAATATTTATTTCTGAGATATGGATATCCACAAGGATATCAAACTTGGCGCAAATTCCAAAATTTAGCTCTGGGAACAATTTAATGACGAAAATATTGAGATATGAAATCCGAGGCATTTTTGCAAAATTCTGCTGGACTATAGCCCATGATTTCAAAATGCACTTTTTTCCCGAAATCGCAAATATTTATTTCTGAGATTTGGATATCCACAAGGATATCAAACTTGGCGCAAATTCCAAAATCTAGCTCTGTTAACCTTTTAATGATGAAAATATTGAGATATGAAATCCGAGGCATTTTTGCAAAATTCTGCTGGACTATAGCCCATGATTTCAAAATGCACTTTTTTCCCGAAATCCCAAATATTTATTTCTGAGATATGGATATCCATGAATTTATCGAACTGAACACAAATTCCAAAATTTAGCTCTGGGAACAATTTAATGACGAAAATATTGAGATATGAAATCCGAGGCATTTTTGCAAAATTCTGCTGGACTATAGCCCAAGATTTCAAAATGCACTTTTTTCCCGAAATCGCAAATATTTATTTCTGAGATATGGATATCCATGAATTTATCAAACTGAACACAAATTTCAAAATTTAGCTCTGGGAACAATTTAATGACGAAAATATTGAGATATGAAATCCGAGGCATTTTTGCAAAATTCTGCTGGACTATAGCCCAAGATTTCAAAATGCACTTTTTTCCCGAAATCGCAAATATTTATTTCTGAGATATGGATATCCATGAATTTATCGAACTGAACACAAATTCCAAAACTTAGCTCTGGGAACAATTTAATGACGAAAATATTGAGATATGAAATCCGAGGCATTTTTGCAAAATTCTGCTGGACTATAGCCCATGATTTCAAAATTCACTTTTTTCCCGAAATCACAAATATTTATTTCTGAGATATGGATATCCACAAGGATATCAAACTTGGCGCAAATTCCAAAATCTAGCTCTGTTAACCTTTTAATGACGAAAATATTGAGATATGAAATCCGAGGCATTTTTGCAAAATTCTGCTGGACTATAGCCCATGATTTCAAAATGCACTTTTTTCCCGAAATCACAAATATTTATTTCTGAGATATGGATATCCACAAGGATATCAAACTTGGCGCAAATTCCAAAATCTAGCTCTGTTAACCTTTTAATGACGAAAATATTGAGATATGAAATCCGAGGCATTTTTGCAAAATTCTGCTGGACTATAGCCCATGATTTCAAAATGCACTTTTTTCCCGAAATCACAAATATTGATTTCTGAGATATGGATATCCACAAGGATATCAAACTTGGTGCAAATTCCAAAATCTAGCTCTGTTAACCTTTAAATGATGAAAATATTGAGATATGAAATCCGAGGCATTTTTGCAAAATTCTGCTGGACTATAGCCCATGATTTAAAAATGCACTTTTTTCCCGATATCGCAAATATTTATTTGTGAGATATGGATATCCATGAATTTATCGAACTGAACACAAATTCCAAAATTTAGCTCTGGGAAAAATTTAATGACGAAAATATTGAGATATGAAATCCAAGGCATTTTTGCAAAATTCTGCTGGACTATAGCCCAAGATTTCAAAATGGACTTTTTTCCCGAAATCACAAATATTTATTTCTGAGATATGGATATCCATGAATTTATCTAACTGAACACAAATTCCAAAATTTAGCTCTGAGAACAATTTAATGACGAAAATATTGAGATATGAAATCCGAGGCATTTTTGCAAAATTCTGCTGGACTATAGCCCAAGATTTCAAAATGCACTTTTTTCCCGAAATCACAAATATTTATTTCTGAGATATGGATATCCATAAATTTATCGAACTGAACACAAATTTCAAAATTTAGCTCTGGGAACAATTTAATGACGAAAATATTGAGATATGAAATCCGAGGCATTTTTGCAAAATTCTGCTGGACTATAGCCCAAGATTTCAAAATGCAATTTTTTCCCGAAATCACAAATATTTATTTCTGAGATATGGATATCCACAAGGATATCAAACTTGGCGCAAATTCCAAAATCTAGCTCTGTTAACCTTTAAATGATGAAAATATTGAGATATGAAATCCGAGGCATTTGTGCAAAATTCTGCTGGACTATAGCCCATGATTTCAAAATGCGCTTTTTTCCCGAAATCACAAATATTTATTTCTGAGATATGGATATCTACAAGGATATCAAACTTGGCGCAAATTCCAAAATCTAGCTCTGTTAACCTTTTAATGACGAAAATATTGAGATATGAAATCCGAGGCATTTGTGCAAAATTCTGCTGGACTATAGCCCATGATTTCAAAATGCGCTTTTTTCCCGAAATCACAAATATTTATTTCTGAGATATGGATATCCACAAGGATATCAAACTTGGCGCAAATTCCAAAATTTAGCTCTGGGAACAATTTAATGACGAAAATATTGAGATATGAAATCCGAGGCATTTTTGCAAAATTCTGCTGGACTAAAGCCCAAGATTTCAAAATGCACTTTGTTCCCGAAATCGCAAATATTTATTTCTGAGATATGGATATCCATGAATTTATCGAACTGAACACAAATTCCAAAATTTAGCTCTGGGAACAATTTAATGACGAAAATATTGAGATATGAAATCCGAGGCATTTTTGCAAAATTCTGCTGGACTATAGCCCATGATTTCAAAATGCGCTTTTTTCCAGAAATCACAAATATTTATTTCTGAGATATGGATATCCACAAGGATATCAAACTTGGCGCAAATTCCAAAATTTAGCTCTGGGAACAATTTAATGACGAAAATATTGAGATATGAAATCCGAGGCATTTTTGCAAAATTCTGCTGGAGATCCCATGATTTCAAAATGCGCTTTTTTCCCGAAATCACAAATATTTATTTCTGAGATATGGATATCTACAAGGATAACGATCTTGGCGCAAATTCCAAAATCTAGCTCTGTTAACCTTTTAATGACGAAAATACTGAGATATGAAATCCGAGGCATTTGTGCAAAATTCTGCTGGACTATAGCCCATGATTTCAAAATGCACTTTTTCGCCGAAATCGCAAATATTTATTTCTGGGATATGGATATCCATGAATTTATCGAACTGAACACAAATTCCAAAATTTAGCTCTGGGAACAATTTAAGGACGAAAATATTGAGATATGAAATCCGAGGCATTTTTGCAAAATTCTGCTGGACTATAGCCCATGAGTTCAAAATGCACTTTTTTCCCGAAATCGCAAATATTTATTTCTGAGATATGGATATATGTACATGAATTTATCTAACTGAACACAAATTCCAAAATTTAGCTCTGGGAACAATTTAATGACGAAAATATTGAGATATGAAATCCGAGGCATTTTTGCAAAATTCTGCTGGACTATAGCCCAAGATTTCAAAATGCACTTTTTTCCCGAAATCACAAATATTTATTTCTGAGATATGGATATCCATAAATTTATCGAACTGAACACAAATTTCAAAGTTTAGCTCTGGGAACAATTTAATGACGAAAATATTGAGATATGAAATCCGAGGCATTTTTGCAAAATTCTGCTGGACTATAGCCCAAGATTTCAAAATGCAATTTTTTCCGCAAATCACAAATATTTATTTCTGAGATATGGATATCCACAAGGATATCAAACTTGGCGCAAATTCCAAAATCTAGCTCTGTTAACCTTTAAATGATGAAAATATTGAGATATGAAATCCGAGGCATTTGTGCAAAATTCTGCTGGACTATAGCCCATGATTTCAAAATGCGCTTTTTTCCCGAAATCACAAATATTTATTTCTGAGATATGGATATCTACAAGGATATCAAACTTGGCGCAAATTCCAAAATCTAGCTCTGTTAACCTTTTAATGACGAAAATATTGAGATATGAAATCCGAGGCATTTGTGCAAAATTCTGCTGGACTATAGCCCATGATTTCAAAATGCACTTTTTCGCCGAAATCGCAAATATTTATTTCTGGGATATGGATATCCATGAATTTATCGAACTGAACACAAATTCCAAAATTTAGCTCTGGGAACAATTTAAGGACGAAAATATTGAGATATGAAATCCGAGGCATTTTTGCAAAATTCTGCTGGACTATAGCCCATGAGTTCAAAATGCACTTTTTTCCCGAAATCGCAAATATTTATTTCTGAGATATGGATATACATGAATTTATCTAACTGAACACAAATTCCAAAATTTAGCTCTGGGAACAATTTAATGACGAAAATATTGAGATATGAAATCCGAGGCATTTTTGCAAAATTCTGCTGGACTATAGCCCAAGATTTCAAAATGCACTTTTTTCCCGAAATCACAAATATTTATTTCTGAGATATGGATATCCATAAATTTATCGAACTGAACACAAATTTCAAAATTTAGCTCTGGGAACAATTTAATGACGAAAATATTGAGATATGAAATCCGAGGCATTTTTGCAAAATTCTGCTGGACTATAGCCCAAGATTTCAAAATGCAATTTTTTCCCGAAATCACAAATATTTATTTCTGAGATATGGATATCCACAAGGATATCAAACTTGGCGCAAATTCCAAAATCTAGCTCTGTTAACCTTTAAATGATGAAAATATTGAGATATGAAATCCGAGGCATTTGTGCAAAATACTGCTGGACTATAGCCGATGATTTCAAAATGCGCTTTTTTCCCGAAATCACAAATATTTATTTCTGAGATATGGATATCTACAAGGATATCAAACTTGGCGCAAATTCCAAAATCTAGCTCTGTTAACCTTTTAATGACGAAAATATTGAGATATGAAATCCGAGGCATTTGTGCAAAATTCTGCTGGACTATAGCCCATGATTTCAAAATGCACTTTTTCGCCGAAATCGCAAATATTTATTTCTGGGATATGGATATCCATGAATTTATCGAACTGAACACAAATTCCAAAACTTAGCTCTGGGAACAATTTAATGACGAAAATATTGAGATATGAAATCCGAGGCATTTTTGCAAAATTCTGCTGGAATATAGTCCAAGATTTCAAAATGCACTTTTTTCCCGAAATCACAAATATTTATTTCTGAGATATGGATATCCACAAGGGTATCGAACTTGGCGCAAATTCCAAAATCTAGCTCTGTTAACCTTTTAATGACGAAAATATTGAAATATGAAAACCGAGGCATTTTTGCAAAATTCTGCTGGACTATAGCCCATGATTTCAAAATGCACTTTTTTCCCGAAATCGCAAATATTTATTTCTGAGATATGGATATCCATGAATTTATCGAACTGAACACAAATTCCAAAATTTAGCTCTGGGAACAATTTAATGACGAAAATATTGAGATATGAAGTCCGAGGCATTTTTGCAAAATTCTGCTGGACTGTAGCCCAAGATTTCAAAATGCACTTTTTTCCCGAAATCACAAATATTTATTTCTGAGATATGGATATCCACAAGGATATCAAACTTGGCGCAAATTCCAAAATCTAGCTCCGTTAACCTTTTAATGACGAAAATATTGAGATATGAAATCCGAGGTATTTTTGCAAAATTCTGCTGGACTATAGCCCATGATTTCAAAATGCACTTTTTTCGCGAAATCGCAAATATTTATTTCTGAGATATGGATATCCATGAATTTATCGAACTGAACACAAATTTCAAAATTTAGCTCTGAGAACAATTTAATGATGAAAATATTGAGATATGAAATCCGAGGCATTTTTGCAGAATTCTGCTGGACTATAGCCCAAGATTTCAAAATGCACTTTTTTCCCGAAATCGCAAATATTTATTTCTGAGATATGGATATCCATGAATTTATCGAACTGAACACAAATTCCAAAATTTAGCTCTGGGAACAATTTAATGACGAAAATATTGAGATATGAAATCCGAGGCATTTTTGCAAAACTCTGCTGGACTATAGCCCATGATTTCAAAATGCGCTTTTTTCCAGAAATCACAAATATTTATTTCTGAGATATGGATACCCACAAGGATATCAAACTTGGCGCAAATTCCAAAATTTAGCTCTGGGAACAATTTAATGACGAAAATATTGAGATATGAAATCCGAGGCATTTTTGCAAAATTCTGCTGGACTATAGCCCATGATTTCAAAATGCGCTTTTTTCCAGAAATCACAAATATTTATTTCTGAGATATGAATATCCACAAGGATATCAAACTTGGTGCAAATTCCAAAATCTAGCTCTGTTAACCTTTAAATGATGAAAATATTGAGATATGAAATCCGAGACATTTATGCAAAATTCTGCTGGACTATAGCCCATGATTTCAAAATGCGCTTTTTTCCAGAAATCACAAATATTTATTTCTGAGATATGGATACCCACAAGGATATCAAACTTGGTGCAAATTCCAAAATCTAGCTCTGTTAACCTTTAAATGATGAAAATATTGAGATATGAAATCCGAGGCATTTTTGCAAAATTCTGCTGGACTATAGCCCATGATTTAAAAATGCACTTTTTTCCCGATATCGCAAATATTTATTTCTGAGATATGGATATCCATGAATTTATCGAACTGAACACAAATTCCAAAACTTAGCTCTGGGAACAATTTAATGACGAAAATATTGAGATATGAAATCCGAGGCATTTTTGCAAAATTCTGCTGGAATATAGTCCAAGATTTCAAAATGCACTTTTTTCCTGAAATCACAAATATTTATTTCTGAGATATGGATATCCACAAGGGTATCGAACTTGGCGCAAATTCCAAAATCTAGCTCTGTTAACCTTTTAATGACGAAAATATTGAAATATGAAAACCGAGGCATTTTTGCAAAATTCTGCTGGACTATAGCCCATGATTTAAAAATGCACTTTTTTCCCGCAACCACAAATATTTATTTCTGAGATATGGATATCCACAAGGATATCGAACTTGGCGCAAATTCCAAAATCTAGCTCTGTTAACCTTTTAATGACGAAAATATTGAGATATGAAATCCGAGGTATTTTTGCAAAATTCTGCTGGACTATAGCCCATGATTTCAAAATGCACTTTTTTCCCGAAATCGCAAATATTTATTTCTGAGATATGGATATCCATAAATTTATCGAACTGAACACAAATTCCAAAATTTAGCTCTGGGAACAATTTAATGACGAAAATATTGAGATATGAAATCCGAGGCATTTTTGCAAAATTCTGCTGGACTATAGCCCATGATTTCAAAATGCACTTTTTTCCCGAAATCACAAATATTTATTTCTGAGATATGGATATCCACAAGGATATCAAACTTGGCGCAAATTCCAAAATTTAGCTCTGGGAACAATTTAATGACGAAAATATTGAGATATGAAATCCAAGGCATTTTTGCAAAATTCTGCTGGACTATAGCCCATGATTTCAAAATGCGCTTTTTTCCAGAAATCACAAATATTTATTTCTGAGATATGGATATCCACAAGGATATCAAACTTGGTGCAAATTCCAAAATCTAGCTCTGTTAACCTTTAAATGATGAAAATATTGAGATATGAAATCCGAGACATTTGTGCAAAATTCTGCTGGACTATAGCCCATGATTTCAAAATGCACTTTTTCGCCGAAATCGCAAATATTTATTTCTGGGATATGGATATCCATGAATTTATCGAACTGAACACAAATTCCAAAATTTAGCTCTGGGAACAATTTAATGACGAAAATATTGAGATATGAAATCCGAGGCATTTTTGCAAAATTCTGCTGGACTATAGCCCAAGATTTCAAAATGCACTTTTTTCCCGAAATCACAAATATTTATTTCTGAGATATGGATATCCATGCATTTATCGAACTGAACACAAATTCCAAAATTTAGCTCTGGGAACAATTTAATGACGAAAATATTGAGATATGAAATCCGAGGCATTTTTGCAAAATTCTGCTGGACTATAGCCCATGATTTCAAAATGCGCTTTTTTCCAGAAATCACAAATATTTATTTCTGAGATATGGATATCCACAAGGATATCAAACTTGGTGCAAATTCCAAAATCTAGCTCTGTTAACCTTTAAATGATGAAAATATTGAGATATGAAATCCGAGACATTTGTGCAAAATTCTGCTGGACTATAGCCCATGATTTCAAAATGCACTTTTTCGCCGAAATCGCAAATATTTATTTCTGGGATATAGATATCCATGAATTTATCGAACTGAACACAAATTCCAAAATTTAGCTCTGGGAACAATTTAATGACGAAAATATTGAGATATGAAATCCGAGGCATTTTTGCAAAATTCTGCTGGACTATAGCCCATGAGTTCAAAATGCACTTTTTTCCCGAAATCGCAAATATTTATTTCTGAGATATGGATATACATGAATTTTTCTAACTGAACACAAATTCCAAAATTTAGCTCTGGGAACAATTTAATGACGAAAATATTGAGATATGAAATCCGAGGCATTTTTGCAAAATTCTGCTGGACTATAGCCCATGATTTCAAAATGCGCTTTTTTCCAGAAATCACAAATATTTATTTCTGAGATATGGATATCCACAAGGATATCAAACTTGGTGCAAATTCCAAAATCTAGCTCTGTTAACCTTTAAATGATGAAAATATTGAGATATGAATTCCGAGACATTTGTGCAAAATTCTGCTGGACTATAGCCCATGATTTCAAAATGCACTTTTTCGCCGAAATCGCAAATATTTATTTCTGGGATATAGATATCCATGAATTTATCGAACTGAACACAAATTCCAAGATTTAGCTCTGGGAACAATTTAATGACGAAAATATTGAGATATGAAATCCGAGGCATTTTTGCAAAATTCTGCTGGACTATAGCCCATGAGTTCAAAATGCACTTTTTTCCCGAAATCGCAAATATTTATTTCTGAGATATGGATATACATGAATTTTTCTAACTGAACACAAATTCCAAAATTTAGCTCTGGGAACAATTTAATGACGAAAATATTGAGATATGAAATCCGAGGCATTTTTGCAAAATTCTGCTGGACTATAGCCCATGATTTCAAAATGCGCTTTTTTCCCGAAATCACAAATATTTATTTCTGAGATATGGATATCTACAAGGATATCAAACTTGGCGCAAATTCCAAAATCTAGCTCTGTTAACCTTTTAATGACGAAAATATTGAGATATGAAATCCGAGGTATTTTTGCAAAATTCTGCTGGACTATAGCCCATGATTTCAAAATGCACTTTTTTCCCGAAATCGCAAATATTTATTTCTGAGATATGGATATCCATGAATTTATCGAACTGAACACAAATTTCAAAATTTAGCTCTGGGAACAATTTAATGACGAAAATATTGAGATATGAAATCCGAGGCATTTTTGCAAAATTCTGCTGGACTATAGCCCAAGATTTCAAAATGCACTTTTTTCCCGAAATCACAAATATTTATTTCTGAGATATGGATATCCACAAGGATATCAAACTTAACACAAATTCCAAATGTTAGCTCTGTTTACCTTTTAATGACGAAAATATTGAGATATGAAATCCGAGGCATTTCTGCAAAATTATGCTGGACTATAGCCTATGATTTCAAAATGCACTTTTTTCTCGAAATCACAAATATTTATTTCTGAGATATGGATATCCATGAATTTATCGAACTGAACACAAATTCCAAAATTTAGCTCTGGGAACAATTTAATGACGAAAATATTGAGATATGAAATCCGAGGCATTTTTGCAAAATTCTGCTGGACTATAGCCCATGATTTCAAAATGCACTTTTTTCCCGAAATCACAAATATTTATTTCTGAGATATGGATATCCACAAGGATATCGAACTTGGCGCAAATTCCAAAATCTAGCTCTGTTAACCTTTAAATGACGAAAATATTGAGATATGAAATCCGAAGCATTTTTGCAAAATTCTGCTGGACTATAGCCCATGACTTCAACATGCACTTTTTTCCCGAAATCACAAATATTTATTTCTGAGATATGGATATCCACAAGGATATCGAACTTGGCGCAAATTCCAAAATCTAGCTCTGTTAACCTTTTAATGACGAAAATATTGAGATATGAAATCCGAGGCATTTTTGCAAAATTCTGCTGGACTATAGCCCATGATTTCAAAATGCACTTTTTCGCCGAAATCGCAAATATTTATTTCTGAGATATGGATATCCATGAATTTATCGAACTGAACACAAATTCCAAAATTTAGCTCTGGGAACAATTTAAGGACGAAGATATTGAAATATGAAATCCGCGGCATTTTTGCAAAATTCTGCTGGACTATAGCCCAAGATTTCAAAATGCACTTTTTTCCCGAAATCACAAATATTTATTTCTGAGATATGGATATCCACAAGGATATCAAACTTGGCGCAAATTCCAAAATTTAGCTCTGGGAACAATTTAATGACGAAAATATTGAGATATGAAATCCGAGGCATTTTTGCAAAATTCTGCTGGACTATAGCCCATGATTTCAAAATGCGCTTTTTTCCCGAAATCACAAATATTTATTTCTGAGATATGGATATCTACAAGGATATCGAACTTGGCGCAAATTCCAAAATCTAGCTCTGTTAACCTTTTAATGACGAAAATATTGAGATATGAAATCCGAGGCATTTTTGCAAAATTCTGCTGGACTATAGCCCATGATTTCAAAATGCACTTTTTCGCCGAAATCGCAAATATTTATTTCTGAGATATGGATATCCATGTATTTATCAAACTGAACACAAATTCCAAAATTTAGCTCTGGGAACAATTTAAGGACGAAAATATTGAGATATGAAATCCGAGGCATTTTTGAAAAATTCTGCTGGACTATAGCCCATGAGTTCAAAATGCACTTTTTTCCCGAAATCGCAAATATTTATTTCTGAGATATGGATATACATGAATTTATCTAACTGAACACAAATTCCAAAATTTAGCTCTGGGAACAATTTAATGACGAAAATATTGAGATATGAAATCCGAGGCATTTTTGCAAAATTCTGCTGGACTATAGCCCATGATTTCAAAATGCACTTTTTCGCCGAAATCGCAAATATTTATTTCTGAGATATGGATATCTACAAGGATATCGAACTTGGCGCAAATTCCAAAATCTAGCTCTGTTAACCTTTTAATGACGAAAATATTGAGATATGAAATCCGAGGCATTTTTGCAAAATTCTGCTGGACTATAGCCCATGATTTCAAAATGCACTTTTTCGCCGAAATCGCAAATATTTATTTCTGAGATATGGATATCCATGTATTTATCGAACTGAACACAAATTTCAAAATTAAGCTCTGGGAACAATTTAATGACGAAAATATTGAGATATGAAATCCGAGTCATTTTTGCAAAATTCTGCTGGACTATAGCCCAAGATTTCAAAATGCACTTTTTTCCCGAAATCACAAATATTTATTTCTGAGATATGGATATCCATGAATTTATCGAACTGAACACAAATTTCAAAATTTAGCTCTGGGAACAATTTAATGACGAAAATATTGAGATATGAAATCCGAGGCATTTTTGCAAAATTATGAGCCCATGATTTCAAAATGCACTTTTTTCTCGAAATCACAAATATTTATTTCTGAGATATGGATATCCATGAATTTATCGAACTGAACACAAATTCCAAAATTTAGCTCTGCGAACAATTTAATGACGAAAATATTGAGATATGAAATCCGAGGCATTTTTGCAAAATTCTGCTGGACTATAGCCCATGATTTCAAAATGCACTTTTTTCCCGAAATCACAAATATTTATTTCTGAGATATGGTTATCCACAAGGATATCAAACTTGGCGCAAGTTCCAAAATTTAGCTCTGGGAACAATTTAATGACGAAAATATTGAGATATGAAATCCGAGTCATTTTTGCAAAATTCTGCTGGACTATAGCCCATGATTTCAAAATGCACTTTTTTCCCGAAATCGCAAATATTTATTTCTGAGATATGGATATCCACAAGGATATCAAACTTGGCGCAAATTCCAAAATCTAGCTCTGTTAACCTTTTAATGACGAAAATATTGAGATATGAAATCCGAAGCATTTTTGCAAAATTCTGCTGGACTATAGCCCAAGATTTCAAAATGCACTTTTTTCCCGAAATCACAAATATTTATTTCTGAGATATGGATATCCACAAGGATATCGAACTTGGCGCAAATTCCAAAATCTAGCTCTGTTAACGTTTAAATAACGAAAATATTGAGATATGAAATCCGAAGCATTTTTGCAAAATTCTGCTGGACTATAGCGCGTGATTTCAAAATGCACTTTTTTCCCGAAATCACAAATATTTATTTTTGAGATATGGATATCCACAAGGATATCAAACTTGGCGCAAATTCCAAAATCTAGCTCTGTTAACCTTTTAATGACGAAAATATTGAGATATGAAATCCGAGGTATTTTTGCAAAATTCTACTGGACTATAGCCCATGATTTCAAAATGCACTTTTTTCCCGAAATCGCAAATATTTATTTCTGAGATATGGATATCCATGAATTTATCGAACTGAACACAAATTTCAAAATTTAGCTCTGGGAACAATTTAATGACGAAAATATTGAGATATGAAATCCGAGTCATTTTTGCAAAATTCTGCTGGACTATAGCCCAAGATTTCAAAATGCACTTTTTTCCCGAAATCACAAATATTTATTTCTGAGATATGGATATCCATGAATTTATCGAACTGAACACAAATTTCAAAATTTAGCTCTGGGAACAATTTAATGACGAAAATATTGAGATATGAAATCCGAGGCATTTTTGCAAAATTATGAGCCCATGATTTCAAAATGCACTTTTTTCTCGAAATCACAAATATTTATTTCTGAGATATGGATATCCATGAATTTATCGAACTGAACACAAATTCCGAAATTTAGCTCTGCGAACAATTTAATGACGAAAATATTGAGATATGAAATCCGAGGCATTTTTGCAAAATTCTGCTGGACTATAGCCCATGATTTCGAAATGCGCTTTTTTCCCGAAATCACAAATATTTATTTCTGAGATATGGATATCCACAAGGATATCAAACTTGGCGGAAATTCCAAAATTTAGCTCTGGGAACAATTTAAGGACGAAAATATTGAGATATGAAATCCGAGGCATTTTTGCAAAATTCTGCTGGACTATAGCCCATGAGTTCAAAATGCACTTTTTTCCCGAAATCGCAAATATTTATTTCTGACATATGGATATACATGAATTTATCTAACTGAACGTAAATTCCAAAATTTAGCTCTGGGAACAATTTAATGACGAAAATATTGAGATATGAAATCCGAGGCATTTTTGCAAAATTCTGCTGGACTATAGCCCAAGATTTCAAAATGCACTTTTTTCCCGAAATCACAAATATTTATTTCTGAGATATGGATATCCATGAATTTATCGAACTGAACACAAATTTCAAAATTTAGCTCTGGGAACAATTTAATGACGAAAATATTGAGATATGAAATCCGAGGCAGTTTTGCAAAATTCTGCTGGACTATAGCCCATGAGTTCAAAATGCACTTTTTTCCCGAAATCGCAAATATTTATTTCTGAGATATGGATATACATGAATTTATCTAACTGAACACAAATTCCAAAATTTAGCTCTGGGAACAATTAGATGACGAAAATATTGAGATATGAAATCCGAGGCATTTTTGCAAAATTCTGCTGGACTATAGCCCAAGATTTCAAAATGCACTTTTTTCCCGAAATCACAAATATTTATTTCTGAGATATGGATATCCATGAATTTATCGAACTGAACACAAATTTCAAAATTTAGCTCTGGGAACAATTTAATGACGAAAATATTGAGATATGAAATCCGAGGCATTTTTGCAAAATTCTGCTGGACTATAGCCCAAGATTTCAAAATGCACTTTTTTCCCGAAATCACAAATATTTATTTCTGAGATATGGATATCCACAAGGATATCAAACTTGGCGCAAATTCCAAAATCTAGCTCTGTTAACCTTTTAATGACGAAAATATTGAGATATGAAATCCGAGGTATTTTTGCAAAATTCTGCTGGACTATAGCCCATGATTTCAAAATGCACTTTTTTCCCGAAATCGCAAATATTTATTTCTGAGATATGGATATCCATGAATTTATCGAACTGAACACAAAATTCAAAATTTAGCTCTGGGAACAATTTAATGACGAAAATATTGAGATATGAAATCCGAGGCATTTTTGCAAAATTCTGCTGGACCCAAGCCCAAGATTTCAAAATGCACTTTTTTCCCGAAATCACAAATATTTATTTTTGAGATATGGATATCCACAAGGATATCAAACTTGGCGCAAATTCCAAAATCTAGCTCTGTTAACCTTTTAATGACGAAAATATTGAGATATGAAATCCGAGGTATTTTTGCAAAATTCTACTGGACTATAGCCCATGATTTCAAAATGCACTTTTTTCCCGAAATCGCAAATATTTATTTCTGAGATATGGATATGCATGAATTTATCGAACTGAACACAAATTTCAAAATTTAGCTCTGGGAACAATTTAATGACGAAAATATTGAGATATGAAATCCGAGGCATTTTTGCAAAATTCTGCTGGACCCAAGCCCAAGATTTCAAAATGCACTTTTTTCCCGAAATCACAAATATTTATTTTTGAGATATGGATATCCACAAGGATATCAAACTTGACGCAAATTCCAAAATCTAGCTCTGTTAACCTTTTAATGACGAAAATATTGAGATATGAAATCCGAGGTATTTTTGCAAAATTCTACTGGACTATAGCCCATGATTTCAAAATGCACTTTTTTCCCGAAATCGCAAATATTTATTTCTGAGATATGGATATCCATGAATTATCGAACTGAACACAAATTTCAAAATTTAGCTCTGGGAACAATTTAATGACGAAAATATTGAGATATGAAATCCGAGGCATTTTTGCAAAATTCTGCTGGACTATAGCCCAAGATTTCAAAATGCACTTTTTTCCCGAAATCACAAATATTTATTTCTGAGATATGGATATCCACAAGGATATCAAACTTGGCGCAAATTCCAAAATCTAGCTCTGTTAACCTTTTAATGACGAAAATATTGAGATATGAAATCCGAGGTATTTTTGCAAAATTCTGCTGGACTATAGCCCATGATTTCAAAATGCACTTTTTTCCCGAAATCGCAAATATTTATTTCTGAGATATGGATATACATGAATTTATCTAACTGAACACAAATTCCAAAATTTAGCTCTGGGAACAATTTAATGACGAAAATATTGAGATATGAAATCCGAGGCATTTTTGCAAAATTCTGCTGGACTATAGCCCATGAGTTCAAAATGCACTTTTTTCCCGAAATCGCAAATATTTATTTCTGAGATATGGATATACATGAATTTATCTAACTGAACACAAATTCCAAAATTTAGCTCTGGGAACAATTTAATGACGAAAATATTGAGATATGAAATCCGAGGCATTTTTGCAAAATTCTGCTGGACTATAGCCCAAGATTTCAAAATGCACTTTTTTCCCGAAATCATAAATATTTATTTCTGAGATATGGATATCCACAAGGATATCAAACTTGGCGCAAATTCCAAAATCTAGCTCTGTTAACCATTTAATGACGAAAATATTGAGATATGAAATCCGAGGTATTTTTGCAAAATTCTGCTGGACTATAGCCCATGATTTCAAAATGCACTTTTTCCCGAAATCGCAAATATTTATTTCTGAGATATGGATATCCATGAATTTATCGAACTGAACACAAAATTCAAAATTTAGCTCTGGGAACAATTTAATGACGAAAATATTGAGATATGAAATCCGAGGCATTTTTGCAAAATTCTGCTGGACCCAAGCCCAAGATTTCAAAATGCACTTTTTTCCCGAAATCACAAATATTTATTTTTGAGATATGGATATCCACAAGGATATCAAACTTGACGCAAATTCCAAAATCTAGCTCTGTTAACCTTTTAATGACGAAAATATTGAGATATGAAATCCGAGGTATTTTTGCAAAATTCTACTGGACTATAGCCCATGATTTCAAAATGCACTTTTTTCCCGAAATCGCAAATATTTATTTCTGAGATATGGATATCCATGAATTATCGAACTGAACACAAATTTCAAAATTTAGCTCTGGGAACAATTTAATGACGAAAATATTGAGATATGAAATCCGAGGCATTTTTGCAAAATTCTGCTGGACTATAGCCCAAGATTTCAAAATGCACTTTTTTCCCGAAATCACAAATATTTATTTCTGAGATATGGATATCCACAAGGATATCAAACTTGGCGCAAATTCCAAAATCTAGCTCTGTTAACCTTTTAATGACGAAAATATTGAGATATGAAATCCGAGGTATTTTTGCAAAATTCTGCTGGACTATAGCCCATGATTTCAAAATGCACTTTTTTCCCGAAATCGCAAATATTTATTTCTGAGATATGGATATACATGAATTTATCTAACTGAACACAAATTCCAAAATTTAGCTCTGGGAACAATTTAATGACGAAAATATTGAGATATGAAATCCGAGGCATTTTTGCAAAATTCTGCTGGACTATAGCCCATGAGTTCAAAATGCACTTTTTTCCCGAAATCGCAAATATTTATTTCTGAGATATGGATATACATGAATTTATCTAACTGAACACAAATTCCAAAATTTAGCTCTGGGAACAATTTAATGACGAAAATATTGAGATATGAAATCCGAGGCATTTTTGCAAAATTCTGCTGGACTATAGCCCAAGATTTCAAAATGCACTTTTTTCCCGAAATCATAAATATTTATTTCTGAGATATGGATATCCACAAGGATATCAAACTTGGCGCAAATTCCAAAATCTAGCTCTGTTAACCATTTAATGACGAAAATATTGAGATATGAAATCCGAGGTATTTTTGCAAAATTCTGCTGGACTATAGCCCATGATTTCAAAATGCACTTTTTCCCGAAATCGCAAATATTTATTTCTGAGATATGGATATCCATGAATTTATCGAACTGAACACAAAATTCAAAATTTAGCTCTGGGAACAATTTAATGACGAAAATATTGAGATATGAAATCCGAGGCATTTTTGCAAAATTCTGCTGGACCCAAGCCCAAGATTTCAAAATGCACTTTTTTCCCGAAATCACAAATATTTATTTTTGAGATATGGATATCCACAAGGATATCAAACTTGGCGCAAATTCCAAAATCTAGCTCTGTTAACCTTTTAATGACGAAAATATTGAGATATGAAATCCGAGGTATTTTTGCAAAGTTCTACTGGACTATAGCCCATGATTTCAAAATGCACTTTTTTCCCGAAATCGCAAATATTTATTTCTGAGATATGGATATGCATGAATTTATCGAACTGAACACAAATTTCAAAATTTAGCTCTTGGAACAATTTAATGACGAAAATATTGAGATATGAAATCCGAGGCATTTTTGCAAAATTCTGCTGGACCCAAGCCCAAGATTTCAAAATGCACTTTTTTCCCGAAATCACAAATATTTATTTTTGAGATATGGATATCCACAAGGATATCAAACTTGACGCAAATTCCAAAATCTAGCTCTGTTAACCTTTTAATGACGAAAATATTGAGATATGGAATCCGAGGTATTTTTGCAAAGTTCTACTGGACTATAGCCCATGATTTCAAAATGCACTTTTTTCCCGAAATCGCAAATATTTAGTTCTGAGATATGGATATCCATGAATTTATCGAACTGAACACAAATTTCAAAATTTAGCTCTGGGAACAATTTAATGACGAAAATATTGAGATATGAAATCCGAGGCATTTTTGCAAAATTCTGCTGGACTATAGCCCATGAGTTCAAAATGCACTTTTTTCCCGAAATCGCAAATATTTATTTCTGAGATATGGATATACATGAATTTATCTAACTGAACACAAATTCCAAAATTTAGCTCTGGGAACAATTTAATGACGAAAATATTGAGATATGAAAAACGAGGCATTTTTGCAAAATTCTGCTGGACTATAGCCCATGATTTCAAAATGCACTTTTTTCCCGAAATCACAAATATTTATTTCTGAGATATGGATATCCATGAATTAATCGAACTGAACACAAATTTTAAAATTTAGCTCTGGGAACAATTTAAGGACGAAAATATTGAGATATGAAATCCGAGGCATTTTTGCAAAATTCTGCTGGCCCAAGCCCAAGATTTCAAAATGCACTTTTTTCCCGAAATCACAAATATTTATTTTTGAGATATGGATATCCACAAGGATATCAAACTTGGCGCAAATTCCAAAATCTAGCTCTGTTAACCTTTTAATGACGAAAATATTGAGATATGAAATCCGAGGTATTTTTGCAAAATTCTACTGGACTATAGCCCATGATTTCAAAATGCACTTTTTTTCCCGAAATCGCAAATATTTAGTTCTGAGATATGGATATCCATGAATTTATCGAACTGAACACAAATTTCAAAATTTAGCTCTGGGAACAATTTAATGACGAAAATATTGAGATATGAAATCCGAGGCATTTTTGCAAAATTCTGCTGGACTATAGCCCATGAGTTCAAAATGCACTTTTTTCCCGAAATCGCAAATATTTATTTCTGAGATATGGATATACATGAATTTATCTAACTGAACACAAATTCCAAAATTTAGCTCTGGGAACAATTTAATGACGAAAATATTGAGATATGAAATCCGAGGCATTTTTGCAAAATTCTGCTGGACTATAGCCCAAGATTTCAAAATGCACTTTTTTCCCGAAATCACAAATATTTATTTCTGAGATATGGATATCCATGAATTTATCGAACTGAACACAAATATCAAAATTTAGCTCTGGGAACAATTTAATGACGAAAATATTGAGATATGAAATCCGAGGCATTTGTGCAAAATTCTGCTGGACCCAAGCCCAAGATTTCAAAATGCACTTTTTTCCCGAAATCATAAATATTTATTTCTGAGATATGGATATCCACAAGGATATCAAACTTGGCGCAAATTCCAAAATCTAGCTCTGTTAACCATTTAATGACGAAAATATTGAGATATGAAATCCGAGGTATTTTTGCAAAATTCTGCTGGACTATAGCCCATGATTTCAAAATGCACTTTTTCCCGAAATCGCAAATATTTATTTCTGAGATATGGATATCCATGAATTTATCGAACTGAACACAAAATTCAAAATTTAGCTCTGGGAACAATTTAATGACGAAAATATTGAGATATGAAATCCGAGGCATTTTTGCAAAATTCTGCTGGACCCAAGCCCAAGATTTCAAAATGCACTTTTTTCCCGAAATCACAAATATTTATTTTTGAGATATGGATATCCACAAGGATATCAAACTTGGCGCAAATTCCAAAATCTAGCTCTGTTAACCTTTTAATGACGAAAATATTGAGATATGAAATCCGAGGTATTTTTGCAAAGTTCTACTGGACTATAGCCCATGATTTCAAAATGCACTTTTTTCCCGAAATCGCAAATATTTATTTCTGAGATATGGATATGCATGAATTTATCGAACTGAACACAAATTTCAAAATTTAGCTCTTGGAACAATTTAATGACGAAAATATTGAGATATGAAATCCGAGGCATTTTTGCAAAATTCTGCTGGACCCAAGCCCAAGATTTCAAAATGCACTTTTTTCCCGAAATCACAAATATTTATTTTTGAGATATGGATATCCACAAGGATATCAAACTTGACGCAAATTCCAAAATCTAGCTCTGTTAACCTTTTAATGACGAAAATATTGAGATATGAAATCCGAGGTATTTTTGCAAAGTTCTACTGGACTATAGCCCATGATTTCAAAATGCACTTTTTTCCCGAAATCGCAAATATTTAGTTCTGAGATATGGATATCCATGAATTTATCGAACTGAACACAAATTTCAAAATTTAGCTCTGGGAACAATTTAATGACGAAAATATTGAGATATGAAATCCGAGGCATTTTTGCAAAATTCTGCTGGACTATAGCCCATGAGTTCAAAATGCACTTTTTTCCCGAAATCGCAAATATTTATTTCTGAGATATGGATATACATGAATTTATCTAACTGAACACAAATTCCAAAATTTAGCTCTGGGAACAATTTAATGACGAAAATATTGAGATATGAAAAACGAGGCATTTTTGCAAAATTCTGCTGGACTATAGCCCATGATTTCAAAATGCACTTTTTTCCCGAAATCACAAATATTTATTTCTGAGATATGGATATCCACAAGGATATCAAACTTGGCGCAAATTCCAAAATCTAGCTCTGTTAACCTTTTAATGGCGAAAATATTGAGATATGAAATCCGAGGCATTTTTGCAAAATTCTGCTGGACTATAGCCCATGATTTCAAAATGCACTTTTTTCCCGGAATCACAGATATTTATTTCTGAGAAATTTAGCTCTGGGAACAATTTAATGACGAAAATATTGGGATATGAAATCCGAGGCATTTTTGCAAAATTCTGCTGGACTATAGCCCATGATTTCAAAATGCACTTTTTTCCCGAAATCACAAATATTTATTTCTGAGATATGGATATCCACAAGGATATCAAACTTGGCGCAAATTCCAAAATCTAGCTCTGTTAACCTTTTAATGGCGAAAATATTGAGATATGAAATCCGAGGCATTTTTGCAAAATTCTGCTGGACTAGCCCAAGATTTCAAAATGCACTTTTTTCCCGAAATCACAAATATTTATTTCTGAGATATGGATATCCACAAGGATATCAAACTTGGCGCAAATTCCAAAATCTAGCTCTGTTAACCTTTTAATGGCGAAAATATTGAGATATGAAATCCGAGGCATTTTTGCAAAATTCTGCTGGACTATAGCCCATGATTTCAAAATGCACTTTTTTCCCGGAATCACAGATATTTATTTCTGAGAAATTTAGCTCTGGGAACAATTTAATGACGAAAATATTGGGATATGAAATCCGAGGCATTTTTGCAAAATTCTGCTGGACTATAGCCCATGATTTCAAAATGCACTTTTTTCCCGAAATCACAAATATTTATTTCTGAGATATGGATATCCACAAGGATATCAAACTTGGCGCAAATTCCAAAATCTAGCTCTGTTAACCTTTTTATGACGAAAATATTGAGATATGAAATCCGAGGCATTTTTGCAAAATTCTGCTGGTCTATAGCCCATGATTTCAAAATGCACTTTTTTCCCGAAATCGCAAATATTTATTTCTGAGATATGGATATCCATGAATTTATCGAACTGAACACAAATTCCAAAATTTAGCTCTGGGAACAATTTAATGACGAAAATATTGAGATATGAAATCCGAAGCATTTTTGCAAAATTCTGCTGGACTATAGCCCATGATTTCAAAATGCACTTTTTTCCCGAAATCACAAATATTTATTTCTGAGATATGGATATCCACAAGTATATCAAACTTGGCGCAAATTCCAAAATCTAGCTCTGTTAACCTTAAATCCGAGGCATTTTTGCAAAATTCTCCTGGACTATAGCCCATGATTTCAAAATGCGCTTTTTTCCCGAAATCACAAATATTTATTTCTGAGATATGGATATCCATGAATTTATCGAACTGAACACAAATTCCAAAATTTAGCTCTTGGAACAATTTAATGACGAAAATATTGAGATATGAAATCCGAGGCATTTTTGCAAAATTCTGCTAGACTATAGCCCATGATTTCAAAATGCACTTTTTTCCCGGAATCACAAATATTTATTTCTGAGAAATTTAGCTCTGGGAACAATTTAATGACGAAAATATTGGGATATGAAATCCGAGGCATTTTTGCAAAATTCTGCTGGACTATAGCCCATGATTTCAAAATGCACTTTTTTCCCGAAATCTCAAATATTTATTTCTGAGATATGGATATCCACAAGGATATCAAACTTGGCGCAAATTCCAAAATTAAGCTCTGGGAACAATTTAATGACGAAAATATTGAGATATGAAATCCGAGGCATTTTTGCAAAATTCTGCTGGACTATAGCCCATGATTTCAAAATGCACTTTTTTCCCGAAATCTCAAATATTTATTTCTGAGATATGGATATCCACAAGGATATCAAACTTGGCGCAAATTCCAAAATCTAGCTCTGTTAACCTTTTTATGACGAAAATATTGAGATATGAAATCCGAGGCATTTTTGCAAAATTCTGCTGGACTATAGCCCATGATTTCAAAATGCACTTTTTTCCCAAAATCACAAATATTTATTTCTGAGATATGGATATCCACAAGGATATCAAACTTGGCGCAAATTCCAAAATTTAGCTCTGGGAACAATTTAATGACGAAAATATTGAGATATGAAATCCGAGTCATTTTTGCAAAATTCTGCTGGACTATAGCCCATGATTTCAAAATGCACTTTTTTCCCGAAATCACAAATATTTATTTCTGAGATATGGATATCCATGAATTTATCGAACTGAACACAAATTTCAAAATTTAGCTCTGGGAACAATTTAAGGACGAAAATATTGAGATATGAAATCCGAGGCATTTTTGCAAAATTCTGCTGGACTATAGCCCATGAGTTCAAAATGAACTTTTTTCCCGAAATCGCAAATATTTATTTCTGACATATGGATATACATGAATTTATCTAACTGAACGTAAATTCCAAAATTTAGCTCTGGGAACAATTTAATGACGAAAATATTGAGATATGAAATCCGAGGCATTTTTGCAAAATTCTGCTGGACTATAGCCCAAGATTTCAAAATGCACTTTTTTCCCGAAATCACAAATATTTATTTCTGAGATACGGATATCCATGAATTTATCGAACTGAACACAAATTTCAAAATTTAGCTCTGGGAACAATTTAATGACGAAAATATTGAGATATGAAATCCGAGGCATTTTTGCAAAATTCTGCTAGACTATAGCCCATGAGTTCAAAATGCACTTTTTTCCCGAAATCGCAAATATTTATTTCTGAGATATGGATATACATGAATTTATCTAACTGAACACAAATTCCAAAATTTAGCTCTGGGAACAATTTAATGACGAAAATATTGAGATATGAAATCCGAGGCATTTTTGCAAAATTCTGCTGGACTATAGCCCAAGATTTCAAAATGCACTTTTTTCCCGAAATCACAAATATTTATTTCTGAGAAATTTAGCTCTGGGAACAATTTAATGACGAAAATATTGGGATATGAAATCCGAGGCATTTTTGCAAAATTCTGCTGGACTATAGCCCATGATTTCAAAATGCACTTTTTTCCCGAAATCTCAAATATTTATTTCTGAGATATGGATATCCACAAGGATATCAAACTTGGCGCAAATTCCAAAATTAAGCTCTGGGAACAATTTAATGACGAAAATATTGAGATATGAAATCCGAGGCATTTTTGCAAAATTCTGCTGGACTATAGCCCATGATTTCAAAATGCACTTTTTTCCCGAAATCTCAAATATTTATTTCTGAGATATGGATATCCACAAGGATATCAAACTTGGCGCAAATTCCAAAATCTAGCTCTGTTAAAATTTTAATGACGAAAATATTGAGATATGAAATCCGAGGCATTTTTGCAAAATTCTGCTGGACTATAGCCCATGATTTCAAAATGCACTTTTTTCCCGAAATCTCAAATATTTATTTCTGAGATATGGATATCCACAAGGATATCAAACTTGGCGCAAATTCCAAAATCTAGCTCTGTTAACCTTTTTATGACGAAAATATTGAGATATGAAATCCGAGGCATTTTTGCAAAATTCTGCTGGACTATAGCCCATGATTTCAAAATGCACTTTTTTCCCAAATCACAAATATTTATTTCTGAGATATGGATATCCACAAGGATATCAAACTTGGCGCAAATTCCAAAATTTAGCTCTGGGAACAATTTAATGACGAAAATATTGAGATATGAAATCCGAGTCATTTTTGCAAAATTCTGCTGGACTATAGCCCATGATTTCAAAATGCACTTTTTTCCCGAAATCACAAATATTTATTTCTGAGATATGGATATCCATGAATTTATCGAACTGAACACAAATTTCAAAATTTAGCTCTGGGAACAATTTAAGGACGAAAATATTGAGATATGAAATCCGAGGCATTTTTGCAAAATTCTGCTGGACTATAGCCCATGAGTTCAAAATGAACTTTTTTCCCGAAATCGCAAATATTTATTTCTGACATATGGATATACATGAATTTATCTAACTGAACGTAAATTCCAAAATTTAGCTCTGGGAACAATTTAATGACGAAAATATTGAGATATGAAATCCGAGGCATTTTTGCAAAATTCTGCTGGACTATAGCCCAAGATTTCAAAATGCACTTTTTTCCCGAAATCACAAATATTTATTTCTGAGATATGGATATCCATGAATTTATCGAACTGAACACAAATTTCAAAATTTAGCTCTGGGAACAATTTAATGACGAAAATATTGAGATATGAAATACGAGGCATTTTTGCAAAATTCTGCTGGACTATAGCCCATGAGTTCAAAATGCACTTTTTTCCCGAAATCGCAAATATTTATTTCTGAGATATGGATATACATGAATTTATCTAACTGAACACAAATTCCAAAATTTAGCTCTGGGAACAATTTAATGACGAAAATATTGAGATATGAAATCCGAGGCATTTTTGCAAAATTCTGCTGGACTATAGCCCAAGATTTCAAAATGCACTTTTTTCCCGAAATCACAAGTATTTATTTCTGAGATATGGATATCCATGAATTTATCGAACTGAACACAAATTTCAAAATTTAGCTCTGGGAACAATTTAATGACGAAAATATTGAGATATGAAATCCGAGGCATTTTTGCAAAATTCTGCTGGACTATAGCCCAAGATTTCAAAATGCACTTTTTTCCCGAAATCACAAATATTTATTTCTGAGATATGGATATCCACAAGGATATCAAACTTGGCGCAAATTCCAAAATCTAGCTCTGTTAACCTTTTAATGACGAAAATATTGAGATATGAAATCCGAGGTATTTTTGCAAAATTCTGCTGGACTATAGCCCATGATTTCAAAATGCACTTTTTTCCCGAAATCGCAAATATTTATTTCTGAGATATGGATATCCATGAATTTATCGAACTGAACACAAAATTCAAAATTTAGCTCTGGGAACAATTTAATGACGAAAATATTGAGATATGAAATCCGAGGCATTTTTGCAAAATTCTGCTGGACCCAAGCCCAAGATTTCAAAATGCACTTTTTTCCCGAAATCACAAATATTTATTTTTGAGATATGGATATCCACAAGAATATCAAACTTGGCGCAAATTCCAAAATCTAGCTCTGTTAACCTTTTAATGACGAAAATATTGAGATATGAAATCCGAGGTATTTTTGCAAAATTCTACTGGACTATAGCCCATGATTTCAAAATGCACTTTTTTCCCGAAATCGCAAATATTTATTTCTGAGATATGGATATGCATGAATTTATCGAACTGAACACAAATTTCAAAATTTAGCTCTGGGAACAATTTAATGACGAAAATATTGAGATATGAAATCCGAGGCATTTTTGCAAAATTCTGCTGGACCCAAGCCCAAGATTTCAAAATGCACTTTTTTCCCGAAATCACAAATATTTATTTTTGAGATATGGATATCCACAAGGATATCAAACTTGACGCAAATTCCAAAATCTAGCTCTGTTAACCTTTTAATGACGAAAATATTGAGATATGAAATCCGAGGTATTTTTGCAAAATTCTACTGGACTATAGCCCATGATTTCAAAATGCACTTTTTTCCCGAAATCGCAAATATTTATTTCTGAGATATGGATATCCATGAATTATCGAACTGAACACAAATTTCAAAATTTAGCTCTGGAAACAATTTAATGACGAAAATATTGAGATATGAAATCCGAGGCATTTTTGCAAAATTCTGCTGGACTATAGCCCAAGATTTCAAAATGCACTTTTTTCCCGAAATCACAAATATTTATTTCTGAGATATGGATATCCACAAGGATATCAAACTTGGCGCAAATTCCAAAATCTAGCTCTGTTAACCTTTTAATGACGAAAATATTGAGATATGAAATCCGAGGTATTTTTGCAAAATTCTGCTGGACTATAGCCCATGATTTCAAAATGCACTTTTTTCCCGAAATCGCAAATATTTATTTCTGAGATATGGATATACATGAATTTATCTAACTGAACACAAATTCCAAAATTTAGCTCTGGGAACAATTTAATGACGAAAATATGAGATATGAAATCCGAGGCATTTTTGCAAAATTCTGCTGGACTATAGCCCATGAGTTCAAAATGCACTTTTTTCCCGAAATCGCAAATATTTATTTCTGAGATATGGATATACATGAATTTATCTAACTGAACACAAATTCCAAAATTTAGCTCTGGGAACAATTTAATGACGAAAATATTGAGATATGAAATCCGAGGCATTTTTGCAAAATTCTGCTGGACTATAGCCCAAGATTTCAAAATGCACTTTTTTCCCGAAATCACAAATATTTATTTCTGAGATATGGATATCCATGAATTTATCGAACTGAACACAAATATCAAAATTTAGCTCTGGGAACAATTTAATGACGAAAATATTGAGATATGAAATCCGAGGCATTTTTGCAAAATTCTGCTTGACTATAGCCCAAGATTTCAAAATGCACTTTTTTCCCGAAATCATAAATATTTATTTCTGAGATATGGATATCCACAAGGATATCAAACTTGGCGCAAATTCCAAAATCTAGCTCTGTTAACCTTTTAATGACGAAAATATTGAGATATGAAATCCGAGGTATTTTTGCAAAATTCTGCTGGACTATAGCCCATGATTTCAAAATGCACTTTTTTCCCGAAATCACAAATATTTATTTTTGAGATATGGATATCCACAAGGATATCAAACTTGGCGCAAATTCCAAAATCTAGCTCTGTTAACCTTTTAATGACGAAAATATTGAGATATGAAATCCGAGGTATTTTTGCAAAATTCTACTGGACTATAGCCCATGATTTCAAAATGCACTTTTTTCCCGAAATCGCAAATATTTAGTTCTGAGATATGGATATCCATGAATTTATCGAACTGAACACAAATTTCAAAATTTAGCTCTGGGAACAATTTAATGACGAAAATATTGAGATATGAAATCCGAGGCATTTTTGCAAAATTCTGCTGGACTATAGCCCATGAGTTCAAAATGCACTTTTTTCCCGAAATCGCAAATATTTATTTCTGAGATATGGATATACATGAATTTATCTAACTGAACACAAATTCCAAAATTTAGCTCTGGGAACAATTTAATGACGAAAATATTGAGATATGAAATCCGAGGCATTTTTGCAAAATTCTGCTGGAATATAGCCCATGATTTCAAAATGCACTTTTTCCCGAAATCGCAAATATTTATTTCTGAGATATGGATATCCATGAATTTATCGAACTGAACACAAAATTCAAAATTTAGCTCTGGGAACAATTTAATGACGAAAATATTGAGATATGAAATCCGAGGCATTTTTGCAAAATTCTGCTGGACCCAAGCCCAAGATTTCAAAATGCACTTTTTTCCCGAAATCACAAATATTTATTTTTGAGATATGGATATCCACAAGGATATCAAACTTGGCGCAAATTCCAAAATCTAGCTCTGTTAACCTTTTAATGACGAAAATATTGAGATATGAAATCCGAGGTATTTTGCAAAGTTCTACTGGACTATAGCCCATGATTTCAAAATGCACTTTTTTCCCGAAATCGCAAATATTTATTTCTGAGATATGGATATGCATGAATTTATCGAACTGAACACAAATTTCAAAATTTAGCTCTTGGAACAATTTAATGACGAAAATATTGAGATATGAAATCCGAGGCATTTTTGCAAAATTCTGCTGGACTATAGCCCAAGATTTCAAAATGCACTTTTTTCCCGAAATCATAAATATTTATTTCTGAGATATGGATATCCACAAGGATATCAAACTTGGCGCAAATTCCAAAATCTAGCTCTGTTAACCTTTTAATGACGAAAATATTGAGATATGAAATCCGAGGTATTTTTGCAAAATTCTGCTGGACTATAGCCCATGATTTCAAAATGCACTTTTTTCCCGAAATCACAAATATTTATTTTTGAGATATGGATATCCACAAGGATATCAAACTTGGCGCAAATTCCAAAATCTAGCTCTGTTAACTTTTTAATGACGAAAATATTGAGATATGAAATCCGAGGTATTTTTGCAAAATTCTACTGGACTATAGCCCATGATTTCAAAATGCACTTTTTTCCCGAAATCGCAAATATTTAGTTCTGAGATATGGATATCCATGAATTTATCGAACTGAACACAAATTTCAAAATTTAGCTCTGGGAACAATTTAATGACGAAAATATTGAGATATGAAATCCGAGGCATTTTTGCAAAATTCTGCTGGACTATAGCTCATGAGTTCAAAATGCACTTTTTTCCCGAAATCGCAAATATTTATTTCTGAGATATGGATATACATGAATTTATCTAACTGAACACAAATTCCAAAATTTAGCTCTGGGAACAATTTAATGACGAAAATATTGAGATATGAAATCCGAGGCATTTTTGCAAAATTCTGCTGGACCCAAGCCCAAGATTTCAAAATGCACTTTTTTCCCGAAATCACAAATATTTATTTTTGAGATATGGATATCCACAAGGATATCAAACTTGGCGCAAATTCCAAAATCTAGCTCTGTTAACCTTTTAATGACGAAAATATTGAGATATGAAATCCGAGGTATTTTTGCAAAGTTCTCCTGGACTATAGCCCATGATTTCAAAATGCACTTTTTTTCCGAAATCGCAAATATTTATTTCTGAGATATGGATATGCATGAATTTATCGAACTGAACACAAATTTCAAAATTTAGCTCTTGGAACAATTTAATGACGAAAATATTGAGATATGAAATCCGAGGCATTTTTGCAAAATTCTGCTGGACCCAAGCCCAAGATTTCAAAATGCACTTTTTTCCCGAAATCACAAATATTTATTTTTGAGATGTGGATATCCACAAGGATATCAAACTTGACGCAAATTCCAAAATCTAGCTCTGTTAACCTTTTAATGACGAAAATATTGAGATATGAAATCCGAGGTATTTTTGCAAAATTCTACTGGACTATAGCCCATGATTTCAAAATGCACTTTTTTCCCGAAATCGCAAATATTTAGTTCTGAGATATGGATATCCATGAATTTATCGAACTGAACACAAATTTCAAAATTTAGCTCTGGGAACAATTTAATGACGAAAATATTGAGATATGAAATCCGAGGCATTTTTGCAAAATTCTGCTGGACTATAGCCCATGAGTTCAAAATGCACTTTTTTCCCGAAATCGCAAATATTTATTTCTGAGATATGGATATACATGAATTTATCTAACTGAACACAAATTCCAAAATTTAGCTCTGGGAACAATTTAATGACGAAAATATTGAGATATGAAAAACGAGGCATTTTTGCAAAATTCTGCTGGACTATAGCCCATGATTTCAAAATGCACTTTTTTCCCGAAATCACAAATATTTATTTCTGAGATATGGATATCCATGAATTAATCGAACTGAACACAAATTTTAAAATTTAGCTCTGGGAACGATTTAAGGACGAAAATATTGAGATATGAAATCCGAGGCATTTTTGCAAAATTCTGCTGGACTATAGCCCAAGATTTCAAAATGCACTTTTTTCCCGAAATCACAAATATTTATTTCTGAGATTTGGATATCCACAAGGATATCGAACTTGGCGCAAATTCCAAAATCTAGCTCTGTTAACCTTTAAATGACGAAAATATTGAGATATGAAATCCGAAGCATTTTTGCAAAATTCTGCTGGACTATAGCCCATGATTTCAAAATGCACTTTTTTCCCGAAATCACAAATATTTATTTCTGAGATATGGATATCCACAAGGATATCAAACTTGGCGCAAATTCCAAAATCTAGCTCTGTTAACCTTTTTATGACGAAAATATTGAGATATGAAATCCGAGGCATTTTTGCAAAATTCTGCTGGACTATAGCCCATGATTTCAAAATGCACTTTTTTCCCGGAATCACAGATATTTATTTCTGAGAAATTTAGCTCTGGGAACAATTTAATGACGAAAATATTGGGATATGAAATCCGAGGCATTTTTGCAAAATTCTGCTGGACTATAGCCCATGATTTCAAAATGCACTTTTTTCCCGAAATCACAAATATTTATTTCTGAGATATGGATATCCACAAGGATATCAAACTTGGCGCAAATTCCAAAATCTAGCTCTGTTAACCTTTTTATGACGAAAATATTGAGATATGAAATCCGAGGCATTTTTGCAAAATTCTGCTGGTCTATAGCCCATGATTTCAAAATGCACTTTTTTTCCGAAATCGCAAATATTTATTTCTGAGATATGGATATCCATGAATTTATCGAACTGAACACAAATTCCAAAATTTAGCTCTGGGAACAATTTAATGACGAAAATATTGAGATATGAAATCCGAAGCATTTTTGCAAAATTCTGCTGGACTATAGCCCATGATTTCAAAATGCACTTTTTTCCCGAAATCACAAATATTTATATCTGAGATATGGATATCCACAAGTATATCAAACTTGGCGCAAATTCCAAAATCTAGCTGTGTTAACCTTTAATCCGAGGCATTTTTGCAAAATTCTCCTGGACTATAGCCCATGATTTCAAAATGCGCTTTTTTCCCGAAATCGCAAATATTTATTTCTGAGATATGCATATCCATGAATTTATCGAACTGAACACAAATTCCAAAATTTAGCTCTTGGAACAATTTAATGACGAAAATATTGAGATATGAAATCCGAGGCATTTTTGCAAAATTCTGCTAGACTATAGCCCATGATTTCAAAATGCACTTTTTTCCCGGAATCACAAATATTTATTTCTGAGAAATTTAGCTCTGGGAACAATTTAATGACGAAAATATTGGGATATGAAATCCGAGGCATTTTTGCAAAATTCTGCTGGACTATAGCCCATGATTTCAAAATGCACTTTTTTCCCGAAATCTCAAATATTTATTTCTGAGATATGGATATCCACAAGGATATCAAACTTGGCGCAAATTCCAAAATCTAGCTCTGTTAACCTTTTAATGACGAAAATATTGAGATATGAAATCCGAGGCATTTTTGCAAAATTCTGCTGGACTATAGCCCATGATTTCAAAATGCACTTTTTTCCCGAAATCTCAAATATTTATTTCTGAGATATGGATATCCACAAGGATATCAAACTTGGCGCAAATTCCAAAATCTAGCTCTGTTAACCTTTTTATGACGAAAATATTGAGATATGAAATCCGAGGCATTTTTGCAAAATTCTGCTGGACTATAGCCCATGATTTCAAAATGCACTTTTTTCCCAAAATCACAAATATTTATTTCTGAGATATGGATATCCACAAGGATATCAAACTTGGCGCAAATTCCAAAATTTAGCTCTGGGAACAATTTAATGACGAAAATATTGAGATATGAAATCCGAGGCATTTTTGCAAAATTCTGCTGGACTATAGCCCATGATTTCAAAATGCACTTTTTTCCCGAAATCTCAAATATTTATTTCTGAGATATGGATATCCACAAGGATATCAAACTTGGCGCAAATTCCAAAATTAAGCTCTGGGAACAATTTAATGACGAAAATATTGAGATATGAAATCCGAGGCATTTTTGCAAAATTCTGCTGGACTATAGCCCATGATTTCAAAATGCACTTTTTTCCCGAAATCTCAAATATTTATTTCTGAGATATGGATATCCACAAGGATATCAAACTTGGCGCAAATTCCAAAATCTAGCTCTGTTAACCTTTTAATGACGAAAATATTGAGATATGAAATCCGAGGCATTTTTGCAAAATTCTGCTGGACTATAGCCCATGATTTCAAAATGCACTTTTTTCCTGAAATCACAAATATTTATTTCTGAGATATGGATATCCACAAGGATATCAAACTTGGCGCAAATTCCAAAATCTAGCTCTGTTAACCTTTTTATGACGAAAATATTGAGATATGAAATCCGAGGCATTTTTGCAAAATTCTGCTGGACTATAGCCCATGATTTCAAAATGCACTTTTTTCCCAAAATCACAAATATTTATTTCTGAGATATGGATATCCACAAGGATATCAAACTTGGCGCAAATTCCAAAATCTAGTTCTGTTAACCTTTTAATGACGAAAATATTGAGATATGAAATCCGAGGCATTTTTGCAAAATTCTGCTGGACTTTAGCCCATGATTTCAAAATGCACATTTTTCCCGAAATCACAAATATTTATTTCTGAGATATGGATATCCACAAGGATATCAAACTTGGCGCAAATTCCAAAATCTAGCTCTGTTAACCTTTTAATGACGAAAATATTGAGATATGAAATCCGAGGCATTTTTGCTAAATTCTGCTGGACTATAGCCCATGATTTCAAAATGCACTTTTTTCCCGAAATCGCAAATATTTATTTTCTGAGATATGGATATCCATGAATTTATCGAACTGAACACAAATTCCAAAATTTAGCTCTGGGAACAATTTAATGACGAAAATATTGAGATATGAAATCCGAGGCATTTTTGCAAAATTCTGCTGGACTATAGCCCATGATTCCAAAATGCACTTTTTTCCCGAAATCGCAAATATTTATTTCTGAGATATGGATATCCATGAATTTATCGAACTGAACACAAATTCCAAAATTTAGCTCTGGGAACAATTTAATGACGAAAATATTGAGATATGAAATCCGAGGCATTTTTGCAAAATTCTGCTGGACTATAGCCCATGATTTCAAAATGCACTTTTTTTCCGAAATCACAAATATTTATTTCTGAGATATGGATATCCACAAGGATATCAAACTTGGCGCAAATTCCAAAATCTAGCTCTGTTAACCTTTTAATGACGAAAATATTGAGATATGAAATCCGAGGCATTTTTGCAAATTTCTGCTGGACTATAGCCCATGATTTCAAAATGAGTTTTTTTCCCGAAATCACAAATATTTATTTCTGAGATATGGATATCCATGAATTTATCGAACTGAACACAAATTCCAAAATTTAGCTCTGGGAACAATTTAATGACGAAAATAGTGAGATATGAAATCCGAGGCATTTTTGCAAAATTCTGCTGGACTATAGCCCCGGATTTCAAAATGCACTTTTTTCCCGAAATCACAAATATTTATTTCTGAGATATGGAATCCACAAGTATATCAAACTTGGCGCAAATTCCAAAATCTAGCTCTGTTAACCTTTTAATGACGAAAATATTGAGATATGAAATCCGAGGCATTTTTGCAAAATCCTGCTGGACTATAGCCCATGATTTCAAAATGCGCTTTTTTCCCGAAATCACAAATATTTATTTCTGAGATATGGATATCCATGAATTTATCGAACTGAACACAAATTCCAAAATCTAACTCTGTTAACATTTTAATGACGAAAATATTGAGATATGAAATCCGAGGCATTTTTGCAAAATTCTGCTGGAATATAGCCCATGATTTCAAAATGCACTTTTTTCCCGAAACCGCAAATATTTATTTTTTGAGATATGGATATCCATGAATTTATCGAACTGAACACAAATTCCAAAATTTAGCTCTGGGAACAATTTAATGACGAAAATATTGAGATGAAATCCGAGGCATTTTTGCAAAATTCTGCTGGACTATAGCCCATGATTTCAAAATGCACTTTTTTCCCGAAATCGCAAATATTTATTTCTGAGATATGGATATCCATGAATTTATCGAACTGAACACAAATTCCAAAATCTAACTCTGTTAACATTTTAATGACGAAAATATTGAGATATGAAATCCGAGGCATTTTTGCAAAATTCTGCTGGAATATAGCCCATGATTTCAAAATGCACTTTTTTCCCGAAACCGCAAATATTTATTTTTTGAGATATGGATATCCATGAATTTATCGAACTGAACACAAATTCCAAAATTTAGCTCTGGGAACAATTTAATGACGAAAATATTGAGATATGAAATCCGAGGCATTTTTGCTAAATTCTGCTGGACTATAGCCCATGATTTCAAAATGCACTTTTTTCCCGAAATCACAAATATTTATTTCTGAGATATGGATATCCATAAGGATATCAAACTTGGCGCAAATTCCAAAATCTAGTTCTGTTAACCTTTTAATGACGAAAATATTGAGATATGAAATCCGAGGCATTTTTGCTAAATTCTGCTGGACTATAGCCCATGATTTCAAAATGCACTTTTTTCCCGAAATCGCAAATATTTATTTTCTGAGATATGGATATCCATGAATTTATCGAACTGAACACAAATTCCAAAATTTAGCTCTGTTTACCTTTTAATGACGAAAATATTGAGATATGAAATCCGAGGCATTTTTGCAAAATTCTGTTGGACTATAGCCCATGATTTCAAAATGCACTTTTTTCCCGAAATCGCAAATATTTATTTTCTGAGATATGGATATCCATGAATTTATCGAACTGAACACAAATTCCAAAATTTAGCTCTGTTTACCTTTTAATGACGAAAATATTGAGATATGAAATCCGAGGCATTTTTGCAAAATTCTGCTGGACTATAGCCCATGATTTCAAAATGCACTTTTTTCCCGAAATCGCAAATATTTATTTCTGAGATATGGATATCCATGAATTTATCGAACTGAACACAAATTCCAAAATCTAACTCTGTTAACATTTTAATGACGAAAATATTGAGATATGAAATCCGAGGCATTTTTGCAAAATTCTGCTGGAATATAGCCCATGATTTCAAAATGCACTTTTTTCCCGAAACCGCAAATTTTTTGAGATATGGATATCCATGAATTTATCGAACTGAACACAAATTCCAAAATTTAGCTCTGGGAACAATTTAATGACGAAAATATTGAGATATGAAATCCGAGGCATTTTTGCTAAATTCTGCTGGACTAGCCCAAGATTTCAAAATGCACTTTTTTCCCGAAATCACAAATATTTATTTCTGAGATATGGATATCCATAAGGATATCAAACTTGGCGCATATTCCAAAATCTAGCTCTGTTAACCTTTTAATGACGAAAATATTGAGATATGAAATCCGAGGCATTTTTGCTAAATTCTGCTGGACTATAGCCCATGATTTCAAAATGCACTTTTTTCCCGAAATCGCAAATATTTATTTTCTGAGATATGGATATCCATGAATTTATCGAACTGAACACAAATTCCAAAATTTAGCTCTGGGAACAATTTAATGACGAAAATATTGAGATATGAAATCCGAGGCATTTTTGCTAAATTCTGCTGGACTAGCCCAAGATTTCAAAATGCACTTTTTTCCCGAAATCACAAATATTTATTTCTGAGATATGGATATCCATAAGGATATCAAACTTGGCGCATATTCCAAAATCTAGCTCTGTTAACCTTTTAATGACGAAAATATTGAGATATGAAATCCGAGGCATTTTTGCTAAATTCTGCTGGACTAGCCCAAGATTTCAAAATGCACTTTTTTCCCGAAATCACAAATATTTATTTCTGAGATATGGATATCCATAAGGATATCAAACTTGGCGCATATTCCAAAATCTAGCTCTGTTAACCTTTTAATGACGAAAATATTGAGATATGAAATCCGAGGCATTTTTGCAAAATTCTGTTGGACTATATACTAGTACATCACCATCAGTGTATATGCACTTATCACCCAACCCTATTTAACCTCATTTTATTGAACGTTATTATTACTTTTCGGTGTATCTTGTTTTCATTTTTAAATCAGAAGTTGAAGTTCATTCACAAAGAATGTATACAGTAAAAAATTGTGAGAGAAAGCAACAAGCAGGGAGAGATTTCAGCTCTTGGGAACCACGCAATTGAAACTGATTTAACTGGAAGATCTGTCTTGTTTTAATTATCGATGAATCGAATGGTTGTTAATAAAGTTTAAGTACTGATCTATGTTTGTGCGAGTTTGATTCCCTCTTTACCTCATTTTTTTCTAATAATTCGAAATATGCGTCAAGACATTTTTTGGTGCAAAGCTATTCTTTGCATAAATTCGGTTCGACTTAAATTGCAAAAGGCTTTACAATCTATGAAATGGAAGCAGCATAGTTTAACTGAAAAATTATGTCAAATGAGACCGATGCAAATTGTTTTTTTTTTTCGCACTCATTCATTCCAACAAGCAAATAGTTGTAAGCGTTTGATTTTTATTATTTAAGTTCAAGCCAAAAAGTCAGCACATGAAACGAGTTCCATGAAGTTACACTCAAATCTGGATATTGGTGACATAAATCAAAGATACTGTACCAACGTCAACGGAAGCTTTGTGGGAAGATTTGTACCTTTAAGAGTCAAACGATATACGTAAGTGGTAATAAAACAAGCATGGCAATTGCAGCAAAAAATCACACAAAATGTGTCATAATATTTTTCAGGATTTAGACACCCATAAAAAATCGCAATAAAAACCAAACGCCTCCGTCCATTTATCAAATCGACCAAAACCACTCAAGATCTCCTTCAAATTGGTGTTTTGAGAAATGTCTGTTGAATCCCTGCGTTGACATTTCGAAACCATCCAGGTCATTCTGGTTTAATTTTATTTCCGCATAATAGACACCGGAGTGTCTTTTAACAGTCCTAGTCATCGTTTTAAGAAGAAATTCAGATTTGTTTACTTTTTTTGATAAATAAGTAGACAACCTGTCAAATTCGAGGGTGCTTGGAGCACTTACACGGGAGTATATGTAGAAAAAAGCGTAATGGAAAATAAGTTGGAGAAATAGCGTTGTTCATTCGTATACAATTGAAAAATATCTCAAGATATGTTTTTTTGTCCATATTTATACGAGCTTTTTTCCACAATATATAGCCACTTGTTTGGGTTTCATTATAAAGATATTTCAAAGGCACGTCCGTATCCGACTTACAGGCATGTTAGTAGTCGATATTGCACTCACTGAAGTGAAACACAATGTAAATGCATAACGATTTACATATATAATAGCAATTAAAGTAGACAAATATCAGCGAATTTAACGTTTCATTTACGAGATTGTTGGCTTAAAATTTTGGCTAAGACTATCATCATTCCATTTCACTTTTTTTTTATTTAAAATGTTTTTATAAGGGTTCCAATGCCTCTGCTGCAAAGGGGCTGTATCTTCTAACCTATAATAGAATCTATTAGGTGCTATGCAAATAATAAGTTAAAATTGAAGCAGAATCACCATACAAAAAATGTGTTTCATTAAAATCGCAAGTCAATTTAACACCAAAAGATAGGCTATGTGCGATGGTACGGAACCCTTCGTGTGCGTGTTCGAATCACACTTGACCACTTTTATTTCTGAATTTAGAATAACTTAAATGCTAGAAAAAATTGATATAGACTAGCTTAAGTAACTAAGAGTGCCTAAAGTCGCATTGTCATTGGAATAATGCTATTATTTTTGCATATCTTTTTACCTTAGTTTAAATATTATGTTACTCAAAAACAATTTTTTGGGTAATCTATTAAGCTATGGAACTTAAATTAAACGGCTCAGTAAACATATCTTTTCATATTTTGTTTTTATATGATTTTTAAAATTTTACTTATTTAACGCTTAATATTTTGAAGTCTAAAAATGCTTTATAGTCGGACTGCAATAAATATAAAAAAAATATGCCCCGAAGATTTGGTTGTTGTCCGAAATAAGTCTTTCAATGTGCCTTCGTTTATCCGTTCAAAAACAGAAACTTTTCCAATCCCATAAAGAGTAGGTTGGCTTTATTGTTTATAACTTCATTAGGATTGCATTTTTCTACTGAGATATCTTCTCTTTGATCAGTTTTTCGAGTACCTTTCTAGCTTTGGCGGATTGGCAATGTGCTCCTCCACTGCTCCTAGAAGTATATGTCGAAAAACAATGTTTAAAAATCTGTTGATTACCAAAGATTTATTACTTTTCAGTGAACTCAATACACCTTGGAGATCTTCATTCGATATGAACGGGGGATCCCTCGCTTTTCGTCATGGAATATGGTGAAACAACGACTCTCCAATCGCAACTAAGTTAAGTAAACACTGCTGCCGCATTTAACTCACTTGCTGAAGTGCTGCCATCCTGTTCAACATACAAACATATATATTGTGTACCTACCTTGGATGACACACTTTACGTGCCAATAATGAAATCGCTTTGAAATGAATATCCCCCATGAAATTGCCAAACAAAAGTCGGAATCACAGATTCACACATTTCTACAATAAGTTTGCATAAAAAAAGGTCGTTTGAAAAATGTCGTTATTCATTTCTCCTATATGAATTGCATGTAAACTGATTTCGAGCTTTTACTTTATGTGTCGGATATGGTTCAGAAAATCACTACCAGGAGTTGTGTCGCAGTACAACACAATAGTCAATAGGTTTACTCGTACACTTGTGCGTTGCTATCAGAGATCTGTTGGATGCGAGAGTAAAACTCAGACTAGGTCGCTTTTTTAAGTCCGTTATTAGATTTTGCTCTTGTCCTTTTGCAATTAGCCCTTGTTTTTATCACTGAAAACTAAAATAAACCAGCGAAAATTTTTTTTCAGATCAATCAATTTGTTGACTTTTTATCATTTGTTCTACTCCAAACTATCATAAAAAGAATATTTAGGATGAAGTATTTTAGTCAAAGATACTTTATTACTCATAAGCTTGTACTAACTTTCAAAGCAACTTCAGTTATTATTTATCATGTTGTTATTCAAAAATAAACAATTATTTTTTGCTTTTTATTTGCCTACAAATATTTGTTTTTCGAATTGCCTGTACTTCCATTGATACAAGTGAAGAGTTTGATAAAATAAATGTACAAGGTTGTAAATACCGCTTTAAGTTGAGGGCTTAATGGCTTCTTCAGCTTTAAGTTGAGTCATATTCGCATGTTTAAAATTATTTCCTTAAGCATTGTTTGATTTGAAATTTGATACAAAAGAAAAAATAACAATGTTATCATATCCCAGGGAACTTTCCATCGAGAATATTCGTATCTACTTTTAATTGTTTAATTTTAGTGAGCACGAGTACGTATTAGTCTAATCACATCCATAAGGGGGGTAAAATATTGTTGACAGTTCATTTTAAAATGTAATCTCAGAACTTCTAGTCGACACTATTGAAAATAAACAAAAAACCATTTACATTGGTTGACTTTGCTTTTTCTTTAATAAAAATAAAACAATATTTTCTGCTTGCATAAATAAAATTATATATTATATTATCGATTTTCCATTTTACTGAGATAATTTAAGAACAACGCCGACAGAGCTCTCAATTGACAATTCCTTAGGGTTGACAGTTTGTCTGAAATTATTCCAAGCAAAAAAAAAATTATATTTCTTTCGAAATATTCAGTGCACTTACCCATCATTCAACTTGGACTGTACGGATGCCGTGAAGACTTCTGCCACCTCTCCAATAGAATCGAAATACTCAGCTACATTAACAACTTTGTCTGTTTTTCCAAAATTAAGAACAATCACATATGCATCGCTTCCAACCTTTTCTCTGAACATTGGCAAATATTTAGACTGTAAATATAAAAACTTGAAGCTTATTAATAATTTTTTTACCTTTTGTAAGTCAAAATATCTCTGGTTGGTGCCTTAATGTCGAACTCGCCGTCTTCGAGTGAAGGTTCCTTTCGTAGCTTCAATAATTTCATGAAAATCTTCAAGTGACTTCTGGTTGCAGCCATTTGATTTTCAACATTTTTTGTGGTGTAGTCCGGATTTGTGGGAAGCCAAGTTTTTGGTGCGGTACTGAAGCCTTTTGGGAATGATTTTATGGAAATTAAAATATCGGTCAAAGTAAGTGTCTAGACAAGGTCTTTTATTGACCCCCTTAGGTGACGTTCTTAACTTGCTTGAACCAATAAAGAAAAATTAACTTCCAATTTGATTATAAAAAAAATGTTACTTCCGTTCGATTAAATAAGGTATGCTCTTGTTTCTGCTTAAATAACGTTAGGCCTAGTTTGGCTTTACTCTGCATGGTAGCAAAATTACTAATAGTCTCATCTTCATATGCTTATGCCAGATGCCAGTGCCAGTTTAGTCTTTAATGAGATCGCATCTATTTCGTTTTTTTTTTTGCAGATGTTTCAGGTCCTGCCATGCGGATTTCGAAAGATTGGTAAAATTTTACCAGTAATCGGAATACCATAAATAAATCATGCGCGAATCTGACTATCTAGATGTCCTTTTCTGTCAAATTTTCTAGGATTTAGTGCACATAAAGAAAGCACAATAAAGGTGAAAGTACTAAATATTTGGGGTAGTGTGGCTGTGTGCTTTACCTTTGAACGGAATCACTTTGTTCTGTATCGAGGCTGCCTAACAAAATCAGTGGACTTATAGATCTTGCGCCATTAATTTCACTTCGCTTATTCGGTTAAACTATAAACACAAAAAAAAAACTAAGAAGACCTTCACAGTGGAGCAGGAATACGTAAACCTCTTTGACAACTTCAAAACGAAGTTCAGCCGTAATCAACAGACTTGTGTAATATACAGATGAGTTGAAATTCGAAGCCTTGTTGCAGATGTAGTTTTGTAGTCCAAACATACAAGCAAGGGACGGGTCCATAATTGTCTTAGGATGTCTTGACGAAAGTCCCGAAAATTGAGCTCAAAATCGAAAGCCAAGGTTTGGGAGACAACAAATTTTTATTCTGTCTGCCCCGCTCAATAGTTACAGCTACGGTGATGCCATCGGTGTCTTCAGACAGCTTTAAAATTCAAGAAGACTTATGGGGAATTATAAAATGAATATTTTGCATTTTGAGAGGAAAATTCAAATATCGAATTCTACTGCTTCTAACTTGTGAATGGAGGGTTCCGAAAACAAGCTTATTTTCAGTTTAGACGAAGTACGGTGTTTCTCATGTTCCTCAAATGTTTATCAAACCCGCTTTGCGCAAAATTATCAGGGGTTAACCCTTTTCGACATCTTTCTGAAGCAACTCAGTAAAATATGCAGTCAGGGTGATAACGATTAAAATAAAGTTGAGTGGTAACAAATTAAGAAAAAGATATCTTGAGAAATCATTCGTCAAAAAACTACTTGGCTTAAATTGAAAAAAAAACACTGAGTTCAAAAGACTATGAAAAGAAGATCTTTGCAAGAAAGGGTAATAAAAATACGTGTCAAAATCTCGAGACAATCCGACTATTTAATTACAAGTAACAGCAGTTCTGTTGAAACAAATTTCATGTTGTCGTGTTGTTTTGCTTTGATAAAAGATTTGCTGGAGATTCTACACCATGAAAGGCGACTATTTTTGACCAGTTTGCGCGGTCATATAAGCACCAAATAGGCAGCTTTTTCAGAATACATTAATAATAGACCACAAAATATGTCTGGCCGTTCGCTATGGAACTTGCTTAAAATAATTGACTCCTTAAAGATATCAAGATATCATGTCAGACGAAAATAAGAGAAGTAAGCTGCGAAGTGGTTGTCATGTTTGCTCTTATTATATGTTTGCACTTATATATACCAGAGTCAAGAAGACCATAAGCTGGATGTACAGCGGCCAGTGAAATACGTCCAAAAGGACCAGCTGCCACATGGGATGGTAATAACACCCGTACTTTGGAATCCGAGACTTTATTGGATCAGCTGAGTACAGAAATCAATAAAAAAAAAATAGGGCCAAATGAAGGGTTTCGTCATACAGTACAACAAATTAGAAGTTCTTGTTCTAATTTTTAATTTGCCAAAGCCTACTTGTTGGCGTAATATTGAATTGCAATGAAAAAAATAAAAAACAATTTTGATGTTTCTACAAAAATGTGTTGTACAGAAATTTCCCTTCACTCGTAATTTAAGACATTTTATGATACTAGGTCAACGAGAAGTAAGCTGAAGGTCTTGATTCCCGTGCGAGTTTAAAAATGCTGAATAAAAAGAAGCTTAATATTTTTTACAGCTTTAAGGAACCGCAGTCAAAAGCATTTAATATTAATTTCAACTCGATATCTCCAAGCGTTCCCCAGAAAAAGGCGCTTGACAAATAGACAGACGTACAACTCAGTGATCGGTTTGAGGTACGGAACATTAAAAAGTGCCTAACATATAAAGCATAAAATGTTGTTGCCCTGAGGCAATGCATCGTGTGACAAGTCGATGAAACTTTGTCAATTTAAATAAGGTAAGCTTCGAAAAGATTCGCAAACTTCGCATCCTCCAGATTTGGACGAAAAATTACTACTGGCAGATCTCAAGAAAATGTTTCCATGGATGGAAATATGACTCAAATAAATTAGTGACTGTTGAAACCATGCTGAAACTCTACAAACAAGGCTCGAAAAGTTAGAGAAACATTTAAACTCGCCTATGGAAGATGTGAAGACAACAAGCACGAAGATCTTACTGTCAGCTTTTGTGTTGGGAGCCACGATCTGATGAACTGTCACACTACTTAAAGACGAAGTTGGAAAGAACGAATGAGAGCTCGACATCGACCGAATCTTGAAGGAGGACTTTCCCTAGTTTATCAAAACTTAAGCGGTTAAAAAATTAACTTTTACAAATAAAATGCAGAGGCGTTCGACAGTCTGCGGCTTTCATGTAGACCTACCGTTGTTTAAATGTCACCACTGTTGATTTCAAACAGATACTTCGTTTAGCTTGATCCCTAATGGACCCTATATTTGAATATGAATTTGTGCCAATTGGAGAGGAGACCCATGGGGTCTCATTCTTGATATGAGTGCGAATAAGCTGATCGATTTGAGTCAAAATAGCTCTACTTACCGGCATTTTGAGAAGCATCCCACTGGAATGGCGATCTAGCGGGGTCCCGGGAATAGTTGTTATAATTATCTGGATTTGCGTTACACCCTTGTGGATCTACAGTATCTTCCCACGAGATCGGTGCATCAGTCATGCCAATCTCTTCGCCCTAATTGTTGTGAAATCCATGAAAAAAATGCTAAAACCAATATTTTAACAAGCTTACATTGTAAGTCACAGCAATACCGGGTAATGTCTGCAACAATATATTCAACAAATCCGTCCTTGCTGGTCCGAAGCGCGATGCCAATCGTTTATTGTCATGATTACCCAACACCCAGTTAGCATAAGCTCCCTTTGGCATTGTATGCATCCATCGGTTGATCTGGTATAGGAAATCCTTTGCGGTGCTAGTTGCATTAGTCGTACTTAATAGCTCGAAATTAAATGGCACATGGGATCCATTTCGCACACCGTTTCCATACAATTTCATCAGGTTTTCGAAACTTGTGTACGCTTCTGTCAATAGAATTTTCGTTTCGCCACCATGCTCCCTCTTCCAGTTTTCAAGCAACTCACGCCAGTGGTAAACCAAATTGATGGTTTCCGGTAAACCATTTGTGTAAATGTGTTGCAGATGGCAATAGTCATCTGGATCTGGACATTTGGGATCTGTTGTAATTGGCTCATCCGGATATTTGCCATTCTCATCGATATATTCATAAATAAATGGCACAGCATCAACACGAAAACCACCAATACCCTTGCCCAACCAATAGAGTAACACCTTGTCCATCGCTTCAACGACAGCTGGATTCCGGTAATCCAAGTCCGGTTGCTGCACACCAAATTGATGTAGATAGTATTGCTGGCGCTGCTCATTCCATTCCCAGGCACTATACCGGAATGAGCCAAGCCAATTGTTGGGTGGCTGACGTTCGCCAGTTTCAGGATTTATCGTACCATTTTGCCACACATAGAAATCACGATATTTGGGGTGCCCAGCGACGGAAAGTTTAAACCACTCATGCTGGTCACTTGTGTGATTCGGAACGAAGTCAAGAATTATACGCATCCCTATCTCTTGGGCTTTCTTAAGTAATTTCTCAAAATCTGCAACTGTACCGTATTCGCTTTGAATTTGATAGTAGTCAGAGATGTCATAGCCAAAGTCTGCCATTGGCGACTGGAATATTGGCGAAAGCCAAGCGCCTGTAATTCCAATGTCCTTGAGGTATTGAAGTTTTTCAGTTACACCTAAAAGATGAAATCAAATCTTCAATTGTACGCTGTACCTCACTCAAATTTTGTTACCATTTAGATCACCAATCCCGTCACCATTACTGTCCTTAAAAGACCGGGGATAAATTTGATAGAAATTTCCATTCTCCCACCAGTCCTTCGTTCCTGCTGTGGTGCCAATGACCACAAAGAGTGTCAAGAAAATCGCGACTTTCATACTGTACACATGCTAAAATTAATTTGCACCAATCAAGCCTCTTGCGGGCGTATTTATAGCAGAAATGTCAATCGAAGATCTGGGAAAAAATCGTTGACCATCTGCTAGACTAATTAGACGTGTAAATAAATAGCCTGGTGGCAGCTGTTTGAATTATTTGTTTAGTTAAATAATTGTTAGTAAACAATTTGCCAGGTCAGTTCAACTCAGGAATGGCAAATACGAGTACTCGCATCGATCAATTATTCATTGGGCAAAGAGAAGCTACGGTTCACATAGATTTATTTAAAAAAAATCATCATAATGGATTATTAGCTTCATAACAGTTGAATAAAATAGGGAAAAATGGAAATTCATTTATTTAAACAGTCAAGAAGATGCATAAACAGTCTTTCGTGACTTATGAATTCAAACCTCCTCATTCACCTCATGAATCAGATAAGCGTATAGGTTGTTCTCAAAACACTACCCCTTTTATTTATCTTTTAAATCAGATTGGACTTACAAGTCTATTTTCCATAAAAAAGGGGGCTTCGAAAATGTTTGAAATCACTTGAACCCTTTTTAGCGCCACTGCAAATATTTTTATCGAAAGCTTTGTTCGATAAGTTCTCGAACTCTTGACAGATTCTAGAGTCTGTTATTAGTTTTCCAGTTTTCAGTTCGGAGATCAGGCGATAGAAACGGGTCATGTCCTGTGGTATCAATTTATCAATTTGCGGCAGTAAATACGCATTGATCATAATTCTATGTCGCTCACCAATCGCAGAGTTACCCGTGGCGCCCTCGAGGAGATTTTGCCCGATGCCACCTCAGACTTAAATTTATGCAGTGACTTTGGGTGACTTTTCGTGAATGGAACAAGGATTCTGAGTATCCCACAACGGTCATGATTTGATTTTAAGCTCGACGCAATTGACTGTCTAGCTGTAGGCTGTCCGCATTTTGTACTGAAAGTGTCAATCGCGTGGCCTATCTTTTGATTCATGTTGACGGCTCCTCAAAGACGTCGCCAGCAACATCGAAACGAGCACTAGGAAACAGCTCATCGCCTCTTTCACTCCAATCTCTGCAAGGCGATTGACTTTCTGCAAAATTTATGAGGAATTATTCCATTTAAAAGTAGTCACGTGTATTCCTAGATCTTGCGCAAGTAGGGTACTTGTTAACTTTTCAAGTTTCAATATAAAACTGACAGCTTCTACGATTTGCAAGAGTTCTGGAATATTACGAAAAAGGGATAAGATACCCTCTCAGGCTTGGAGAAAGATGGTAATCGTCAGGATCGTACACCACAGGATTCTCAACTCCAAGCGAATGAGAGGTGATGGAATAAACAACGCAGGTCAACAAACATTTTTTTTAGTTTTTCATTTAAGGCGGTATTCTAGTAAAGAAATTTAAAAAAATCGATTTTTTTATATTTTCAAAGTTTAACTATTCAAGAATATATCTACAAGAGAATTTTTCAAAATTCAAATTATTTTGAGAGATATCGGTATTTTGCTGACCCGGCATCCAAACTGGTTCGACTCGGTTCGAGGGATTCTCCGTCTACCCGAATCCATATTTCTCAGTAAAACCTTTTGTCCTTTGTATATATTGTAATACAAGAACCCAAGGTGACTTATATCTTTTATATTTAGTGTTCACTTACGTCCAGCTACTAACAGTTGAATTCTTACCTTGAAACAACGTGGACGTACTGCGAGTGAATTAAAAATATTCATATTCATTCCGGACCTAAGATTATTGAGATAGCGACATTTATTGATGTTAGTATTTTTAATGAAGGCTTCATTCCTATTGAATGAAAATCGGCCCGGAAGCTCATTCATTTGCTGTGAAATGAGACAACGCCCGGATTGACCGCTCCGAGATACGAGCATCCAACGCATCAAAGGAGGCCAGAACTGCTCGGTATGAAGAGAGCCACGCGGAAAATAGTCTTTTCGAAGTCGAGGAAGGTCCAATTTATAAAGCAGGAATGGCAGATTGAAGAAATGTAAGTCTACAGTATCATTTCATGACTTAGACTGTGAAAAACTTTACGCGAAACTTTAAACGAGTTTTTTTCGAAACTATCTTTTTCAAAACAATACCCACGATTTCTCAGGTTCTAATGGACCGATTTACCTGCAATTTTTAGAAAGTCTGGAACTATCGCCATACCCTAATTTCTATTACTTTTTTTTAAATTCGAAACAGTCAAAAAAAGTGGTACAAACATTGTTTTTTTTAAGGCCGTCGCTATTTTGTTAAAAAAAATCTTTCCAACTTTTCCGTAGTTACAGACATTGCGAAAATATTCTAGATTAATAATCTCAGATTCTTAGGAGGGTGTACGATTACGTGCCAATTTTTTGAGGCCCCCACTTCATTAACTGCTAATTTTTTAAATTTTCAACTTTTTATATTTTTTGATTTTTTTCTGTATTCTTGTTATGTGTAATAAATAACTAATAAAAAATTGCATACGAATAAAATGAATTGCCTTATTTTACGACACTTCAAGAACTACATGAAATTCATGCCTCTAGACTAGAACACCCCCTTAACATATAAATTCGGATTCGATACAGCCTACTCAGTGGCTACAGATTCATTTCCCTTCTAAGAACTTTGAGGAAAATCTTCACCCAGGGTTAACGCGCAAGGCTTCAATCTGGTTCGTAAGCCATTGATTAATCTTTTCATTTATTTTTAGAAGAAATGGAAAATGAAATAAGCATATTATATTTTTTTAAAGATTTTCAGGTGATCCAGTCAAAAGAAACTCCGAACTGTTCAAACTCTTTGTAATTGGATTTACAAGCAAATTTTAAAGGGCTTACAAAAGCTCGTTGGGTACGTGTGGAAAGGGAGCGAATTTTCAAATTTATTTGGCTCAATTATGGGCTTGCTACAAGATTGTATATTTAGGCGTTATCGCATGTTTGCTTATCAGGACTTAGAAGAGAATGCTCCGCGAGCTATGGTTAAGGTTCAGTAGCTTATTGGTTCTTCAATGTGGGGAGAATGCTGGCTGGCGGAGAAAAGTACAGGGCTTGTTAGCTCGTCTGTTTCTGCCCATGGTCAAGATATCCAAAATTCCTGAACAAGTTTTGATTATTTTTTTTACACTACACTAAAATAAAAATGTATATTTCATTTACTTTATTATACAGTAGACACTTTTAGGCCTGATAAATCGCATTGATTTCAGTTCAGGAAGACGACCTGGAATATGAAAAAATATCTCTACTTTTTTTTATACCATATTAATTCAACTAGTCCCATTGTTACGGCTGGCTGGGTGGCTTGGGCGTGGTATAGATGTCTATGTTTCCAGAAAGTGGGAGCGAAGTTTTGTCCCATTATCGATGTCTTGGCCTAAAGTGCCTCCGAAATCGAATCGGAATGATAGCGCAGCTTAAGAAGAACTCGCTTTCGGCGAAACAACTAAGTTTCCAGAATTGAATGTACTGTCCGAAGAGACTTGCTTTTTGAAACATAGCTCCAACTCCGGGACTTCGCCATCGAAGTGAAGTTGGAAATTTTTTTTTAATATTTTTCCTCATGACAAAGCACTTCAGTTAATTCTTCGATATAACCCTTGAGTTATTTTCCGAGTATTTAACCTTAAATTTCAAACACTCACATGTAGTCGAAAGCATTTTATGTAAACTTTTTTGGAGAGGTTGCAGTGCTGAAGTAGCTGCATCTGAAGTGCTCTGATAACTCTCCTTTTGCAAAGCTTGTTTCATTCTAACACCTATATTAATGAGATAAAAATTACGTTAGTTTGTTTAGAAGTACAAAAAATAGAACAAAAATCAATTGAAACCGCATTTATATAAAGTGCAAATTCATTCGATTTAAAATAGTACTACGCGTTACTGCACTTGAGAAGGGCAGTGTACGGTCTCTCTGCGGTGCAAATAAGAAATTCAAATGAAGTTTACTTTATTGTTAGGCGTAGTGATCGCAGCTTCGGTTGCTAGTGCCAAGGACTGGTGGGAGAATGGAAATTTCTATCAGATCTATCCAAGATCTTTTCGCGACAGCGATGGTGATGGAATTGGTGATTTAAATGGTGCGTTATTAAAAATTACAAACAACAATTTCTTTCCTCAAAATCAAAAGAACCTGAAGTGATTTCCGAAGATTTGCATAAAAGTTAAGACGCTAAACTAAAATCCGTGGAAATTTTTTTTTACGATTTTAATATCTCCAAAAAATGTACGTTTTAAAGTTTTTTTTTATTACGAAAACGTTTTTGCGTTGGAATTCTAGGAAAATAAAAACTATTTATAATCAAGTCGACTTAAAAGAAACAAAAATCTTAATCTAAAAAATTTTGAACAATGGGACAAAGTTTCAAATATAAGTTTAAAAATGATCGGTTTAATTAAACATATTCGTAAGCCTCTAAAATATAGTTTTCAGTTGCAAATATCTTTGAGCAAATAAACTTGGGCTAATTTTTGACAAAAACTTAAAACTCTGAAAACAGTTCGCGCAGTACTTTTTCACTAACTTGTGATTCGCTTATTCCATTATTCTTTTAATACTCAGAATAAAAGTTTATTTTTCATATAACAGCGAACCGGAGCAGGAAAATGTGTATAAAAATATAGCTGATCAGTCGCAGCAACTCCATGCAGCAAAAATCTTGGATGTCAGAATCTTTCAAAACTGCAGTTCACTGTTTTCGAATAAATTTCAAAACCTATTCGAAAAACTGAAAACTAGAAACAGCCATCAAAATATTAAACTTTTTTTTTTTTTTTTGTAAATTTTAGCGATATTCTTCACGCTCCAAACTGAACCCAGATGATTAAGCCGCCTAGTGATATTAATCGTCTTTGAGAATTTGCATGGCCTTGGCTTTAAATCCCTGTGTATTTATCGAAAGTTGGCAGTTCCTTCCCATTATACATTGTATTTTTCTTGTTCAAAATATTTGTGTATTGTAGATTGGCATTAAGTTTTACACTCCACATTTTAGTGAATTTTTCTAACAAATGTTTCCTTTTACAGCACCTATTCTTTCGTTAATGGAGTAAATATAACAAGATTTGATTTCATGAAGCCCCATTTCTCCATTTTCTTGTCCAATAAATTTTTTACACTATTTCTTCAGCAGTCTTGGAAATTGTAATAATACCGATGACGTTAGTGAAAGTGTTTTATGTAGAAGAAAAAGGATTGGTCCAAAGACCCTTCCTTGTGAAATCCCGCAGATATTTCTTTAGATCAAAGTATTCATCGTCATTTCTCACTCGAAAGTTATGATCTGTGACGTAAGACTCAAGAGTCAAGTTAAATTCTTTAAATTCTAAATATTCTAGTTCTAGTCCTCTATGCCAGACTTAATACAACACGCGTTCTTCATCTAGTAAAAAGCTGAAAATTAATATACTACTGTGTCCAAAAAATAAGCTGACATTGTATTTATTTTGAAAATTCTTTATTTATTCTTCCAAATCAATTTCATCCCCTTCAAAGTAATCCCCTCCCGATGCAATGCACTTATGCCAACGGATTTTCCAATCTTTGAAACACTGGTTGTAGTCACTATCCGGGATGGCCTTCAGTTCCGTCTTCGCTGCGGCTTGAATCTCCTCTATCGTATTAAAACGGTGTCCCCGGAGCGGTCTTTTGAGCTTGTTGAACAGCCAGAAGTCGCACGGCGCCAGATCAGGTGAATACGGTGGTTGCGGAACGATATGGGTTGAGTTTTTGGCGAAATGATCACGAATTACGAGTGCGGAATGGGATGGTGTAAAAACCAAGAATTGTCTTTCCACAATTCCGGCCTTTTTAGGCGGATAGCGTTACGCAAACGACGCATAACGTTCAAATAATATTCCTTGTTGACTGTTTGGCCGGTTGGAAGGAATTCATAAAGCACAACACCACGATAATCGAAGAAAACAGTCAACATGACCTTGATTTTTGAGCGACTTTGGCGCGGTTTTTTTGGTCCCGGCTCTCCTTTGGCACGATATTCGCTCGATTGATCGGTTGTTTCGGGGTCGTAAGCATAGATCCAAGTCTCATCGCCAGTTATAATGCATTTCATGACATCCTGGTAGTCGGAAAGCATTTCACATACTTCAACGCGACGCCTTTTTTCCCAAAAATTCAATGTTTTCGGTACCAGTCGAGATTTGACGCGCTTGAGGCCCCAAGCATCCTTCAAAATGGTATTGACTGAGCCTTTCGATAAGCTTACTTCATTAGTAAGGTCTCTAATCGTTAATCGATGGTTTTTCAACACCAAATCTTTGATTTTTTGGACGTGAGCTTCATCGGTTGAGGTTGATGGTCGCCCAGAACGCTCTTCGTCTTCGACACGTTCACGGCCGGCTTGGAAATCACTATACCACTTGTAAACATTTTTTTTAGACATAGCCTCATCATCAAAGGATTTCTGCACCATCCTCAACGTATCCGCAGCAGAAAATTGATTCCGGAAACAAAATTTAATGCAAATTCTTTGGTCAATAAATTTCGAAATCGCAAAAAACGAAAAACTCACTTTTAGCAGCTCACAAAACGACGCGTTTCTCAAACACTATGAATATATTTTGACATGAAATTTCACATAGATGTCACTGACCGTACTACCAACCTAAAAAGAAAGACAAATTTCCAAATCCTTCGACGCGCGCAGTTTAAATTCATATGTCACCTTATTTTTTGGACACAGTAGTATTTTCTGTACTCCTAATTCTATGTATGATATATTATTGTATCTTCTAGTATCGGATGCAGATTTTCAAATATTTTTTTATATTAAGGTTTGGAGTGAACACGCTCTGTACAATTGCTTTTTATTTAGCAACTTATCTGGCTTCAGAATCAAAATTAAATGCCCTACATTGTTTCATTGCAAAAAAGTTGAGGGTAAACAAATTTCAAAGTTTCAACAATATCACATTCCAGTTGTTTCTCCTAACTCCCTTTCTGCTACCAGTTTTTTTTTTTTTAATTTAGAATCGTTTTCTATTATTCGACTTTTCAATTTCATTCCATGAAAATAGAAAAGCATTTTTCTAGATTTTTTTTCGTATAAATATACTTTTTCCCATTACAATTTTGCAAGTCAATTTTAAATTAGAAAACAAATTAAAATTGTAGATAGAATACAACGTTGGAAAAATGACGATTCTTGCAATTGAAATAGTTTTTTTTCGTCACTATGCGCCGTGCAGTCCAATTTGCAAGCTTTTGTTTTGTTTTTCAATGTCATTGTATTTCCTCTAAATGAACCCACTCCACTTTAGGGTCGTAACGAAGTTCATCACGCGATTCATTGATATACGGGGTGTGTTGTTCTTTCCACAAGAACTTGATATTGTTCGTCCACAATAATGGTACCACCCTCTAAAAATAAAAAGTATACGAGTATAGCAAGCACAGTGAGACGAAAAAGTATTCGTCTGCTTCACCTTGCTAAAACAAGGAAACATTTTTTTCCCCAGATTTAATTATTGGTTCTGACCTTCTTGGCATTCTACTTTTAAGGTTTTTTGGTAACGCTGGTGACGTATTAATGACCATTAGATCCACAGTTTTTTGCAGATGGTACTTGAAGATGTTAATATAAAGTTTGCGGTCCATACTTCCCAACTTTAGAGCTCATTCAGCCTCAAACAATAAGGTACCTTCTTTTACCAAACTTTTATATTTTTTTCTTCCAGTTCAGCTGTCACTGATTCGAGTCGCTGCTCGAGTTCACTGCGGCCATATGCATGAGTGGACGAAAGTTATAACTGCCTCTTGACGCTATCCTTATTTGTTTTCCCTTTACTCATATTGAGTCTTATCTTTTCCAATTATGTTTTCGTATTTGCAATAACGTACGAATATACGCAGGCAGCTGGACAGGTTTTTGAAAGATTGTATCTCCGGTGCAGCCGTGTGAGCTTCCGAAAATACTTTCGAGATTCGCATTACTCGTTGCCTTCAAACACTTTTGGCCAGCATCGAGCATTGTTCATCGTCAACTGGACCAATTGGGCGAGTTTGGGAAAACTAAGCGTGGTTTTATTTCGCTCGTTTCGAAAAGTACTGTCATACTCGGCCTTAAAATCGATGAACTAGTTATGAGTGATTCAATTGTAAACGTATCTTTCGTTTACTTTCAGGTGTGACAGAAAAACTTCAGTACCTCAAAGATGTTGGATTTACCGCGGCTTGGCTCTCTCCAATTTTCAAATCCCCAATGGCTGACTTCGGCTATGATATTTCTGATTTTTATCAGATTCATCCAGAATATGGTACCATGGAAGACTTTGAAAATATGATTAAGAAGGCCAAAGAAGTTGGCATCAAAATCATTCTTGATTTCGTTCCAAATCACACGAGTGACGAAAATGAATGGTTTCAGAAGTCGATCAATAAAGACCCCATTTATAAGGATTTCTATGTTTGGCATCCTGGAAAAATGAACCAAACAACGAATAAACGTGAACCACCAAGCAACTGGCTGAGTGCTTTTCGTTACAGCGCATGGCAATGGAATGAAGTTCGTCAGGAGTACTACCTTCATCAGTTTGCAATTAAACAGCCAGATTTGAATTACCGCAATCCGGCTGTTGTCGAAGAAATGAAAAACGTGATGCGTTTTTGGCTTGCCAAAGGTATAAGTGGCTTCCGTATTGACGCCTGTCCATTTTTGTTTGAAATCGAACTCGACCCGAACAACAATTATGCTGATGAGCCTGTTAATGAAGCCTGTGTAGATCCCGATGATTATTGCCATTTGAAGCATATCTACACGAACGATCTTCCAGAGACACTTGACATGGTCTACCAATGGCGAGCCTTGACTGACCAGTTTAAGAAAGATCATGGTGGTGATACAAAAATCCTTCTAACCGAAGCTTATACAAGTTTTGAGAACATGATCAAATATTATGGTGACGGAACACGTAATGGATCGTATGTGCCATTTAATTTTGATTTTATGGGCAACGTAAATAATGCGACAAAGGCAAGCGATGTAGTGGCAAATGTCAATAAATGGCTTAATGCAATGCCTAAAGATGTATACGCTAATTGGGTGCTGGGTAATCACGACAACAAACGATTGGCATCAAGGTTTGGAATTGATCGAGCAGATTTGATGAATATTTTGCTACAAACCTTGCCCGGCAATGCTGTCACCTACAATGGCGAGGAACTAGCTATGACCGATGTATTTATTTCTTGGGAAGAAACAGTTGACCCGCAAGCATGTAATGCGAATGAGACTACCTTTAATTCGTACTCTCGTGATCCTGCTAGAACACCTTTCCAATGGGACGCATCACCAAATGCAGGTGAATTGATTGCTCACACAAGAGAAAACCGTTCAAATCCTGACAAATTCTGACATATGTAAATATTTTCATTGCTTTATAGGTTTCACTTCTGGATCTAGTACATGGCTACCAGTTTCTGATGACTATAAGACAAAAAATGCACTGATGCAATCTAGGGCGCCACACAGTCATTTGCAGATCTTCAAAAAACTCATTCGCCTTAGAAAGGAACCATCGCTCCAGGATAAGACTAATCTGAATATAAAATCTATATTAGATGACATCGTTATCTACACTAGGTATGTTTTCAAATTTTACGTAAAGCAATAACAAGTGAATTTTTTGTCAAATGAAATTTGACAATTTGAAATTTTAGTAGGAACGACATTTTACATTTAGTCTCTTCAGCTTCCTCAGGAAACGGAATATTGTTAAACTGGACCTCTGTTTTTCTTTACTACAAGTGTGATTAAAATATAGGATAATTTAAATAAGGCTCGATTTCAAAGGCTTTAGTTAAATCAGTTTGTCGTTTACTTGAAACAAAATAACCACTAAGAGCTCATAATTGATAACCGATGGTTCACTTAAAGGTTTTTAAGAAAAAACGCTAGTCTTCGATTTCCCGCCTTTGGTTTTTCATTCTCATTGTGATATAGTGAACCCTGGTAAGAAGTAGAAACTTTCTGCTTGAGATGTTTTTATTTTTAAATCAAACGTTGATATTTTTGTAAGGGGTCCGTATCCGACGTGTACCAACCCGTGGAACTCTATTACTTACCCTTACTGCCCGCCATGTGTGTCTTCTGAGAAATAACCAGTAGATACTTAAAATTTTCAGAGTGTGCGTATTAATATTGCTGATATAACAATAATTAGTAAAAATAATATAAAGTAAAAAATACATAGTAAAGCGTCCACATTTAAAAAAAACTTTTTTTTTTATTTGTTTATTGTAGCGAAAATATTTAACTTTATTGCACATTCGAGATTTGGTATAAATAACCTTACTACAAAAAATATTCCAATATTTTTACAATTTATATCAAAAAATTTATTAATAGACTTAGGGCGAAGGAAAAGCTACAGGAAAAACCTTCGCATTAATTGAAGCAGGGGCTTGATAGAGAGAAGAGGAGTCGTTAAAGTATTGACTATAAATATTAAGTAAAAAATATAGACAATAAATTAATAAGAAAGCATAAATCATCATAAATCAATACAAATGAAACATTTAAATAATTATTTGTAAAAATATTATGTTAAGTACCAAAATATACTTTACGTATAGATAAATACATAAATAAAAAATAAATAAGTAAGTGGGTTAATCAATAATATAGCACTTAATATAACAAAATAAATATATATCTAAAACGTAAATAAATAAATAAATAAAAATAAATTAAAAAATAATATAAATAGATAAATAAAAAGTAAATAAATAAATAATAAACATATAAATCAATAAGAAATAAATAACAAATAAATACCTTAATAAAAATAAACAGGTGATTAAAAATGTTTTTTTTTTTTAAATGCATTTTTATTTATTTGAAAGTACTACTTAGACACTAGACAAAAACGCTTAAACTAGCTTATATATGTACCTTAATTTTACTTAACTTAACTAGCTTACTGGTCCTGTGCAGACGCTCTAAGCTAAACCTAGTACTTATTTTATGTCTTTCGACTTAAAGTTATTATTTAATATATGTCTTAAAGATAACAATTATAAACTAAGAAAATGTTGGCAAAAACTTAGTGAAAGTACGTTTTTTTTTAAGATATAAAGCTTAAATCTATCTTAAAATAACTTATAAATATAAACTTAAATTTAACTTAAGCCCACGTATATATATAAACCTATTATATATACTATATACCCTAATCCTACTTAAACTTAAGAAAAACTAAATCTATGTAAGTCGGCAAGGCTTTTCTAAACAAAAAGAGGTCAACTTTTCCCCGTAAGGAGACCTGGCTTTGAAGGATATTAATGACAGAGATCTCTACCCATTTTCTAAGAGCCACCAAAATTGATGGTGCTGCTTTTGCGAATCTGCCTTATCGCGGGTTGATACTGCCCTGCTGAAACGGAGAGACTCTTCGGAATTTTGTGCGATGTCTCGATCGTAGGTGAGTCGCCTGTCTACACTGGAACGTGCGACGTGGTAGATTAGCGGCACCGCCAGACTACTCTGGATCAAACCTTAAGAGTCGAGGTAGAGAAATGCCTCTGGAGGGATAAAACCGTTAAGGCGCACACTCTCGTGGTACAACAAGTTGGGGTAAAAAGCCCCAGAGATCAGGTTGTTGATCGAAATCATTGCACTTGCAATGTGCCTTCGGATAAGTTTTATTAGGAAATTATCCACCCTTACCAGGTTTGCTCCATTGTAAAGGACCTCATTGCGATATAATTTTTTGTATTGGGACTCTGGAGTTCTATATAAACGAAGACAAGCCCTGAGACATTGTCTTTCAAAAACCCGATTCTTTTCCATCGAACTTGCTGAGCCTTCGATAGCTCAGTTGGTAGAGCGGTGGACTGTAGAGTAAAGTGATTAAAAATGTCTATAGATATAAATAAAAGAGTACATATCTTGAATGAACAACATAAAGTGTTACTCAATAGGAACGAGCAAGGCAAGGTTGAAATAGCTAAGTTAGCGACCAATGCATTTTACCTTAATTATCTTCGACAAAGACTGGAGATCGTGTGTCGAAAAGTGCCTTGGAAGATTCAGGATAATTTTAAGAACCATGTGGATGTGGCTTTTTGCACAAGCTCGCCCAACTGGACAGCCGTAAAATAAAATGGCATGAAAAATTGCTTTAAATATAATGAGTTTATTTTAATTGCTCATTTTCGATTTTCGGTTTAAGAAAGGATATAGACTTTTTATTGAAAATTTTCTTACACATGATGTCCAAATGTCAGATGTTTATAGACATGCACTCCAAGGTATTTACCATTTGACTTCCACTCCGTCTGCGTGTCATTGATAGATAACCTGTTGCTTGGTAAGAAAAAGGGCTTTTCTTCTTTTACTAAAAAAGACAGCCTGAGTTTTTGAAGCGTTAATTTTTATTTTCCAGTACGATATAATCGTATACAAAGCAGATTGCAGATTGATTTCAATATTGAAAGCAGTCGCATCTGAAGATAATATATGTACATGTATCGTCGGTAAGAAAAGTCAAATGTATAAATGTTGTATAGAGTTGGCGATAGAACAGCACGTTTGGGTGCTCCGACAGTAAACGAAAAGGAATTTGACTGACAACCAACTTCTTCCTCTTAAGAAGGATCTTATAATCTTGATTATGTAGTTTAGGAACATAAGGATGTAGAGTTTGTGTATCAATCCATTGTGCTATACTGTGTTAAATGCCTTTTCCACGTTTAGAAAAACTACTCCAGTGCTAAATTAAAATGAGTTCTTATCTGCTTTGTTATTTGGTGAACTTGGTTAACAGTATTGTATTGACATCTAATATGAAATTGTTCCACAGACAATATGTCGTTGTCTCTTAGATGCATATCCAACTTATTTCATTTATTAACTTTTCAAGACATTTGCTTAGTGAATCAAGCAGACTGATTGGCCTATAGCTGCAAGGTAAACTGTGATTTTTTCCTGGTTTTGGTACAGGTATAGCCATTGCTAACTTCCAAACAGCTGGGAGGTAACCTAGCTGAAAGTAGCTATCGAAAATCCACTGGATAGTTTCTATGTCGGTTCTTAGGAGATGTTGTAAATAAAGGTCACGAATTCCATCTACACCTGCAGGCCTAAACAGTTTAAGAGACTTAATCATAAATTTAATGTTATCAATTGTTACAAATGTATTGTCATTATCGATCGTCAGTGAATTAATTAACTCCATTGAGCTTGCAACTGTGAATTCGATGATGTTGTTGCTTATGAGATTGTTTGTTGCCATATGGTTAGCAGCAAATGCACGAGCACATCTGTTGGCCTTCTCGTCATTTGTGGACGCAACAGAAAAAAAAAAGAATTTTACACCAAAATATAGGCGTTAAGGAACCCTTCGTTCGTATGTTTGACTCGAACTTGACCGTTTTGGTTTCTAACATTAACTTAGAAAAACTGCTCTCGTGCCATAGTTTTCAATACGTTGGGTATTTCTGGAATCATAAAAAAATGCCAATAGCCGTGAACATTATTTTACGTCCGATTGCAAGTTCCTGTAATAAATTCAATTTTCTGAATACTAATTTTTTTTTTTCTGTGAATAATTTGATTTTTTACCATTTTATTTGGAAGTTTTTATAAAGGATTTAAATTTTCGTACCTCCATATTTTTTAGACTGAGGACATCTCGGTTTGAAGTTCAATAAGATTCATTCTATAATTTTTTTGTAGAAGGAAATTATATTGGTTAATGAAAGAAGAACAAAACTTGATATCGAATCAGAAATGATTCTTAGCAATGAGGAAATGCATGATTATTTCTTTGAAATCTTATCTAATAACAGCAAAATTTATTTGTTATTTATAAATAATAACTTTCTTAAATAACATTTCAATCAATATTAAAAACAAATTCAGACTCTGAAGAGGACTTCAAAGTAAACAAATTAAAACAAAAAAAAAATAAGGCTGATTGGATTGATTTAGAAAAGCAAGCCACTCAATTTTTCAGTTTGCTATAAATTGCACCGCCTCCAAAATGTTTATGCATGATTGCGTTTTTCTATTAAATCTGCCTTAATTCGGTGGGCACAGATAATAATTGTGCATTTTAGATGCTGAAACGATAATGTTCGGGGATGTTTATCAAATCAGCATTCATCGGAAACAATAACCGCAACAGAGTCTTAATGACGCCAAGTGGAAAATTAATGAGTCTGATATGCTAACATATTTGTAGCCAGTTTAATAATGCATTGCATCATTCTGTTGCCGCATTTAATACTTCATAAAAGATAACTTTAGATGATGGTTATTTTCTGCACTTAGTGTTCTTGTATTGGTCTTCCTCCGCATCGCATCGAGTAGTTTTTATGGGTTGCCTTTTTGAACTTCAACTTCAACAAATCTCGTTATGTAATTTTTTATATGCAAATAAACTACAATTCGATTATGCCATAGTAGGTGAAAACCCCACACACCATGAAACTGATGTATGGCTACGAAGTTCTCGTAAAATAATTTCCTCTTTTCTTTGAACATCGGAAGCGTCAAGGTTAAACCTTTTTTCACCTTTAAATAAAATTTCATCTCTACTCCAAGCGTAATACATTCCAAGCTTCTTATGCACTTTCCTCAGAGCAGGTGCTTAGCAACACTTTTTTGTATTTTCCTTGTGAACTTCGTGATCGTTGCTTACATCTCGCTTTTGGGCCTAAATTAAGGAAATTGAGGCAAGCCAAAGAATCGCTTCGACTGTGTGTCCATTTTGTTTTTACATCGTATCCGCAAAATATAATATTATTCTACAACTATCTTACGTCTAACCGAACCCCTTGCATGAATTTTGAACTTATTATGAACCTGTAAGAAATAAAAATAGAATAATATAGATCTTAATCTAAGCATTTATTTACTGTCTCTTTCGCTGTCAACATCTTTCAGAAACCCATTTGTATTTCAATTTAAAAGAAAAGTGAAACTTTCTAAAAAGGAAGTTCTTTATTAGATTTAAAGAAATTATAAGCGCTTAAATATACGCCTTACTTTTTTCAAATATCGTTCCTTCTGTTACCAAATTAAACAGGAGATGGTGCACATTGCAGCTTTGTCAAACATCGAAAAACTTTATAATGTTAATTTGCTTTGATTTGGTGCAGAATCCGTTTCACGGGTTCAGGTCCTCCATTAAACGATTCTAGCAAACTTACTGTAACAAAAGTATCTTATCTTATTTTTACAGACATACAGAAAACAGTGACATGTATGTTGTCATTTTGAATTTTGGGAAGACCGATCGTACTTTCAACATTAACACCTATTTTAACGTAGGAGAAAAGGTTGAAGTTATCACAACATCTATTCAGTCAGCTTATAGTGATGGGTGAGTCGCAAATTAAATATGTTAATAACAATCTTTTAAACAAAAAAATGATTTTTTAATTTTTAGCGAGGTTGTTGATGCAACTAATTTCCGTGCGCAAGGACAAGTTGGAACCGTTGTTGTTGCCATAAAGTAGATATAAAAATTTTAAGTAGTTTGAAATTCTATAAAATAGAAACTTCAAATAAATATTTTTCTGAAAAAGCTATGAAGTTTATGGATTTTAAATTAACTCAACTGATGCTGATTGTCAAAGGATTCAACCATGGTTTTTTATATGCCAATACAACCATTCAATCCGCTGGATACTTTATGAAATGTGTTGTAAGTAAATAGGGAATTGAATGAGAATTTTGAGAAACTCACGATATTTAAAAGGCAATTAATGAAGGCTTGGAGACTTACCTGTTCACGTTTATTTGCGTATACGAAAACATAATCTGCGGCAACTATCGTGGAAGCTTTTTTATTAAATTAAAATTCGATTTCAATTCAACTCAAGTTTGATTTCCCAGTCTATGTTCGCGTTGAACGTTAACCTTTTTTCATCTTGCTTTTTAACAAAAAGGATAAGAGAAAGAGAAAAAAATCTTCATGTTGTAGAAATGATCGCCAAAGAAGGACTCTGGGTAGAGACAGCAAATTTTCTTGTCTTCTCCGTGTCATCATCCCGAACACAAAGAGGAATAAAACGGCAGTATTATAACATTTTTAAAAAAAAAAGTTTTTTCTTCTATTTGAAACAAATCTTTTTGTTGGTTTGATTTGAATATTCCTTACGAAACTTTGGAAAAAGATAGGGTCTGAATCTTTGAGACTTTGGGCGCCGTAATTAGAGAACAAGTGGGGCTTCAAAGTGTACCTTATTTGAAGTCTTCAAGGACGGCATTCACTCACTGCAAACTTCCTGACAAAAAGTTTATAATGAAAAGAATAAATAAAAAGAAGTTTTAATGAAGAAAATATTGCAAATGTGGATGATGTGGGCGTCAGTGCTGTGGTCTGGAAAGACAAAAAGGCAGTCAAAATGTTATCTACTTTTGTAGGAGCTGAACCAGCCACAACAGCATCGCACTTCGGTAAAGCAAAAAAAGAACGAGTCCAGATCCAATGCCCAAAGGTCGTACACGCATATAATTCTGATATGGATAACGTTGACCTTTTAAGACTCATTTATTAGTCGCTATCATGTTAATATGAAAAGTTGTAAATGGACAATGAAATTTCTTAACCATTCGCCCGATCTGATTATAATAAACGCGTTAAAGATCAGGGAATGGAGAAGTTTAATCGGTGCAAGTTTATACTGAAAGAAGCAGAATCATTGAGCAGGGATGGAGTTCAAATATTCAGTGATAAACGTGCGCGTCCTTCTAGTCGGCAGATTTTAAAACACCGAAGTGTTGCACAAGTGACACCAGCAGATAATGGCAATTTGCTTAGAAAGGCAGCAAAGATGCACTAGATACATCTAAAAAATATGCAAAAAATGTAATGTGTCATTTTGTGACACAAAAAATAAAAATTGTTTTTACAAATATCATACAACATAAATAATAAGAATACAATGCATAAGCAAAATTTCATATATAAGTATCTAGCGTTTATTTCAGTGTGTATTGTGTTGTACAGTGTTGAATAGAAACAATATTCTATATTTTGGTTGAATTTTTTTTTTGTTATTTGTTCGCTCTTCAAGGGGGTATTAATACTCTTATAATGCGTGTAGCACAGAGCGAGCGAAAGAATTAGGAGAAGATGGAAAGATTATGTAGTGGTTTGAGAAACTCAGGTGTATTTGGTTTCAAAACACTTTCGTGGATGGAGTACAACTAGACGGAAGATATTGATATCGACCTATTAGCTTTAACCTTATTCGCAGAATTCTGTTCGACATTGGTTTGATGTATGAACACTCCGCTGTCAGTGTTATGCCTTCACAGCAGAGTTATCAAAACAAAATCTACACAAACCACTATTTTGAAAACACGAATTAGGAACTAAGCCGATACATCAACCACTACAACACTATTTTGAAAACACGAATTAGGAACTAAGCCGATACATCAACCACTACAACACTATTATGAAAACACGAATTAGGAACTAAGCCGATACATCAACGACTACAACAACGCCACCCGTCAGACTACTAACGCTGATCGACCAATCCAATAGTAGTGCCATTAACTAGATCCCAAAGGCAAATGGTGACTGAATCGAATCGAATGGTGAATCGAACCTGGGACCTATAAATTGAATCAACTGAAAGGTAGAGCGCCTGCCTTTCTTCGCCACCCAGCTGTGTCTCCTCTGGCTATAGAACTAAATTTAAAACTCTTTAATGTGTACAAGTACAAGTAAATTTTTTGAGGGCAAGAATTTGACTGAATGTTGACCATTTTGTGTTTGAATTTTTCAAATATTTTACTATATGTCCATCCACCTCGAGAGTGATTACAAATCCTCCGAGGAGTACAACTGTCATGCTTAAACTAACAGTAGATACAACCCACGACATTTGTGCGAAAAATATAACATAAAGCTGGGGCATGGCCTTCAAAAGATCCTTGTCACAACGAATTCATTTGTAAAAAGTTCTTTTGGCTTAGTGTTGCCTTTTGCGTTTTATTTCTTATCAATGATTTTGCTGGGTCTGGTTATTTATTTTACTATTGCTTTATATTTTATTTAATTACTATTTAAGGTATTATGTTTGCCCTTGTTTGCTAAGGGTAGCTCCTTCTTACAATCCTTCTATTTGTGAATGCCGTGGCCAGTTTCTTGAGCAATTTTTGGGATACATAACATCCTCTCTAGATGCAATTGTGTGCTGTGTTTAAACGAGTGGTACAATTTTGGTCTGCTTGTTTTCCGGCAATTTGCTTAACGCGGTTGCATTGTGGAAGATGGAGCAATATTAGTAAAAATGTTTTGTTCTTTCTTTCGTGTCAAATGTCAGCATAAAGTGTACAGCAAGCTAGCAAGTGCATACTTTTCTGGATGAAGATCCTTTCCCCTTACCAATGAATATGGGCTTCACAAGAGGTTGTATGTGTCTGCATCGGCATCATGCTACTCTTTTATGGTTCTTGCTTGGCAAGAGGAAGCTGTCTTTCCCCCTTAATGTCTGATAAAATGTGTGTAAATTTTTTATTTTTATTAGTTTATTTTTATTAGCTTTCCTTTTCTTTTGTGGGTCATTTGTTCGTACTTCTGACTGCTGAGAACACTGATTCACGCTTCTTGCTTGGTCTATCTCTTACCCAGTCAGTTAATCTCCAAAGTTCCTGCTCGTCTGTGAGTTACTCCTACTTTGTAAGTTTTTTTCGGAGCTTTTAATTATAAACCTGCATTCATTCATCTCTTTTTGGTTACTATGAGACGTTTTGGGTAATGTTTTAGAGTCTATAAGATGCTTGTGCTTTCCTGAACCCGTTGAACCCAGTACGCCTGGTCGGTCACTGGGATGTCTTATTACTGTTTCGATACAAACTTTGTTTCAATAATGCCAAAAATCGTAAACCTAGTCGTACTTACGACATGTATCGCTGGCTCGTTTAAATTCAGAAAAACTTATCCCAAAGCGAAAAAAAATTGACAGAATAATTTCCACTGCACAGGATGTCCTAGTGCTTGTTTGAATGTCAAGTAAGTTTTTTATTTCATTTGCGACGTCATTCGCTTACTAAATATTGTCTTTCGAAAAAAGTTTCCTTAGAAAAAATACTCTCATCAAAGCAGAGAAATTTCAATAACTAAACAATATCGTGTTTCAATTGTTCCTTTCAACTTTCTATCGATTGCATGTTTCCAATAAATCATTTCGTGCGGATTCTTTTTTTTTTATTAACTTCAAACTTTATTCAATGAGAATGCGGAGCGCATTTTCATACTTCTTTTTTTCTATATTAAATCTGCTTCTGTAACCATGGGCATGCATGCAACTTTTTTAAGGGACAAGACCAATAAAATGACTTTTATGTTTTCGTGGATAAAGTTGAAAAAAATGTCAAGTTCCGCTTATGCTTCAATGGAAATTTTGTTTCCTTGAGGCAAGCTCCATGGAGTCAACTTTGTACGACTTCTTTTCATAAATTTAGTATTGCTTGCTCTCTTTGTGCGTGGGAAGAACTAACGAAGTTTATTATGGGATTCATCGTCATACTTTGTATGTGCATTAGTTCCAGTCACCTTGTATGTATGTACATATTACTTAGAGTCTTACCAGCTGGATGAAAACATTTAAAAAGCTTGGGTTCTTGGTATTTTGTGCGCCATGGTTAAAATTCCCATTGATTTGAAAACTCTTCAGGGCTCTATGAGCTCGTCTCCGAACCGAACAAGGGGATCACCCTAAGATTTTCCGTCGGAGCGAACAAGACCATTTGCATTTGAGTTTGGTGCTTATGGCGTAGAAAATAGAGTGACCGAAATGATGATGTACTATATAATGTTAGTTTGATCGTCGTAAACAGAAGGCTAGAGAAATTTCCCCTCTGATCCCTGTGCTGGTTTCGTTCTTCGAATTCACTGTGGATCCTTAAGTTAGTTGTACAAAAAACAACCATACAAAATATAAGTAATCCAGTTTTCAATGAAAAGGACTATTTTTTAAAAGAAACCTCAGCGAGAACGATACTGGAATGTTTTCAAACTCCACGAACACTTTGAAATTTGTTACTTACTGACACATTTTAATATCGATGGCTATGCTTATTAACGGAACAAAAAATAGTGCTGCCTTTCAAGACAGCAAAGTTCTGACAATTTTCTACGCGAGAGTTTTTCTTGCAGTTGCTGGGCAGTGGCAGTGGTATGCTCCAGATCCTTCTCCTTCTGCTCGCAGCTTTGGCATATTAAGGTTTCTCTTAGTCCGAGTCTGTGTAAGTATCAGTCCCACCATAAACCGTAGATTCCTCTTGCTGGAGTTCAGTTTAGGTTTCGCTACATTCATTTTTGGGTTGACTCAGTTGAAAGCTCTTTTAACACATATTTCCATTACAGGTTTTCTGGTATCTATTTCCTGTTTCTTTCCTTGCTAGTTCTTCAGTTTTTTCGTTGCCATTCGATATTCCAACCACTTGTTGATTTGTGTGTTATTGCTGCAGATCGATGGGGCATCAACCATATTTGGTATTTTGATGTTGTTGAACGTCCCTTCGATATCTAAAAACACTCCTGCAACTGTTTCTTTGTACTCAAAGGCATCCTCAGTTGTTGATACTACTTTTTGTAGTACGGTTACGTTGGACTTGACTTTGAAACACGCGTGTTGGTTGGGACTCAGTTAAATCCTTACCTGGTATGGGAAAGAAAAATACCTTTTCTTCCTGCCACCGCTCTGGAGCTTGTCAGTTGTTGTTCACGAATGTCTTTCCAACTTTTCAGAGAGGCTGATAGTATACCATCTGTTCCTGGTGCCCAATGAACACCTTGAACAATGAACCTTGTTTACCGTTGACTTTTTTGTATTGAGATACATAAAGAAGAAACATTCCTCAATAAATTCAGGCCCTACAACAAAATTCCCACCATGAAGTTCATGCCATTGAACCAAGTTGACTTTAGCGTGTTCATCTCCGATTGCAAATGTGTGTTGCTAGGAATGGACGGGGTATTCAGGACGTTATGAATTTAAAATAAAAGAATAACACTGCTATTTTTTTTTTGTTAACACTTCATTCCAAATATTTCCGTTGGATCCCACTAAAGTACAAGAAAACAATCAAACGTAAAGACCTATTGTTTATTCAGACTGTTTTTCCAAATCCCCTTGAATGGATATACGTTCAACGTTCAACAACACAAGCAAATAATAAAATAATAATAAAAAAAAATGGGTGTTCTGTTCTGGCAACGATCTGCGCGCTTCGCCCAAATAAAGGTCGATATGATCGTCCTTCCGAGAGGGCATTTCAGAGTGTGATGGATAAATTTGAATCCACTAGTTCAGTAAACGGTCAACCAACACACATACTTTGGCGAAACGCAAGATCTGCCGAAAACACCGCCGCTTTCCGTGAGAGTGTGCAGGCGAATCCGAGACAGTCGATTGCGCGTCGCTTACAAGAACTCAGTCATTCCCAGAACAGAACTTGCTGAATATTGCGCCGTGATTTTGGCCTGCACCCGTACGAGCTGAAGTTAAAGGGCAAAGGACAACAAGGTGTGCTCACTCCATGGGCTCTGGATTAGATTGAAGCTGACCTTAATTTTCTTCGAAAAATCATCTTCAGCGATGAGGCTCATTTCTGAATGCATGGGTACGTCAACAAACAAAATTTTTGAGTTAAATAATTTAGAATGATATCAATCTTAATGCAATCCAAGGGCCTCCATGACCAATGCATCCCGAAAAAGTCAGTCTTTGGTGTCGATTTGGCGGCGTCATCGGACCATATTTCATTGAGAACGACTTTAACCAGGCCATCACCGTCAACGGCGAGCGGTATAGGTCGAAAATTACCAACTTTATTTGGCCTAAATTGGATCATATGAATATCAACGATAAGTTGTTTCAACAGAATGGCACTAGGAACCACATAGCTCACGCCACATTGGAGACTCTGCATGAGCGATTCGAGGGCATTGTCCTCTCACGTGGAGGTGATGTGAACTGGCCACCGTGGTCGTGTGATTTGACCCCATTCGACTTTTTCTTGTGGGGTTTTCTGAAGTCACAGGTCTAAGGGGCCCTCAAAGCCAACATAACCCATGCTATCGGTCAAATTCAGCCTTATTTGTGCGCCAGGGTCATAGAAAATTGAACGTTTAGGATGAGCTCTTTTTTTATCTTGTTTGTTTAATGTTTGAACAAGAATAATAGGGGTAAGATAGGCAGGGAAAGTTTGTTTATTTGCTAAATGTATCATTCACTAAGACTTCACTTGTTAGTCAGATAGTGATAATCTTTTAAGACAAGTAGAGTTATCACAAATAATTTTATTCAAGAGTTTGTTTGTTATTTTAAAGCGGTTTTATCTGTATTAAGCATTTTGCTTAGTCATAGTTGATCAACAACGCGTTCGCATAACAACGCGAGATAAAAATCTCAACAAATAATCAGGTAAACAAAATTTTAATTAAGTGATGCCTTTATAATTAATAGTATAATTGAAGTAGGAATTGGTTGTCATGTTTTGTTTATTGCCAAAAGAGGCCATCCGAATAATTATCTTATTTGCAGAGATGCATCTATTGTTTAAAAGGCCTTCAGTTAACCGGCCAGATCCACTCTTATTTATTTATTAATTATATGCAATGTTCCATTGATAAAAAAACGTATGTTATTATTTTTAAAGCACTTATATAAGCGGTAGTACTTTTCGATAGGCTTGGTGTCTATTCTACGAAAAGCTAAGTCAAGCTTGTGCCGATATCATCATTGTATTCTTTGTAAAGCATCAGTGGCATCAAGTCGCACCGCAGTTGCGCCTCGTCAACATAACGAAAAAACATAACTGCACTATTCTTGAATTTAGTGTGAAATCAATTCATTATTGGACGACATGTGTGACTCTGCTGCGGTCGTAGCTTGCCCAAGTCTATATCCGTAAAGTCTTGCCGGTAAAATCGGTTATCATGCGTCGGCAGTACCATCCATTGACTGTAACGTTGCGTCCATTCTCTTCTTGGTAGAAAAATGGGCTCAGAATGCCGAATTTCCATCAGCCACATCAAATTATAACACATTCAGGGTGCATTGGCTTTCCTATAACAATGTATTTTCGGCTATTTTCCTTGTTTAAACGACAGCCCGGAATAAAAATTCGCGCCATCCGAATATATGATTTTACCAGCTAAGCAATCGTCAATTTTGAATGATTCTTGAACCGCAAAAGAGATGCGGTAACAAAACAGGAAGTGATGTTATTTATTCAAAATTTTCTTCATACGAATTTTTATGTTCACCTGCTGAGATCTTTGGCGAGTTAAGACTCTCAGACTTACGCAAACATTTTAAGCAACAGACGAATATGAGAATATGCTCGGTTATCAATAAGCAAACCTTCAGCAAATTTCTTAAGTGCTCTTTACCTAAACGATGGTCCATTGGCTTAACCTCCTGCATCAGTTGGATCTTATATTGGCACTCGCCAAGACCTTTCCTCAACATCTTCCGCAAAGTGGATTTGCTGAGAAACACCCTCTCCAGAGTCAGAGTCGTATTCGATAGGCCCAGTATGAGCTCGTCTTATCCCTAATAGTATACAGGTTCTTTTGTGACTCAGATGGACGATTAGGAACACCGTAAACTAAGCGTAGTTCTATACGAGTTCCTCGCACAGACTTCGAATTTTGGAAAAAAAAGTTCCTACGATATCTAAACAATGTTTACGTGTTAGCCTTTTCCTGACAAAGAAACTATGCAACTCTTAATAAATAAAAAACTATACTTTATTAACATAACATTGAGAGGTTATTCACTTCGTTTCTTCAAACGAATTTGAATTCCATTGTCCGACTTTAAGGTAAGCACCGCGGAAATAATTGGATCGTACTTGTTTTTGGGCTCCTTCAGTTCATAACCATTCTTGGAAAAAAGCTCATCTTTGGGCGGAAGAATTATAAATTCGCGGATGACTTTTGCAATCACAGATTTCATCTCCATCATGGCGAACTTTTGTCCTAAAGAAAGTGCAAATGTTTAGTTAGTAAATAAGGCCAAGTATTCCGTATCTGCACGTACCTATGCAATTCCTTGGACCTGCACTGAACGGCACGTATTCAAATGGATTTGTTTTTACGCGTGTTTCTGGATTAAAACGCTCGGGATCAAATTTGTATGGATCTGGGAAGTACTTTTCGTTGTATCCCAAAGCCATGATGAATATATTTACAGTTGCTGCTGGAGGAATGATTGTTCCATCTGGAAAACTAATTTTAAATAAAAGTGTATTGAAGGATTTTAATAGGATTCTTACTCATGTTGTATGGTGCTTGAGTTAAACGACTGATGAAGGGGACGCTTGGATAAAAGCGTTGTGTCTCTTTGATGACCATGTCCAAATATTTCATTTCCTGAATATCGTTAAACGAAGGCTGACGAGAAAGGTCTCCATTGAAAATTTGCATTTGTTCTTCAAAAACTTTTTGCTACAAGGTGGAAGTTTTCTTTAAAAAGGAAAATTGTATCACAGAAGATTTTCTACCTGAACTTCTGGATGTCTCGAAAGAACATAAAATGCGAAGGTTATCCCAGATGCAGTGGTATCGTGACCCTAAGTTATAAGTACGAACACGTTAGAAAAACAATAATGCAACTGAAGCTCAAGAAGCTAACCTCAAACATAAACGTGGAAACTTCCTCGTAAATATCTTGTATTGATAGTGGCTCCCCATTTATTTTACTCGTGAGGAGTGTATCAAGGAATGCTTGCTTGGGCCTTGTAAATTCCTGATCGGTTCCATTTTTATCTGCCTCATTTCCATTTGCCATGGCATCTCGACGTTTTGAAATCACCTAAAATCACAGCCAAATGAAACTGCTTTAAATTGTTATGAAAGGACCTTCAATAATAAATTTAAAAAAAAGGGGAACATGCAATTGTAGAGAAATTTTTGTCAACACCATTCTTTGAACTCCATTCAGATTTAAAAGCATCCATTATCAATAAAAGGAAAAGAGCTGAACAAATTTCGATTCCAAAACACGCCACGGTATGTTATCAGTGTTTTCAAGATTGGGTCACATCAAATAATGGAGTTTATCTTGTTGCTGAATCTTTTCTAGTCACTTGGTCGATCAGCGATAAATCTGATGTGCAAGCAAAAAAGAAAAATTGAACTAAATTTTTTCCCCGAAGGTTGATACAGATACTTCCTAGAGATATGCATTAAAAAGGGTTTAAAGGTGTACATTAATGTTTTCTGGTCATATGATAACTTGAAAAAAACTAAATCAAAAAAAAATATTTTTGAAAGCAGTTTACAAATAATGTCTTTTAAAGCAAGTGATAAAGTAAATAGGGTTTCCGAAACCGAGTAGAAATATATCACCTTTTGGCGATTCTCTTTCTGCATGGACCCGGAAAATTGTGTAGTAAATAATCGTAGTTGATTTGTTCATTCAGTATTTCAAAATTCGTCTTGCTGTTTTCTGGAATCACAACTCTTTTTGCAAAAACGTGAATTAAACAAGTCGAGTATTCAATTAAGTACTTGTACAAATTTATGAAAATATATCAATTATCCACAAACGAAAGTACGGACAAAATATTTGTTGGGTAAAATAATTTTAAAATGCATTAAAGCTAAGTATATATTTATAAGGAAGAAGAAACTCATGTAAGGATATTTCGATTATGCTTCATTGGAAAGGCAGCACTTTCAAAAACAGCCAAAAATTTGGTAGACTCCTCAAAAGCATGCCAATCACAAAGTTTTAAGTGCAGTTCCGCAGACTAAGCCTTTATACTCCTAAAATTCCACTGACACAACAGCTCCTTGACCATGAGCGGCGACAATATCGTGTTATAGTGTAAATTTTTAGCAATTATTTTACCGACTTAACACCCCAAGAAGCTCATGAGATTGTTAAGAAAAATATGCTTGAAGGACCTCGTCTCCGAACAATGACATGCATCATATGCCATAAATAATGCTATAGGACAAACATTTGACCAGTGGAATAAAAGCTACAAAAGTGTGTCACGTTTAAGAATAAACAAAGAAGAATATATCGACCCGGAACGCAAAAAGCATAAGGAAACATTTTTTATATCCTGTTAACTGGGACGTCCGTTCATAAACTTATATCCTATACAAGATCAGCTTTGACAATCATATCAACAGAAAATTATTCATTCGCCATATTATTATTATATTATATTATTATTTATTATTCATACTTCTTGCAAGAACTATCGAGGCATCTACTTAACTAGCATCAGTAACAAAGTTCAATTGTTTGAATGTTTGAAGCCACAACCCACATATAGGCCAATTCTAGTGAAGCTTCAACCCCACAAATCGACAAAAGACCAAATCTTGGAATACAACGATACTCACTCATGACAACAATATAGTTCGATTGGTGAATGAGGGATCGCAGGAAAACTGATTCTCTTAAGTCGCACAAAGCCCGAAGACACGCCATTTACTGTGCAGTCTGATCCAAGAACTTGCAAATTATTCGAGACTTGCACTGGTTTAGAGATGCGCCGTCAGTTGACAACATAATGCTATGAGATATTGTGACAGACAGATGCCAACAGTGGAATATTCTTTTCAAATCTGCAGGCGATATTGACATCAGCGCTCGCAGCCAATTTAACGTCATTGAAACTTTCACAACTGTTAAACGAGAGGCCGGAAAAGTTGATGTTTAATTTAATGAAAACGACAACTTGGTTAATCTTGGCAAAAGATGTTACATCGGTTCATCCAAACAACGAGGATCAAAAAATCATGCTCTTCAAATACTCACCTATCTTGCTTCACTATATGGAGCCGGCAAAAAGACAGACAGCATAATAGACTTAGAAACTTTTTGAAAGGAAAAATGCTTCGTCGGACTGTATACTTATTGCGAAGAAGGGGTACAACCGCGCACTTTACGAGCTGTACAATGATGAGGATGTGGCTGGAAAGACAAAAATCCGTAAAATGCATTGGCACGACTGCAGTGATTGAATAGACAACAATGCATCAGCTAAGAGTGCATTCAAGTTCCATCCACAATGTTCAGGAAAACAAAGGAAAACCGAAATCTTTGTTGAGTAAACAATCGTGGATGTCAGTTTTGACTATGAAGGATGGAAAGCAGTCATTGACGAATCGTTCATTTGGGATGTTAGATCTTGCTTCGGGAAGCGCCTATCGGTCACTGATGACTTATATACTCGCAAACTTTCTATCAACTGTTACGGCACTAGGAATTCGCACGTAAGTTCCAAATGCTCAATAAACTGGGAAATCGTTAAAAAAAGTTTATGTTGATACAAAGGGTAGTCGACAGGCAGATGGACGTTCATGTCAGAAACCGTTGATTTGAATTTGGATGCTGCGTTCGAATACCTATTAACCAATTAAATCATGACTTATTTTTTCTTTGAGTGAAGTGGTAAAATGCAGAGAGTGCGACGAGGATACAAAACTGAATACTGTACTGGGTACATGGTGAAAAAAGATAAGACATCTTGTTTTTGGGTTAATAGGAATAGATAGAAATTTTGTTTAACCATTGACTTACTTCTACGGTTAAGTTGTGAGTGAAATTAACACGTCTCCGAAGTATTGGCCATGAAAGAGAATTGAAAAATACGAGACAACGCGCACTTCAAGTAATAGCAAATCAAATACTGCGAATTGAACGAATGCAAAATACTCCATCCCTATACCCATGGCGCGCACGAACTTAATAAACAAAATCCCTTAGCAGTCAAAATCCCTAAGTTTTTCAATAGACAGCTGGTAATGAACTGATGTCAACCTCACTCGATTATGGATAGTGATTTACCGACGGTTACCTATATTGTGTTCAGCTTGAGCTAAATTTTGAAATTCTGCGCATAGAGATTTTTATCCCAGCGGAATGTTTTAGGTTAGAATCAATTTTAGTTTAGTTTTAGTTAAAGCATTCGTTCTTGAACCGAAACAGGCTCCAGTTAACCAACAAAGAAAAAGCTTATGCTTACTCTAAAGAGGTGTGACGTGAGAATCTAACTACGATTAACTCTTTCTTGCTTTACTACCATGGAAATCTGAAATCCAAGATGATAACGAGGTGCTTAACCTCTGTCAAGAAATTGAGAGTAAATATGAGTAAATAGGAAGATGGTACTCGATGCTCAGTGGTAAGTGCATCGGTTGTTGTGCATGAGGTCCCGGGTTCAAATCTTGAATCTTGAAAGAGATAATCTAAGAGATAATCTGTCAAATCTTGAAACCGGACATAGTTCCTAAAAGAGATGTCACGCCAAGGATTTTTTCTTTTCATTTTCTGGTAAGCATTCACAGTAGCTACCTCTACAGTTCTGCTTTTTAAATCTACTTCTACGATTCTGCTATTTACGCTTGATATTTAAGCTGCTCAAAAAAATATATGTTAATGTACACTTGCAGAAATAACTTGTATCGATCATTTCTCTAAAACAGAGGTCCGATAGTCTTTCAAATTTGATTTACCTTTGATTAAGGCAATCAACTAGATCACACGATTTAATTCTTTTGAACAGAATTCCTTTGACAGCACTGACTTTCTTCTTAATTTTATAAAAAACGCTTTTAAGAGCAGAGAAATGAAGGTTTTGTGAATGATGAGGAAGTCTTATAAGAATCGTGTTTATTTGTATGCAAGAAGAATAAACCTTGATATGTAGATCTAGTTTCATGTCTTACGAGCTTCTAATTACAAGAGGGGAAAAACGACATATATCTCACTTTTATCTATTCTAGTTAGGGAAGAATGAAAAGTGCAACATTTTTCAGAAATACCAATTTGGCTTTTGCAAAATTAAAGGCTCAAAACAGCTCCTTGGAGATTTTTAGAACAGATTATATTGTTACCTTACAGCTAGACTTACTGTCTTATTTATTGATTTTAAGAGAGCTTTTAACACATCTAATCATGGTAATAATCGGAAGCAATTAGAAAAAAATTGTAGAAGGCATTTAAAACTGGTCCGAATATTATCTCACGAATAAAAATTATAAAAGTGAAGCCACAAAAGTGCTGAATCAGCTGAAAATATTATGCAAACTAAATTCCACGCAATTACTGCCTGGTGTCATGACCATGATCTTGTGATCAATTTAAAAATAAAACAAAAGTAATGCACATCCGAAAATGCATGATCATGACTGTTTTCACTCAGCAGGAAATTACAAACATCTCAAAAACAATAACGACTGTATAACAATGCTTGGTAATGTGCCTACTTACAAATATAAAACTACTGCAGTCCGCGTATGCTTTATTTCCTTTCAGCTTCTTATGTCCAGCAGATGTCTTACGATAGTCCTATTTTGGACTAGTCGAATCTCAACTGAGATTCGGAATTCTAGCGTGGAGAACCGCTCGACAACTTCGACAGCTTCGATTGCTACATCTGAGAATCCATAAAACTATATATCGATCGAAACTTTCTCAAAACTGTGACTGGAGATCAACTCTATAAACTTGAAATTTTTCCCAGTTCATAGACGACAAGACGTATAAAATACCAACTCAACAAATCCACAGCACAGATACTATATCCCTAGATACTGGAACGCTTAAAGATGCCGGAAAAGTGATGGGACAGTCCCGACTATAAATAGTCGACAGGATTCCAGCATTTGCCGAAAGCAGAGTTAAAAAACAAAGCTAAATTATTTTAGAACAGAACTTATTTATAATCATTTATGACAAACATGACACTGTGAACTGTGCATGGTCTTCTGCAGACAACACACTGCGTTTGCAGAAATATATATATAAACGTAAATCTATGTAATATTATAAAATCAATTGAACCTTAAATTTAATGTGTTTATACATAACACAATCAAATATTTTAATATTTCCATACTTACACTCTTCGTGAAATCCGCTAATATATCCAAAGCTTCTTTATAAGGTTTGTACTCCGGTAAGAACTTAAATATAAATTTATTCTTTTTTATTGGACTGAACGCACGCATTTGGATTGAGAAACACATGCTGAGGATGTTAAAAAACAAAACAATTCCATCAAACAAGATGCTAAATTCAAAGCCTTCAAAACTTTAGCTTACTGTTGAAATGCTTTCACAACTGGCGAATCATTGTCGTCCATTGCATTGATATTTACACCCATTGCAGTTTCTGTGGAAAATCAAATAGAAAAAACTGCTTCCATAAAGTTAATTATTTTCAAACCACAGATTATGTCTAGCGTATTATAGCAAACTAGTTTTTGAACATCGAAGATCACTCCATCCTTGGATGCGTCCTTCAGTTTACTAACAAACTTTGTTGAATTTTTGTTCATGACTTCCAAAAAATCAACAAGGATCTTAAAATGAAACGATGGTGTTATCATCTTACGGTGGCTATGCCATCTTGGTCCAAAGCTGGTCAATAATCCCTCACCCAACCAGGGATGTAAAAGATCATAGATATTTGATTTTCTCATAATTTGTGTGCTTGTAAGAACGTTCTGCAAGAAAGCTCAAATGATATAAGAAATTTACCCATCTTGATAGTGAATTGCTGTTACCTCGACATCTTTTGGATCAGTGATGACAACGTTGGCCTCAAAACCAATCCAAACACGAAACTTATCTTGGCCATAGATTCTCCACCATTTAAGCATCAACTGAAGAATATCTGTGTTTTGAGGATGGTATACATTATTATTGACAAGTCGAGAGCTTTTTTTAAAAAAACATTAACACGATTAAGTTTAAAAAAAAAAACCTTTACCATCCGTACGTGAGTTTCTTAAATTTTTCTTAAACATTTTGAAGAATGACAACGCATACTTATTTTTATTTATTTTTTTTAAATGCTCGCTCTCAAGGGATTATGACTACTCTTATAATGTTTTTTGTACAGAGCGAGAATAAAGATAAGGAAATTCAATTGTATTTTAATTGAAGTCCGAATAGGAATTTAAAGTTTTGCAATCGTTCAATTCGTAGTATTTTATTTGCCATTGTATTTTGTTGATCTACTAAGCAGAACAAAGGTATGCATTTGTTTACTTTTCGGATAGCAACAGTATAAGAAGGAGCATGAGCACGTTGGAGGAATGAGTGGTTGCAGGAAAAAAAGGATATAAAGAAGTGGGTTGATACCTTGTTTGTTTCTGAAACGAAAGCGATTCATGAAATTTTTTTTTGACGTTGTTAATGACGTTGTGTCAAAATGGAATTGATAACATTTTTGCCTTGCTTGTTGCATAATCACTTGTTGTTCCTTTCGGGGCTCAGCGACCCGATTGATGAAGCTAGTAATGACAGGTGACGCGTGGAGTAATGTTTTTGAAAAATTATCCCCGGCTCTGTATTTTTTGGGCGGAGATTTGATCTGAAGCTTTGTGAAACCATAAAAATGTTCTCATAGCTGAGCATCATCGTCGAAGTTTGCAAATACGTTTATTAGTAAATACGATGCGTTGGATTCTAAGTGCAAAAGAAGAAAGTGGATTGCAATCTTTGAAAAACCGCATTCACATTCAAGAAAAGTCTTAAGAGGGCTGTATCAGGAGTTGGTTGATACCTACCACGCTTTGCAACAAACAATTTTTATACAAAGACATATTCCGGCGACTCGATTGCCCAAGTTCAGTTTCAGTGCTCAAGAGCAGCTTTTTGAAGATGGAGACAAAACTCTTTTCAACTTAAGACAGCTTAATGATGAACTCGCCGCTCTTGTTTTCTATATGGAAGGTATCACTAATCAAGAGATATACTATAGTTATCTTCATTCATTTCATTGTTTGCTTGATTATGAAAAAGTAGTCAACGTAAAACCATTGTAATATGGATGGTGCTAAGAAACACCGTTGGAATAGGAACACCATGAAAAAAGAAATCTTTAATCTGATTTCGCTGCAATCGCCGAATCCCAATCAAAGTTTGTCTTCTTTAAAGGAGGGTCTTAAGTTCAATTTCAATTTCAAATTTTTTACGCGCACTGTATGTATGAGTTAAAGTTTTGGATTCGAATGCGTTTCACGTCACTTAATTAAAGACTGTGTTCTGTTTTGTGCTTCAAAACATTTATTGGATTGAAGATATTAATGCCAAGTGTGAAAAGTTCAAATATTTCTGATTCATGACCATTTCTGTGACAATTTTTGATAACGAATATTGCCAGTTGTCAAGCTAGCAATATTCCAATATGATTTCAAGATTTGATTGACCTGAGTGATGAAACGTTCTGATATTTAACCCATTGATATTCCAAACAAGTGAACCCTTCAGGCAAACCATTAGCAAAACAGTTCAGCATCTCTTGCAGGAAGAAGAAGAAGAAGATTGCAGAAAATTTGATCTATACCCATCTGAGCGCTGGATAAAATAAAACAGACAAATCAAACGGATAGGCTTTTTCAAAGCGTGAGTTCTGCAGATCTTTATCTAAATCCCAACAAGGCTTAGTTGTCACAAAAAAATAAAAATCCTCTTTACACGTACAGCAGCACACGGCGATTGAGAAACTAAAGATAAGGCTTATCCCAATATACACAATATAAACGATAAAATATTTCAATAGAACGGTTAATACGTTTTCATTAAACGTATTATGGGTCAGATAAGAAGACAAAATCCATATCACTTGTTGATTTGTGGAAAACATCTTCACAGCGTATAATATTAGCAAATCTATTTGAATAAATGTTTTGAACGCGTATGAATAAAAAGAAAATCGTCTTCATCTACAATTGATATTTTAGAATTCATATATTAAGACATTTATATATGTCACCCCCTTTCTCCCGCGATTGACTGTCAATCACTCAGATCAGTGCAACTAAGGAGAAAAAACTTTTCGGGCCGTTCGGAGTCGGCAATAAACTGAAGCTCCAACGCCTGCCGTTTGCAAAAAATTCAAATGCTTTAACAAATGGTGAAGCTAGACCCTGGCCCTGAAAAGAGCTGTTGCGGCACGAATTGTCATCCGAATGGTCTAAATCCAAGAATACTATAAGGGATCAAGGGATTATGGTGTCTTTTATAACGCAAGATCAATTCCAAAAGTCCAGAGCAATTAAATACTGTTTAAAGTGGCTTGGCACTCAGAACTTGTGTGTATTTTGGTTTCGAATTTATTCGATATCGACTTATTTGCATTTGATCAATTCGCAGTATTTTATTCACAGAGAACCTACATGCATTTTTGAATTTGGTCATGTTTTTTGAAAAGTTGTTTATCACTCTGCTGTCAGTTTTATGCCTTCAACGTAGAGCCAAAGAAAACAACTCATGAAAGCGGGTTGACATCTTGTTTGTTTCAAAAACAAAAAGTTGAGATAAAGAAACTTAATATATTAAGATAACACTGATAAAGCTTATTCGATGTAAAATTGCAACAGTAATTACGACTAATAATATTCCGCGAAAAATGAGCTAAATCAAATGTATTATTCGCATAAACAAGCATTATCTTACTTTGACTTTCTGATCTGATTTAAGAAGGATAGGGCGTTCCATTGATCTTCCACAGGGATGTGTTGACTTTGATACAGTAATATTGGCGTTTTTCGTTTTCGAAAATTAATATTCGCAGAAAACTCATGCAAAGGAATATTTCTATGTATGTATATTGGAAAAAGCGGTGAAATGGGATGTCGACATGCATTTTAAGGTGTTCGCACCTTGGTACAATATTGAAAAACACCGAATTTTGAAAAATACTTTAGTGAAAATATGCCGAATAATAAGACAGGATTTTTTGTTTTTTGAGTGCGGGAGATTTTTTTTTAGCGGCCATAATAAAACACACCATTGTAAATTGCAAACGTGTACCTATTTCGGTCCAGGAGGTCGAATGGACAGACGAACTGTGGAGCCTTATTTAAAGTATCCCATTGGCAACATTTGGGTACGAACCTCTAAAAGGCGCGAAAAAAATCCTGTAAAAAACAAAAACTCAAAAGTATACCGAAAACAATAGATAGCCTAAGAAAGCAAAAAACCACATGAAATTTTGATTTCCAAAGAAGCGTTTGTCTCCGACTCGGGTATCAAAAACTCAAGAATTTCCAGTCGCGTTAAACTCTGCGGCGACAGAAAAAAACTTCGTCTTCAAAAAAATTCTCCATATTCTAGAGCGTGCATTTTAATATTTAAAAAAAAAAACATTCTGTTCATAACTTATTTATTGTCATGTGACACATGTGACCGGATCAAAATTGGCGCACGAGACGAACATAATCGACGAATAATTTGATAGAAATAGGTCGACTGCGTTAGGCAATAATGTAAAAGGTTATCTTCTCTAAGGCAAATGATAATTTGGAATGCATATTAACAGTTCCATCCAACCGACCACCTTTTTCTAACAGAAGAATAAAACAATTTGCATTGATGCAATACAAAATCAATCATGCGTATAGATCACGTTACACATGCACGCTTTTCAATTGAAAAAGTCTGTATTTTCGGACGCTTTAATAAAAATATTAAAATCAGTTAACTGCGGCCATCATCATGATTTGATAACACTCACTTCAACATTTTGTCAGTCATTCTCTTAACACTTGCATGCTCGTTTTTGTAATTTTGAAGCAAATATTTTGATTATAGATCCACAGAAAATATGCGAATCTTGAACCGGAACGATCTTGGTTCGAATTTTACCGAAAAATAATGATAAAAAATAATTTTAGCTATTTTCTCATATTTATTAATTAAAAACAGCACGTTTTCAACATCACTTTCAATCGTTTGTTTACCATGAGGATTGTTGCCAAATAAATGAGCGTTGCCCAAAAGCGGCAGTGTTGGAGGTCCAGGTATTTTATTGATAGCCCATTGAAATTTTCCAAACGTGGAAAAATAATAGAAAACCGACACGCCAATAAGAGCTAACGTAAAAACTAAAGCGAACATTTTTAATGCGGCTCAACAATCGAAACCCACTCGTAATTAGTGTATTAAACGACTGACTGGAATTAAACAGCCGCACAGCATTATTATCATTCAATGAAAAAGCGCTTCAAATTGGAGAGATAAACTGAGCCCGTGTGGTTGATTTTGTCAAAGTCATTGTAATGAGTAAACATAAAACGTAAAAAACAATTTACAAAAAAACACAACATTGCTCTTAGTATGTGTGCTTATTTTTTTCTGCAAGGGGGTTCTCATAGCAAGCAGAACATATTTTTAAATTGTTAATGTGTAAAGTAAAGATGCAATCATTTATTTTGACTGTTCTCTTTTTTAAACTTGTAGTGATTGCTTCAGTTCCTAACTAAAAGGTGCAAGGTTAAGTTAATACCCTGTTTCAATGCACAACAAAAAATTAATTAATAAAATTTTAAGTTTACGCTTGCTTTTGCATTTTTTAAACTTGAGCTAATATTTTATGAATTTAGACCCCAATTTATGTGTTCTTTTGAAAATATTTTCCATAACTCTTGTTAGGATTTCAATTCCCAATCCACTCGACTCTTGTCGAGTACTGGTTCGGAGGTGTCGTATGTTAAATTGGACAGGAAGAAATTTCAAAATCGCATTGTTGTTCGACCATCCAAAATGGCTCCAACCAAATTATCATTATGAAATTTCAATAATTGGCTAGAATTGAAAACCTTCGACATTGATTCAAAACAAAAACAGGTCCTCGGATCAAGGTAAAATGGATAATAAGACTGTGACTGGTAATTGGACTCAGGCTTTACAGATGACCATTCCTGCCATGGCCGTATTTGCAGTCAAAGACATTAAGTGATGATGGCTGAGTGTTTATTAGGTGCGCAACTAAGTTCTCCCATTTTGTCAAAAGATGGCTCCAACTTAAAATTCGGGTCAAATTTGACAAGTTCATAACGTCGTGAGCCGAGCTTAGACATATGGTAAACAAACAAAAAAAAATATACTTTTGGTTGTTTCTGTTTGTTTGGTTGTGAAAAATAGTCGTCATTTGCGGGAAGTTGTCGATTTTCTTCTTTCTGAATTGCATGGAGAGCTTCAAAATATTTACCGACATGCTGCTCTAAGTGAAACAACGTGCCGTGATAAGTTCCGTCGTTTTAAAGACGGTGAATTCCATGTTGATGACTCTCCGCGTAATGGAAGCCATTGCTCGATGAGGATCTGTGTTAAATGCAAGAACAGCTTTTGGAAGCATGCGAAGGGAATATTTCGAAAACAAAAAACTTGGGTTCCTTCTATGATTTGAAGCCATGGGACGTGAGCGTCGTTTATACGCCTGCGAACAACTGCTCCAGCGTCAAAAAATGAAGGGTTTTCTTCATCGCATTGTAACGGGTGATAAAACGTGGATTCATTACACCAATCCACGGAAAAAAAGTCATGCGGGCTGGCTGGTCATGTTTCTCAGTCTTCGTCTCGGCCGGATATTCACGCTGACGAGGTTATGCTCTGTATTTGGTGGAACTAGGTCCGTTTAATACAATATGAACTGTTGAAACCCAATGAAACCATGACTGAACAATGGTTTCGACTTCAATTGAACCAATCACAGCGCGAAAAATGGCCACAATACGAACCGAGGTACTTAAAAGTGAGTCCACAGCATGACAATGCTCGGCCTCACGTTGCCAAACGCTCAAACGGGAAGTCCGTCCCCATTCGCTAGCCTTGAAAACTTGTCTTGGAACAATCGGGGGGTACTGAAAAGGAAGGGTTACAAAAAAAAGGTACAGTAATGATACATTTTTTTAGGACTCCCAATCTGGTAGCGAAACTTAAAAATGTATGAACTAACGAGAGCATAAGCTAAGGACGTAACGTCGAAGGACCTCGATTTTTTTGACGAAAAGTGATTTGCGTTTTTGAAGGCGGGCTTAAATGGTTTTGTACCACAAATGCCGAACAACAGGAGCATTGTGAGGCTGTATCCAGTTTTGTGGTAAGATAGAACAGGTTTACGTAATGATTCATTTATTTCAGTTTTGAAAGATTGAGCGAAGGGACAAGTAGCTTAAAAAAACTACTAATTTATTTTTCTTACAATCTCTTTCCTATCCTTTTTCGAGTCCATCTGAGCTTAGGGTAGAATAGATGACTTTTATGTTAGGAGATTTTTATAGCACGAGGTTTTGCTTAGCTGCCATATAATGGAAGGACAAGTACTTTTCCTGTCCGAGGTGCTAAGCCGAGCAACAACGAGCCATTCTCTTAATCATAGAGCTGGAGTCGCCACTGAAACATGGCTATGGCTAACGTCGATAAAAATCAACACCGCGCAATGATTGAAAATTTGTTGAAGTCAAACTTGTTGCATTGGCTTTCCTATAACAACAATATATTTTCGGCTATTTTCCTTGATTAAATGGCAGCCCGGAATAAAAATTCGCGTCATCCGAATATATGATTTTACCAGTTAAACAATCGTCAATTTTGAATGATTCTTGAACCGCAAAAGAGATGCTGGAACAAAACAGGAAGTGTTGTTATTTATTCAAAATTTTCTTCATACGAATTTGATGTTCACCTGCTGAGATCTTTGGCGAGTTTAGGCTTTCGGACTTATGCAAACATTTTAAGCAACAGGCGAATATGAGAATATGCTCGGTTATCAATAAGCAAACCCTCAGCTCTTTCTGTAGCGCAACATCCACTGTAGAAGAAGCTTTGCAACACCATATTTCTAAAAACTGGTCAAGCGAAAATCGACCCAATTCATACCGCTTAAACTATCCGACTAGAAGCCAAGCACCTAGAAGCCTTAACTCAACTTTTAAAAGCGTTCAAAAACTTAAAAAATCTGAACAGTCAAACCCAAGGTGTCCAATCAGAAATGGAAAGAAACTGGGAAGATTACCACCAGTCACTTTTAAATGCAAACGAGATTTTTAGAGACGAACGATTTAAACTTCCACCACTGGCCTTGAATCAATGAAAATTGTACCTACTGGATTTTCGAAAAATCTGCTTCATAGCTCATAGATTCATAGAATTAAAATCAAGACAATGTACCGGCAACTAAGCCGGAATTTAACCTCTTCACTGAAGATAAATATTCGGTTCGACTTCAAGTTGATTTTCAGCCAATTTCACCGAATAAACAATCTAAACGATGGTCCATTGGCTTAACCTCCTGCATCAGTTGGATCTTATATTGGCACTCGCCAAGACCTTTCCCCAACATCTTCCGCAAAGTGGATTTGCTGAGAAACACCCTCTCCAGAGTCAGAGTCGTATTCGGTAGGCACATTATGAGCTCGTATTGGATGAGTCTTATCCCTAAGAGTATACAGATTCTTTAGCGACTCACATGGACGATTATGAGCACCGTAAACTAAGCGTAGTTCTATACGAGTTCCTCGGACAGACTGCGAATTTTGGAAAAAAAGTTTCTACGATACCTAAACGTTGTTTACGTGGAAGCCTTTTCCTGACAAAGAAACTATGCAGCTTGATAAATAAAAAACTATACTTTATTAACATAACATTGAGAGGTTATTCACTTCGTTTCTTCAAACGAATTTGAATTCCATTGTCCGACTTTAAGGTAAGCACCGCGGAAATAATTGGATCGTACTTGTTTTTGGCCTCCTTCAGTTCATAACCATCCTTGGAATAAAGCTCATCTTCGGGCGGAAGAATTATAAATTCGCGGACGACTTTTGCAATCACAGATTTCATCTCCATCATGGCGAACTTTTGCCCTAAAGAAAGTGCAAATGTTTAGTTAGTAAATAAGGCCAAGTATTCCGTATCTGCACATACCTATGCAATTCCTTGGACCTGCACTGAACGGCACGAATTCAAATGGATTTGTTTTTATGCGTGTTTCTGGATTAAAACGCTCGGGATCAAATTTGTATGGATCTGGGAAGTACTTTTCGTTGTATCCCAAAGCCATGATGAATATATTTACAGTTGCTCCTGGAGGAATGATTATTCCATCTGGAAAACTAATTTTAAATAAAAGTGTTTTGAAGGATTTTAATAGGATTCTTACTCATGTTGTATGGTGCTTCAGCTAAACGACTGATGAAGGGGACGCTTGGATAAAAGCGTTGTGTCTCTTTGATGACCATGTCCAAATATTTCATTTCCTGAATATCGTTAAACGAAGGCTGACGAGAAAGGTCTCCATTGAAAATTTGCATTTGTTCTTCAAAAACTTTTTGCTACAAGTTGGAAGTTTTCTTTAAAATGGAAAATTTGATCAAAGAATTTTCTACCTGAACTTCTGGATGTCTCGAAAGAACATAAAATGCGAAGGTTATCCCCGATGCAGTGGTATCGTGACCCTAAGTTATAAGTAAGAACACGTTAGAAAAATAATAATGCAACTGAAGCTCAAGAAGCTTACCTCAAACATAAACGTGGAAACTTCCTCGTAAATATCTTGTATTGATAGTGGCTCCCCATTTATTTTACTCGTGAGGAGTGTATCAAGGAATGCTTGCTTGGGCCTTGTAAATTCCTGATCGGTTCCATTTTTATCTGCCTCATTTCCATTTTCCATGGCATCTCGGCGTTTTGAAATCACCTAAAATCACAGCCAAATGAAACTGCTTCAAATTGTTATGAAAGGAAAAGACCCTTCAATAATAAATTTAAAAAAAAAAGGGAACATGCAATTGTAGAGGCATTTTTGTCAACACCATTCTTTGAACTCCATGCAAATTGAAAATCATTCAAAACGATAGTTACTTGATTTGAATTCTCCAGAAGGAAGATTTAAAAGCATCCATTATCAACAAAAGAAAAAGAGCTGAAAAAATTTCGATTCCAAAACCCGCCACGGTATGTTATCAGTGTTTTCAAGATTAGGTCACATCAAATAATGGAGTTTATCTTGAACTTTTAACATATTGTTGAATCTTGTCTAGTCACTTGGTCGATCAGCGATAAGTCTGATGCGCAAGCAAAAAAGAAAATTAGACTAGATTTTTTCCCCGAAGGGTTTTTTTTTTTTTGCAATGATACAGATACTTCCTAGAGATATGCATTAAAATCGGTTTAAAGGAGTACTTTAGTAGCCTGTGATAAGTTTGAACCGCTTTCTAGTGATATGATAACTCGAAAAAAACAAAATCTCAAAAATTTATTTTTGAAAGCAGTTTACAATTAGTGCCTTTTAAAGCAAGGGCTTAAGTAAATCGGGTTTCCGAAACCAAGTAGAAATATATCACCTTTTGGCGATTCTCTACCTGCATGAATGGATTTTGCATTCAGTATTTCGAAATTCGTCTTGCTGTTTTCTGGAATCACAACTCTTTTTGCCAAAACGTGAATTAAACAAGTCGAGTATTCAATTAAGTACTTGTACAAATTTATGAAAATATATCAATTATCCACAAACGAAAGTTCGGGGTATTTTGTCGGCAAAATATTTCTTGGGTTTCCTATTAATTTATTTTATAAATGCATTAAAACTAAGTATGTATTCATCAGTAAGAAGAAACTCATGTACTCGGCATATTTCGATCATGCTTCTTTGAAAAGGCAGCACTTTCAAAAAAAGTCGTAGAAAAAAATTTGGTAGACTCGCCAAAACAAGCCAATCACGAAGTTTTAAGTGCAGTTCCGCAGACTATCTACTGTTATGGCACTAGGAATTGGCACGTAAGTTCCAAATGCCGAATAAACTGGGAAACCGTTAAAACAAAGTTTATGTTGATACAAAGGGTAGTCGACAGGCAGATGGACGTTCATGTCAGAAACCGTTGATTTGAATTTGGATGCTGCATTCGAATACCTATTAACCAATTAAATGAAAACTTATTTTTTCTTTGAGTGAAGTGGTAAAATGCAGAGAGTGCGACGAGGATACAAAACTGAATACTGTAATAAACTCATGCAAACGTGATGGGGTGTATGGTTATTTATGTCAACAGGAATAAGGTAGATAGAAATTCTGTGTAACCATTGACTTATTTCTACGGAAAAATTGTGAGTGAAATTAACACGTCTCCGAAAAACTGTACGAATCGTCCATGAAAAAGAATTGAAAAATGAAAAACAACGTGCCCTTCAAGTAATAGCAAATCAAATACTGCGAATTGAACGAATGCAAAATACTCCGTCCCTATACCCATGGAGCACACGAACTTAATAAACACCAAGGTTTCGAGCCACTAGTCTATTTTTCGATGCTTCTCCTAATCCTTCTGCCTGATTTGTGCAAATTGCAATTAAGGGCAGTAATAATCCCTCACTCACCGCACTAAATTCTGCCCTCCTCGATAAAGGGTGATGATTTACAAACGTGTACCTATATTGAGTTCAGCTTGAGCTCCTTATGCCTTCTCTAAAGGATATGACATGAGAATCTTACTACGATTAACTCTTTCTTGCACAGGTCTTTACTACCAAGAAAATCTGGAATCCAAGATGAAAATGAGGTGCTTAACCTATGTCAAGGAAGATGATACTCGATGCTCAATGTTAAGTGCATCGGTTGTTGTGCATGAGGTCCCGGGTTCAAACCTTGAATCTTGAAAGAGGTAATCTGTAAAATTTTGAAACCGGACATGGTTCCTAAAATAGTTGTCACGCCAAGGATTTTTTCTTTTCATTTTCTGCTAAGCATTCACAGTAGCTACATCTTCAGTTCTGCTATTCAAATCTACTTCTACGATTCACGTACACAATACCAACTCAGCAAATTCACAGCACGCAAAGAAGACAACAAAGCAGATACAATATCTCAGTTATTGGAAAGTTTATGGATGCCGGAAAAGTGATGTGACAGTCCCGACTATAAATAAATAAACAACTGCCGACAGGATTCCAGCATTTACCGAAGGCAGAGTTAATAAACAAAACTAAATTATTTTAGAACAGAACTAACTAAAAATCATTTATGACAAACATGACACTGTAAACTGTGCATGGTCTTCTGCAGAAATATGTATTTAAATTTAAATCTATGTTATATTTTAAAATCAATTGAAATTTAAATTGAATGTGAAATTTATGTATAAATGCAATCAAATAATTTAATATTTCTATACTTACACTCTTCGTGAAATCCGCTAATATATCCAAAGCTTCTTTATAAGGTTTGTACTCCGGTAAGAACTTAAATATAAATTTATTCTTTTTTATCGGACTGAACGCACGCATTTGGATTGAGAAACACATGCTGAGGATGTTAAAAAACAATTCCATCAAACAAGATGCTAAATTCAAAGCCTTCAAAACTTTAGCTTACTGTTGAAATGCTTTCACAACTGGCGAATCATTGTCGTCCATTGCATTGATATTAACACCCATTGCAGTTTCTGTGGAAAATCAAATAGAAAAAACTGCTTCCATAAAGTTAATTATTTTCAAACCACAGATTATGTCCAGCGTATTATAACAAACTAGTTTTTGAACATCGAAGATCACTCCATCCTTGGATGCGTCCTTCAATTTACTAACAAACTTTGTTGAATTTTTGTTCATGACTTCCAAAAAATCAACAAGGATCTTAAAATGAAACGATGGTGTTATCATCTTACGGTGGCTATGCCATCTTGGTCCAAAGCTGGTCAATAATCCCTCACCCAACCAGGGATGTAAAAGATCATAGATATTTGATTTTCTCATAATTTGTGTGCTTGTAAGAACGTTCTGCAAGAAAGCTCAAATGATATAAAATATTTACCCATCTTGATAGTGAATTGCTGTTACCTCGACATCTTTTGGATCAGTGATGACAACGTTGGCCTCAAAACCAATCCATACACGAAACTTATCTTGGCCATAGATTCTCCACCATTTAAGCATCAACTGAAGAATATCTGTGTTTTGAGGATGGTGTACATAATTATTGACAAGTCGTGACAAAACTCTCTACAACTAATGACAGCTTTATGATGAAGTCGCCGCTCTTCTTTTCTAAAAACATGGGAGGTATCAGTTCCAGATGACCATGGTTCACATCTCGAAAGTGCTGAAAATTGACTCATGGACTTATCAGGAAATATAATTATCTTCTTTCATTTCATTGTTTCATTTCACCTTTAGATGTAATATGGATGGTGCTAAAAAATATCGATGGAATAGAAACACCTTGAAAAAAGAGATGAGATTGAACGCTGGAATCGCCGAATCCCAAACAAAGTTTGTCTTCTTTAAAGGAGGGTCTTAAGTTCAATTTCAATTTAAATTTTTTTACTCGCACTGTATGTATGAGTAGAAGTTTTGGATTCGAGTGCGTTTCACGTCACTTAATTAAAGACTGTGTTCCGTATTCTGCTTCAAAACATTTATTGGATTGAAGATATTAATGCCAAGTGTGCAAAGTTCAAATATTTCTGATTCTGTGACAATTTTTGATAACAACATCAGTTGTCGTTTATTGATAGGGTGCATGAAATAGTTGAAAAATCACAAACTGATCCTACGAACGCCGTCAAACTGCCAATATTCCAATGTGATTCCAACATTTGATTGACCTCAGTGATGATACGTTCTGACACTTAACACATTGATATTCCAAATAAGTGAACCCTTCGGGCAGACCATAAGCTAAACAGTTCAGCATATATTTCAGGACGAAGAAAAAGTAGATTGCAGAAAATTTGATCTATACCCATCTGAGCGCTGGATTAAATGAAACAGACAAATCAAACGGATAGTCTTTTTCAAAGCGTGAGTTCTGCGGTTGTCACGAAAAAAATAAAAATTCGCTTTTCGCGTATAGTAGCACACGGCGTTTAAAAAACTAAAGATAAGGCTTATCTCAATAAACACGCTATAAACGATAAAACATTTCAACAGAACGGTTATTTCGTTTTCATTAAACGTATTATGGGTCAGATAAGAATACAAAATTCATATCCATATTTGTGGAAAACATCTTTACAGCGTATAATATTAGGATTCATGCAAATCTATCTGAATAAATGTTTTGAACGCGTATGAATAAAAAGAAAAACGTCTTCACCTACAGTTGATATTTTAGAATTCATATATTAAGACATTTATATATGTCACCCCCCTACTCCCGCGATTGACTGTCAATCACTCAGATCAGTGCAACTAACGAGAAAAAGCTTTTCGGGCCTTTCGGAGTCGGCAATAAACTGAAGTTTCAACGCCTTCCGTTTGCAAAAAATTCAAATGCTTTAACAAATGGTGAAGCTAGACCCTGGCCCTGAAAAGAGCTGTTGCGGCACGAATTGTCATCCGAATGGTCTAAATCCAAGAATACTATAAAGGATTATGGTGTCTTTTATAACGCAAGATCAATTCCAAAAGTCCGGAGCAATTAAATACTGTTCAAATTGAATCCGTTTTTGTGTTATTATTTATATTTCTTATTTCAATAAAAAGAGGCTTATTATTTCTGAAGATTTAATAATTTAAAAAAAAATGTCCCTTTTCTATCCTTCTGCATTCGCGCAGAGTAGAAGGAACGAAGATTTTATAGTGTGGCTTGGCACTCAGAACTTGTGTGTATTTTGGTTTCGATATCTCCAATTTTTATTCGATATCGACTTATTTGCATTCGATCAATTCGCAGTATTTTATTCACATAGAACCTACATGCATTATTGAATTTGGTCACGTTTTTTGAAAAGTTGTTTATCATACCGATGTCATCAAACAAACATCTCAAGAAAGCGGGTTGACATCTTGTTTGTTTCAAAAACAAAAGCGATACTTGGACTTTTTTATGGAAGTTGAGATAAAGAAACTTATTATATTAAGATAAGATAAAGCTTATTCGATGTAAAATTGCAACAGTAATCACGTCGAATAATATTCCGCGAAAAATGAGCTAAATTAAATGTATTATTCGCATAAACGAGACTTTCTGATCTGATTTAAGAAGGATAGGGCGTTCCATTGATCTTCCACAGGGATGTGTTGACTTTGATGCAGTAATATTGGCGTTTTTCGTTTTCGAAAATTAATATTTGCAGCATACTCGTGTTACGCGAAGGAATATTTCTATGTATGTATATTGGACAAAAACGGTCAAATGGGATGCCGACATGCATTTTAAGGTGTTCGCACCTTGGTACAATATTGAAAAACACCGAATTTTGAAAAATACTTTAGTGAAAATATGCCGAATAATAAGACAGAATTTTTTGTTTTTTGAGTCCGGGAGATTTTTTTTATAGCGGCCATAATAAAACACACCACTGTAAATTGCAAACGTGTACCTATTTCGGTCCAGGAGGTCGAATGGACAGACGAACTGTGGAGCCTTATTTAAGGTATCCCATTGGCAACATTTGGGTACGAACCTCTAAAAGGCCCGAAAAAAATCCTGTAAAAAACAAAAAACTCAAAAGTGTACTGAAAACAATGGATAGAACAAGAATTTCCAGTCGCGTTACACTCTGCGGCGACAGAAAAAAACTTCGTCTATAAAGAATTCTTCATATTCTAGAGCGTACGTTTTCATATTTAAAAAAAAAAACATTCTCTTCATAACTTATTTATTGTCATGTGACACATGTGACCGGATCAAAATTGGCGCACTAAACGTCCATAATTTGACTGCATTTGCCAATAATGCAAAACGCTATCTTCTCTTAAGCAAATGATAATTTGGAATGCATATTACCAGTGCCATTCCACAACTGAAGAATAAAACAATTTGCAATGATGCAATACAAAATCAATCATGCGTATAGATCACGTTACACACGCACGCTTTTCAATTGAAAAAGTCTGTATTTTCAGACGCTTTAATAAAAATATTAAAGTCAGTCAATTGCGGCCATCATCATGATTTGATAACACCCACTTCAACATTTTATCAGTCAATTGCATGCTCGTATTTGCAATTTTAAAGCAAATATTTTGATTATAGATCCACAGAAAATATGCGAATCTTTAACCGGAACGATCTTGGTTCGAATTTCACCGAAAAATAATGATAAAAAATAATTTGAGCTATTTTCTCTTATTTATAATTAAAAACAGCACTTTTTCAACATCACTTTCGATCGTTTGTTTACCATGAGGATTGTTGCCAAATAGATGAGCATTGCCCAAAACTGGCAGTGTTGGAGGTCCAGGTAATTTGTTGATAGCCCTTCGAAATTTTCCGAACGTGGAAAAATAATAGAAAACCGACACGAGAATAAGAGCTAACGTAAAAACTAGTGCGAACATTTTTAACTAATTTTTTTTTAAACATAAAAAAAATGCGGCTCAACAATCGAAACCCACTCGTTATTAGTGTATTTAACGACTGACTGGAATTAAACAGCCGCACAGCATTATAATCATTCAATGAAAAATCGCTTTAAATTGGAGAGATAAACTGAGCCCGTGTGGTTGATTTTGTCAAAGTCATTGTAATGAGAAAACGTAAATTTTTTGTTTATAAAATTAACAAAAAAACAACATTGCTCTTAGTATGTGTGCCTATTTTTTTCTGCAAGGAGGTTCTCATAGCAATCAGAACATATTTTTATATTTATAATGTGTCCAGAAATTAAAGGTTATGTTCAATCATAAAAGCCACATTCGTTGATAATCTGTTTGATTAATCATGTGCCATGACTTTCGATTTAATATCTCAAGATGCAATCATTTATTTGGACTGTTATCTTTTTTAATCTAGTAGTGATTGCTTCAGTTTCTTCCTACAAGGTGGTTTTTAGTTAATACAGGATGGCGCAGAACAAAAAATTAATTCATAATATTTTACGTTTACCCTTCTTAAACTTGAGCTAATAGTTTAGAAACATAGACCCCAATGTATGTGTTCTTTGAAAATATTTTCCATAGCTCTTGTTAGGAATTCAATTCCCAGTGCACTGGACTCTTGTCGAGTACTATTTCGAAGATGTATGTTAAATTGGACAGGAAGAAATTTCAAAATCGCATTGTTGTTCGACCATCCAAAATGGCTCGAACCAAACCTTTGCGTCTGTTCCTCACCTCAGATTATTATGAAATTTCACTAATTGGCTAGAATTGAAAACCTTCGACGGTGATTCAAAACAAAAACTGGTCCTCGGATCAAGGTGAAAATGGATAATAAGACTGTTACTGGTAATTGGACTTAGGCATTACAGATGACCATTCCGGCGGCTGAATTGCATGGGGAGCTACAACAAATTTACCGAGATGCTGCTTTAAGTGAAACAACGTACCGTGCTAAGTTTCGTCGTTTTAAAGATGGTGAATTCGATGTTGATGACCGTCCTTCGTAAAGAAAGCCATTGCTCAATAAGGATCCGTGTCAAATGTAAGAACAACTTGCTTAAGCATTGGGAATAACTCGCCAAGTCATTTTCCAGCGATTGCATGAGTAGGGAATGATTCAAAAACAAGGAACTTGGGTTCCTACTGCGAACAACTGCTCCAGCATCAAAAAATTAAGGGTTTTTTTCATCGCATTATGACGTATGATGACAAGTGGATGAATACAGCATACAGAATACGAAAAATGGCCACAATACGAGCCGAGGCACTAAAAAGTGAGTCCACAGCATGACAATGCTCGGCCACACGTTGCCAAACGATCAAACGGGAAGTCCTACCCCATTCGCTATATTCCTATATTTATTTTCTACTTAACCTGTGATGCGCGATAGTAAATGTTGTAAGGATTCATTAATGGATTGAAGGATTCATAAATGGTCAGATCTATAGGGCTGTCATCAATAGAACGAGATCGAGAGGTCAGTCTATCTGCTGCCAAAGTTTAAGGGCACAGCTCAATTCTTCGTGAGGCATTGACGCTAGCCTTGAAAACTTGTCTTGGAACAATCGAGGGGTACTGAAAAGGAAGGGTTACAAAAAACAAAGCTATGTTAATGATACATTTTTTTTAGGACTCCCAATCTGGTAGCGAAACTTTAAAATTTATAAACTAACGAAAACATAAGCTAAAAACGTAACGTCGAAGGACCTCGATTTTTTTGACGAAAAGTGATTTGCGTTTTTGAAGGCGGGCTTAAATGGCTTTGTACCACAAATGTCGACCAACAGGAGCCATTGTGACCACGCCGTATCCAATTCTGTGGTAAAATAGATGGTATATTTATTTCAGTTTTAAAAGATTTAGCTCAAGGACAAGTAGTTTAAAAAACGACTTATCTTTTCATAACTAAGCCCCTTTATATCCTTTTTCGTGTCCATCTGAAGTCAGGGTAGGAGAGATGACTTTTCTCTAAGGGGATTTTTATGGTACGAGGTTTTGCAAATCGAAGAACAACTACTTTTCCTGTCCGAGGTGCTAAGCCGAGCAAAAACGAGCCATTCTCTTAATCATATAGCTGGAGTCGGTACTGAAACATGGTTGTGGCTAACGTCGATGATATTCAATACCGCGCAATTATTGAAAATTTGTTGAAGTCAAACTTGTTGAACAATCCAGAACTCGGATTTCAAAATTATTGCGTCACAGCTCACATAGCCCGTCATACTTAAGCTCTCCCGAGAGAATTTATACGCGTTGATGTCCACCAATTTTTTTTTGACTACAGTACGTTCTTGAAATAAACAAAATTTAGGCAAATATTCGAGAAGAAACAAGATCCTTGGAACGTTCAGTTTTAACGAGAAATCTAGAAATATTTTTTGAAAGTCTCCTTTTTAAAGACATAATGGATTTACTGACTCTTAAAAATGTTGATAATATAATTTTTTGGAATAATGATCATCCACAGTCACACTGCAAATAATAAAATAAAAACTTATTTTTAAACACAAAAGATGCATCAAACTTGCCGCATTTCCACAATGATGAAATTGCTTGAAATTCAAAGTGGCTTTAGATGGAAAGTGTTAAAAAACCGTCAATGATGCTTTGATTCCTTTGAAAGCGATTGAGTGCTGTGTTAAGCATACTACTGTGTCCAAAAAATAAGGTGACATATGAATTTAAACTGCGCGCGTCGAAGGATTTGGAAATTTTTCTTTCTTTTTAGGTTGGTAGTACTGTCAGTGACATCTATGTGAAATTTCACGTCAAAATATATTCATAGTGTTTGAGATACGCGTCGTTTTGTGAGCTGCTAAAAGTGAGTTTTTCGTTTTTTGCGATGTCGAAATTTATTCAGCAAAGAATTTGCATTAAATTTTGTTTGCGGAATCAATTTTCTGCTGCGGATATGTTGAGGATGGTGCAGAAAGCCTTTGATGATGAGACTATGTCTAAAAAAATTTTTACAAGTGGTATGGTGATTTCCAAGCCGGCCGTGAACGTGTCGAAGACGAAGAGCGTTTTGGGCGACCATCAACCTCAACCGATGAAGCTCACGTCCAACAAATCAAAGATTTGGTGTTGAAAAACCATCGATTAACGATTAGAGACCTAGCTGATGAAGTTGGCTTATCGAAAGGCTCAGTCAATACCATTTTGAAGGATGCTTTGGGCCTCAAGCGCGTCAAATCTCGACTGGTACCGAAAACATTGAATTTTTTGGAAAAAAGGCGTCGCGTTGAAGTGTGTGAGACAATGCTTTCCGACTACCAGGATGTCATGAAACGCATTTTAACTGGCGATGAGACTTGGATCTATGCTTACGACCCCGAAACAACCGATCAATCTAGCGAATATCGTGCCAAAGGAGAGCCGAGACCAAAAAAACCGCGCCAAAGTCGCTCAAAAATCAAGGTCATGTTGACTTTTTTCTTCGATTATCGTGGTGTTGTGCTTTATGAATTCCTTCCAACCGGCCAAACAGTCAACAAGGAATATTATTTGAACGTTATGCGTCGTTTGCGTAACGCTATCCGCCAAAAAAGGCCGGAATTGTGGAAAGACAATTCTTGGTTTTTACACCACGATAATGCACCATCCCATACCGCACTCGTAATTCGTGATCATTTCGCCAAAAACTCAACCCATATCGTTCCGCAACCACAGTATTCACCTGATCTGGCGCCATGCGACTTCTGGCTGTTCAACAAGCTCAAAAGACCGCTCCGGGGACACCGTTTTGATACGATAGAGGAGATTCAAGCCGCAGCGAAGACGGAACTGAAGGCCATCCCGGACAGTGACTACAACCAGTGTTTCAAAGATTGGAAAATCCGTTGGCATAAGTGCATTGCATCGGGAGGGGATTACTTTGAAGGGGATGAAATTGATTTGGAAGAATAAATAAAGAATATTCAAAATAAATACAATGTCACCTTATTTTTTGGACACAGTAGTATAATTTGACTTTTAAGATGCGTTTTTATTAGCAGCTTTAGTCGAAATTCTTAAGAGCTAGAAAAACTCTGTAGACATTAATTGGTCTTATGCGAGTACTCGTGCCAAAAACAAATGTCAAAATGGAGCAGTTTTTTCTAATAACTGTCAATATTCTGTGCCTTTAATTAGCCTACTATTTTAAGTGGCCACTTTACGAGTTGTTTGGAATTAAATATTGCTTTTGACCCATTTTTACCTTGACAGGAATAATGTATTTCTTGTGAAAAGAAAGTAGCCTCTTAATCAGTTTAATTTTATTACTAAAACGATTCGTATCGATAAGGTTGGTTCACCTTAAAAAGGTAAAATTAAACAAAATATTTCCAAGATAACGACAAATAAATGCACAATCATCGTGCAAACTGGACTTTCGTACGTACTGGACTTTTGCTACGTGCAAAATTAAGCGTTTAAGCGTCACTAAACAATTTGACGGAATTGTCAACATCAGATTCGATAATGACGGTAAAAATTTCATTTTGATTGAAGGTGCCTAGCCTGATATTTTAGCTGTATTGTTCTACGGGCAGTTCTTTTTCCATCTGTCGCTTTAGGTATTGCCTCGCTGAATGACTGGCTATTTATTGTAGTTGACTGTCATTATTACTACTACTCTCCTAGGGCATTGTTCAAGTTTTATTACTTCTAAAGCATGCGCTGTTGTCGGTTGAATCTTAAGCAAGTAAAATAGTGGAATAGCCAGGGCCGGTTTTTATCTGGATCTTCAACGACTGCTATGACTATCTTTCTTATCTTAAGGTAGGTAGGTAAAAGTGGTGGTTCAGTGAGAATCTAATTGGCACTTTGTGCCGTTTTAATACCACAGCTCTGTTACCTTATTTATGATGTTATTTTGGTGTATTTGAGATATCCCTAAATTCAGCCCGAGGTATTTAAGAAGGACATTAGTTCCTTAATACCCTTAGCCGAAATCTCATTAATTGAGTTGAAGAAGGGTCTACCAAGCGCCCGTTGTCTGGCTCTAGCAAGAGCCGGACAGTCGCAAAAGAAGTGTGTTAAGGTCTCTCTCTCAGCTGTGTTTTTGCAGCTGCGACAATGTGAGTTGTGTGGGATACCTAGCTTAATGGCATGATCTCCAATCGGCCAGTGTCCTGTGCAGACCGCCACTAATCTAGCAATATCATGACGGGCTCGCCGAAGGAGATCTTTTGTTTTTGATTTTTTGTATTCCGGCCATATTTTCCTTGATGTTGCACAGTTCGCAAGTCTGACCCATCTTAGATTTGCTACTTCAAGGAAATATGAGCATATATTAGCCTTAACTGCTTGTAGTGAGATGAAAACCTCACCTGCAAGCGAGCGCCGAAGGGCAGATCCCTTTCTAGCAAGTTCATCGGCCTTCTAATTATCTGGGATGGCACTGTGGCCGGGAACCCATATAAGGGAAATGAGCTGACCTTCTAACGACGCTATTTCAGCTCGGCATTCCTGTACTAATTTTGAATGTGAAGTAAAGGAGGCAATAGCTTTGATGGCTGCTTGACTATCAATGCATATGGCAACCTTCTGTCTTGGCAGGATTTTGGATGTAATTTGATTTAACGACATGCTTCCCAGATTGCAAATAGTTCGGCTTGGAAAACGCTGGAATTGTCGGGCAGTCTTTAGGCTTTACAGATGTTCAGAGATTCTGAGAACACACCCGCACCGACTCCGCCGCCCATATTAGAGCCGTCAGTGTAGATGTAGTCTTATCTTAAAGCAAATCGATTGATTTCCACCCCGTTTAGACATTAGATAATTTTAGCGTCAATTTATCTTAAACAAGGTCGTCCTTTAAATTTCTTCGCAGGCTTTTCAAGCTTTAATAAATAGAATTTTTCCGAGCTTTACCATCACTAAATCGATATAATGAAAACTAAGCGTTCTACATAAAGTGTTTATTTTATTAAAAAAAATAAACAGTTATTATTTACAAATCTTATATAATTTATCAATTGAATTACTGCCATTCTCGTTTTTTTAATCGAATCTGAATACCATTTTCGGACCGCAATGTAACTCTCATATTCAAGATGGGATCATATTCGCTCTGTGGTATACAATCTGGCTTCGTATGGTCATTGATGCCCGGCGGCAACCCTTCCACTGCTGGAAGTATTTCAAAACGACGCACAATTTTCGATAGCATGGCCTTAAGTTGAAGCATTGAAAATTTTTCAGCTGAAATATTTGTTTTCGATTATTAAAAAATGGAAAATGTTATGGAAAGATTTTGGGATACAAACCAACACACCCTCTTGGTCCAGCGCTGAATGGAACACTCACAAATTCGTTTATTTCGCCTTGTTTTTCGGTCGTCTTCTTGAATCTGTCGGGGTCAAATACGCATGGATTGGGGAAGTACTTCTCGTTGTATCCCATTGCCAAAAGGCACAGTATAACCGTCGTTCTGCTTGCAATTTTAGTTCCATCTGAAATATGCCATAACACTTAAGAATGTACAACTGTCGTCAAATATAATATTGTCTTGAACGTACTAATATCGATTGGCTTGCGGTTAGTCCTTGCAATCACGGGCACACTTGGATACAATCGCAACGTCTCTCGAATGACTGAATCCAGATATTCCATGTCATTCAAATTTGCAAATGATGGTGTGACAGAGAAATCGTTTCCAAGAACATTCTTCTGTTCTGCTGCAACTTTTGTTTGGATTTCTGGATGCCGCGAAAGTGCATATATTGTGAAGGATACTGCCGACGCTATGGTTTCGTGACCCTAGGAAAATAAGTTATAGAAATTAAGTGTACTTAAAGTTAAGCAGTTTTTCTATCATCTAAACCTTAAGCAACACTGTTTAAAAGTTGTTTCTAATTCATGGTTTCTGTTGTGCAAGAAATGCATCGTCTTCTTGTATTCATAAAGAACGACTTAAAGGCAATCCGATTAAAGGTAGAACGAAAATGTGCCAAAATACCACAGAGTAAGACAATCAACATATATTTGAATTTTGAAACTTTGTGAAAGAAAAGAAAGTATTAAAACTATGAGTATTACTAAGTAAAATTTGACTAATGTAGAAGCTCCAAAAGTATTGCGGCAGACTTGTTAAATCTGTCATTCTCGGCGATGAACTCTGATTGAAGTTAGGGTGCAATGCATTATCCCTTTAGTAAGAAAACAAACATATCAGAATGAAACCAAATTTTTCTATTCGCTGGAGTTAATTCAAATAATTAATTGTGTGGGTTTAATTTTCATCTCAACGATTTATTGAATTCAACACAAAACGATAGTAAAATTGTGAGCGCTTTGAAAATTTGGAACAACCCTGGAATCTTTTTAAAGTATCGTCAAGACCTAATATACAAGTCGTAGCAAAAAGGAGTGAAGGAGCCTTTAGCAAATCTGTGCCACTGTTGGTATATTATATACTTTATATAGTGTCAAAAATACTATGGAAGGGCTTGTGGATAGAAAAGAGTTAGGCGATCTGTTATTTGTGAATAAGTGAAGACAGATGAGATGCGCGGAAGAATAATTATATTTACAGGTTGTAGTCAACTTTTAAGATTCCATTCCACAAAAGAAAGAACCGATCAATGTGAGGATCACTTTGTTATCCATCTGTCTGTCACCAGACTTTTTGCAAGATCAAATATTTATGTATGACTACGATCCTTTAAAGCTGTAAGACTCAAGCTTCTATACCTATGAGGTTCTTCCCGTTGATCAAAAATCATGTAGTTTGAAAAGAAGCAAGTAAATTCAAAAATCTCAAAAAACCATCACAAAAAAAGCAACTCAATTTCATGCTAAGAAGACTATATGATATTTATAATAAGAATAATTAGAAGTAGTCGCATATTGTGATACTCGCAAGGAAATCTTCATACAATTAAAAGCTGGAGAACTCTTCGAGACTAGATTCCCGTGGTGGAACTACTTACATACCAACAAGTTTCTACGGAACCTTCGTTGCTCACGTCCGACTCGCTGTTGGCCAGTTTTTTTATATAAGCTTCTAACATTAATATTGCAATGGTCAAGAACCTTAAAAATATATATAAATATATACACTGCCGTTCATAAGTTTCCGGACAAACTCATATCAATTTTTTTTTTCAATTTTAGTGTCAAAAGTTTCATCAATATTATATTTATTTAGCCAATTGGCTCAATTAAGTAAGTTACTAACTATAGAGACTACCAAAAAGACTAAAACAGTATTAAGTTGAGGCCATTTCATACATTGATGTGCCCCTTTCTCTATTTCCTGATCCAAATATCCACGTAAGTTCTTCGAAAATTGTTTCAGAAATGTGAATCCTGTAAGTCTTTCCCATTTTTCTTGATTCAGAATGAAGTCTACAACACTGACACATGAAAGCATCCTTAGAAAATTATGAAGCCACCAGTTTTTTTTTCAAACCCTGCTCTGCTGTAGTTTGACACTTAAACCATATCAGCAAAAAGAAACTAATGGGGTAACTTATATGAGGCAATTGTAAAAAACATTGAGAGAAAGCCTGGAAACAACTATCAAAATCTATATTAACCAGAAGAAAAAGATCCTATCCTTAACATTTCCCAGAAGAGGGGGTCGAAATCTCGGGACTGAAACTTTTTCTCATTTCAAAACAACTTTCTAAATTTTATTACTAGAAAAGTAATAATTTGAAAGTGACGTGTCAGTGTTAGCTCAGACCAATTTCAACTTACTTCTGGCTGTCTGTCCCTAAGAAGTTTAAACACTTTATTAGTGAAGTTGAAAAACAACTTCAACAACAAATTCAACTTCCAATGTAAAAGTTGTCGTAATATGACTCCAAATTTGACGCATCTTATCTGAACGTAGAGTTCTATGCTCTTAAAGCGATGCCTGTGTGAAACTATCCCCTCTTGTTTCCTTTTGACCAGAACAGCAAATGCAATCGGCCGTAAGTTAGAACAAACGGGTTGTAAATCAGTCATGTAAATGCGAGAAAGATGCTGTAATTGCCATGCGTGACAAATTTTCAAGTGTTCTTATTGGCTCTTTTAATCTCGTGAACAACATTCTAAAGCTGCATCAACGGTAGCAACGTCTACGAAAGAGCAGGAGCAGCGAGCGGTCGACGATGTTGATAGATTAAGAGACAGGAAAGAGGTTCGAAAATTCTACCAACAGAATTGCAGTCCATGCTGAGGACATGGAAGAACCACTTTTGCAGACTGTATTACGGCAACGAAGAATAAAATCCCGCTCGCATGCAGCCTGAACCATTCGATGAAGGCGACGCAGGCCAACAGCGTCTACCAGACGTAGAAGAAATAAAGATAGCGTTAATATATATGAGCTTAAATCTAATAAAGCCACTTTAGCTGTCGAACTTTTCAATGCGGCGGCAATGACACAATAAAGCATCAAAGATGAATGGAACTCAGTATTGTTTGCCCAATCTTGAAGAAAGCGGACCATCTTAGCTGTGCCAAATATTGAGGTATAAATCTTTTCAACATTGCCTATAATACCTTTCCCACCGCATTATGTGGACATTTCAAACCGTTTGTCAACAACCTGATAGTACCCAATAGACTAAATATAAACATATCGGCAGATCTTGGAAAAAACGTACGCACCACTTTTTCATCAAATTCAAGGTTGGTTTTGGTTTCTGTTTCGTCCACAGAGACGAGATTTATGAAGTCATGCCTAGGTTTGGCATCCCTGCCAAGCTCGTACTTTTGTGCAGGATGGCGATGGAGGTCGGCAAAGACGTCACCGAACCACTTGATGCCAAACAACGTTTTAGACAAGGTGATGCACTATCATGCGATTTCTTCAACATCATACTTGGGACAATAGTGCAAAAGAACCTTGTCAACAAAAGAGGGCAAAAAGAAGCATATGCTGCCATCGAGAATAACCAAATCCACTCAAAACGTTACCATAGACAGCTATGACTTTGTGGTGGTTAGGGACTTTGCTTAGGCTTCGCTGCAAACACAGAAAATAACACCAGCGTTGAGGTCAAACGAAGAATACCCGTGGCTAAAAAAGCAATTATGTAAAGCCCTTTCTCGGAGAACCTTTGTATCGGCCTACCATCCCTGTCCTACTACAATCTACGGCGACTTAGGCAGTTTCGAGAGAAAAGTGTGAAAAATTAATATTAAATTCCTAAATTTTTTTTTTTCAAATGAATCAAAGCTGAATAAAATATGTATTTTATTTTTTTGGTTGCAATGCATTTTTTCTATGGAATGAATGATGTTTTCATAACTCAAATGAAATTTCATGGTAGCGGCAAATAAAAAAGCACCTACATTTTTTTATTGTATTTTCAGATGGGAAGTTCATGGTATGGGCAGACCTACTCGCACCCAAACCAATTTTTTTTAATATATTTTACAATAATGTATTTCAAATTTCGTTAAATTCCTTTTTTTTACATTTTCGATCATTGTATAAGCCCACGTTAAAAAAAATTTTAGTGACATTTCTGATTCATTCAAGCTGAGAATTGCGTAGTGGAATTTTGTAATATGCAAAACTAACATTGAAAAAAAATCTTAAAAATCAGTTTTTGGCCTCCAGGTACTCGTGCCAAGTGTGGTTTTCTTATTATGGTTGACATTCACACAGTTGACTGCTTCAAACTGCCTCCTAGTAGAAAACCGACACAGACTCATAAATTTATAAACTCTTTTTAACAACGGAAATTAGTCTTTTTCACAATAAGTCGCGCAACCGTAGATCATCCTCAATCTTTCATGTGGGAGACCCATTGCACAAACAACGTCCTCTGCTGTACTCAGCTTATAGCTCATTGGATTTCAAACCTATCATATAACTTCCTTTAGCTCAAGCTCTTAGTATTAAGATAAAGAAAAGTTTTTTTTCGAGAACTATAAAAAAGTCCGGGATGTACCCCGAGCTTGAAAAAATAAGCAGAGCGAATTCTCATATAGATATTGCTCTATCCAAAAGAAAATAGTACGCATCAAAATAGAGTTCACACTTCGCAAAAATATTGCTTTAATCCCGGTTTGCATGGACCATCAAATGTATGGAAATGTTTTAAAAAAAAAATGGATATGACACCTAATTTATAGAAAGCCAAAAAAACAACTTACTGTATACATAAATGTTGAGATTTCCTCGAATATTTCGGCAAATTTTAAAGGCCGGTGATCAATCTTTGCTGTTAAAAGATTGTCCAGAAATGGTTTCTTTTGATTTGCGGCAACCTCGGGTGATTTTTGAAGAATCACTCTTCTGTCGTCAACAATCTGTAAAAAAAAAAAAGTAACTTGATTCCACATCTAAAAGTTTTAAGAAGACTTCTACGTACCTTACGTATACTACGCTTAAGTGTTTTTAGACCATTTCTTTGCTTCCAGAAGTATGGAGTCAAGTGGAACAATGATTCAAAACGCTTTACAATACTAAATGTCCTTTCATGTATAACCTCACAAAGACTTGCAAGAAAAATGGGAGATAAATTTACTAAATAAAGAAGAATATTGTTGCTGCCTCACTCCCATATTGCCTTGTGGACATCAGTCTCCTCGCCATCCAAATTGTTACTTACGACGCCGGTAGCATTCTCTGTAATTACCATCTTTGCATTTAAATATATTCTTCTTCGTACATAGCAACAATCTCACCGTAAACAATATCCAAGGTGCATTTGTGCACGATTTCCTGGACATCAAACATATTTTCATCACTGGCAAGTTGTTCACATTTCTTTATAAACTTAGATGTTGTTTTGTTAACGACTTCCATATAACTTTGAATGGCAGCCATGTCAAAGGCAGGCAGAATCATTTTGCGATGTTTAAGCCATCTTGCGCCACAGGCAGTGAGGAGACCATCTCCAAGCCATGGTCGAATATACTTATAGAGATGGTATTTGTTCAATAGTGTTGTGCTGGAGAGTATTGTCTGTCAGCAAAACAAAGAATAAAATAAAAAAATAAATAATAATAATAATCGAGTTTACTTACCTTGATTTCTGCAGGATCACTCAAGATAACATGGTATTGAAAGAACACCAACGAGCGAAATCCTTGGAATTCATATTTACGACAATACTGAAGGAGCTTCTTGGGGTATTCTATGAACAAAAAAAAAAAGGATTTTTATCATCTTTAATGCAATATTTTTGTGTTTTTGAAAACAAAGACTAAAACACTGAATCTGCAAGTTCGAAAAAAGGTTTGGTGGTTTTCTTTAGTAAACGCAAGTCCTTTGGAGTTTTTTGAAACATAGCCGGACTTAAGTGTAATGAAATTGGTGAGTGTCTAGGTATTAATTGATGCTCGAGTTTTTTGTTGAGACCGATAAAACTCTAGACCGAATTCAGTAACTCTCGGTAAAAACGATCGTTTGACATTCGTCTGTACCGCACAAACTATGATCCTAAAGAAAAATTAGGGTCAGTCACTTTATAACCACATATGGCGCTCTAGACAGTCGCTTTAAGGACATAAAATGGCACTTCGTGTATATCATGTGAATTCTCTGAGTCTGGAAATAAGTACGAAAACATCTTCTTCTTGAATCAGGATTATCAGATCATCGGAGTATATTAACCGCACTTGCTGTCAGAAGCCAACATTATTTTTTTTTTCATATAACTTGCTGGATCCAAGTGAATGTGACTTCTATTTTAATGTTCGTAGAGCTAGCAGAAAGATAAGGAGCAAAATTACAGCATTGTGAAATGTTTTTAAACTCAGATAAAGAATACTCGCATTTTGGTTTCAATTATTCCATGGTTGGAGTCCCAATTGAGATGTAGAATATTTGACATTGATTTATTTGCATTCGCTTAATTCGCGGTATTTGATTCTAAATTATTTGTTTTATTTAAAATTTGTATCATGAAACTGCTGTCACTATATCAAGACTACCGACTTGTTCAGATTGCTTTGGTTGGTCGACTACTCCAGTGATAGCGCCAACAATTTGATTCCAATGGCAAATGATGACTGAACCAGATTCGAGAGCTGAGAATCAGAAAGACCTACTCTAAGATTTGCACTTCTTAAGGGAACGTCTTCAGGTTTTGAAATAAAATTCGACATAACGAATTTCAGTTGAAGCCATTTATGTGCATCGTTGTCTTTTTGATATTCGGCCTTTCTCATTACAATACCTCTGTGAACTCAGATTATACAAGATACTCAGCCAAATACTCGGGTAATGCAATTTCGATAACACGACATATTTTATTTTGTTTTGCAAATTTCTTGTTTATTTCCCCTTCAAACGACTTAATATTTTTTTTAAGCCAAGAAACAATATTACATTATTGTAAATGGCCGGACAGACATTGGCTCTCATTACTCGATTTTTTTGTTAAATTCAAATAAGCAAAAACATATATGCATATCAATATATATTCTTACTATGATTTATCCTTTAACTGAGAAGAAAAGGTGGAGGCAAATAACTTACAGCCTAAGTCAATAAAAACTTAAATATTTTATTGTCTGCTTTAAACAATAGCATGGGATTTGCTTTTGCAGATGAGACAGCAATTGTAGTTAGCCATAGGGACCTATCAACAGCAACAATCTTAACGCAAAAAGGATTTAATTGAATAGTAAGATGGTGTCCCGATTATATAAAAATATGATATAACAAAAAAAACGTCTGCACATATGTACAGTTTGAAAACAAATAAAAAAAGTAAAGTTCCATCAAACAAATTGGCTTCATCAAAATGCTAACGAAGAAAGCCTGAATACTGAAGACAGTTGTTAAAAAATTAGCAAAGCGGTTTATGCACACCGTCCTACGAAATTATATCAGTTTTAGCGTCCTGAAGCAAGTGTACTTTTCACTAGTAGAATTTTTACTTCCGTACGGATATTTGCTTGGAGAATAACCATCCAAAGTTATCTGCTAGAATTGCAGAAAATACAAAATCGAATCGTCAAAATACTTGTAAGCAGCAAAAATGGAACAAACAGTGAGCCCTTGACGAATTAACAAAATGCATTCAAAAAGCATAAAGCAAATATTCGAATTTGGTGGCACGGTAGTACCCCCGCCAAGACCAGCCAAGCGAAGTGCAAGGGCACTATCTACATTTTCTCAAAGCACTTCGTCGTTTTTTTTTTGAACCCTTATAGCTTGGGTTTGAATTATGCCGGATCAACAAAATTATATATTGTCAATAGAGGACTTATTAAACATCTAAAATTTTAGTTGCATAGCTCCTATATTTTAGATTTTTTTGATATCTAAAAAACCCTGATTTCGTCACTGATTCACTGACGATCATCAAATATCGTAGAGTATTTCTTAGTGTCCTAAAAAGCTGAAATTTTGTAGGTACGCTAGTTATAGTACACAAACAACAACAACAAAAATTATAAAACTTGTAAATTTTATCCACTTTTATCCCCCAACCCCTTTAACCACGGGATGGGATCTGAAAATTTATCCACCAACTACTCCTTGTTATTATAAATTATTATATATCATACATATTATAATAACATTATAAATAAAAAAAAATAGTGTAAAAAACATAAAAAATTTATCTTAATAGACATATATCGAGACACATACTTCATACTTCATATCCTTGTTATTTTAAATTGTTATAAATAAAAATAAAAATGAATGCAATATCGAGATATATATCATATATCGTATCTTACTTCATATATTATTAATATAAATAGTAGTGCGAATGTCTCCTACCTCTTACGTCCACGCAGTAGCTAAAAATAAAAAGTTATACACGGCCAGCGTTTCCAATTTAGTGCTTTGCGCGTTAATTTCAGTACTCAAAAAATTATTTCAGTGCCCAAAATGTCATTTTAGTGCTTTCATTTTATTTATAGTGCTTCATTAACTCGTTTTTTTACGCTGAAACCTACCTTGTTTGTCACATTCCAATGCCGATTTAAGTCGAGTAAACCTAGTCAAGTAAGCCTAGTCGAAAGCAAACTTAGGTACAAAATGAGTTTGGAGTTGTTAAATGCAATATTGCCAATTCACTTTGGTTTGCAAAGAAATCAAAAATGCTGTTATAGTTAATATACAACTTTCGTGAAAACGTGATTTGCAAAATGGGAACCTTAAAGTCATATTCCTCTGATATTAATTAATAGCACATCCTTTTTGTTGTACCTAAATACTTGAACAAATTTATTATTTTTTTTTTCGTGCAATCGTAGAAGTGGATTATCAATAAATGTTTTAATTGATAGTTTAAAATATGCAATAGTTTATATATTTACAAGCAATTATTTATTTTTGGAAAACTTATATGTTACCACTAAAAATACTTATGTTATGTTAATGACCGATGAATGACGGTGCACAACTTAGTTTTAATTTAAAATATTTTTAATTGGTCTTTACACAATAGTATAACTAAAATGCTAGTGTAAATGTTGTTAAATAAGTTATAAAAAAAGTGGGAAAAATTACTTGTTTTATAATTCTTAAACATTAAACTTTAAACTAACTTTAACTATGTTAATTACAACTACCTACAATAATTAACATTCTACCCAATCGAGCCACAAGTATTTGCTGCGATTCAGCCGTTCCCAATATTTAGTGTATCTCTTTCAGGTATGCTCCTAAAGTAATTCCAGTCAGGAGCTCTACAGGAGTCATTTGTATGTTGCTATTCTAGCAGCATGGTACATAACGAGAACATTGCTCGAGTCCGATAAGCAGCCCTGCGCATCTAAATACAAAAGTGCCTGAGTGAGTTTGTTCTGAATTACATTTGCCGATCGCGCAAAATGATTCCACGATAACTTTGTCAATCCTAGACACTCCGGAAGCATCCAATAATTTTGTTTTTATGGCACATGCCGCAAGTCGGAATGAGTGCTTCTGTAAATCGCGTGCAAGCTTGCAAGCACTGTCTTTCGAAAACTCTATATTATGTTCCACCATACTGGACTTGCATAGGTCAGAATTGGAATTTATGACTAAAACTAAATAAATGTGTTTTTTTTGTTTGTTAGGGAAACTGGAAAAATAAATTTGTTGGTGCCCAAGGTATCAAAATTAACGCTGAAAATATTAAGAACGGTGCTTTGGCTCAGAAAAAACTTGGTAACACTGTACACCGCCCTTATTCGGCCTTTGATCTCCGGGGCTTTTTACCCCCATGATATGCACCATGAGACAGTGCGCCTTAACGGCCTTATTCCCCCTGAAGCATTTCTCTATCTCGATAGAAAGGGTCTGGTTCAGGATAGATTAGCGGTACCGAGAATTTTCCACGAATGCCGAAAAGCTGTGGACGAGCGAGTCAACTACGAACAAGACATCGCAAGTGGCTCACCGGGGACTCTTCGGTTCAGTAGGGCGGTATCAGACCGCGACATAGCGGATGTCGAAAGGCAATACAAACACTTTTGGTGGCTGGATGGAGAATGATCTCTGTCGGGCGTATACTTTTAATCCTGAGTGCCCCTAAGGCAAGTAAAGTAGCATGTACTGTCATCCGTGGCCGGCTTACATATAGCATGTATATTTAAGGTAGTGTTAGTTGTTTATTATAATTGTATTATAATAGTAAGTTTTTATGTTATTAAGTTAGGTTAATTAAGTTTTAGGTTAAGTAACACAAGAAAAGTCCATATACTAAGTTTTTTTTCGAAATGTAAAAATGTTTTCTTAGTTTTCTTATAAGTAAGTATAGTTTTAAATATAATCAATAGTATTAAGTCGAAAGACATATTTTAAGTTGTTAAGTTCAGCTTAGAGCGCCCGCACAGGGCTAGCTAGTTAGTATATACATAGCTAAATTAATTAAGCTTGCTTTAAGCGTTTTTGTCTAGCAAATAAGGCTATGAATTGAAAATAAAAATGCTCTGAAATGAAAAAAATGAAAATGAATAAAAAGTTATTATCCTTCACAGCGAGCGCGTCGATTGCCGATAGTCTTGTCGGTTGTCTTAGATATACATCTTATATACTTAGATATAGTAGGCCAAAAGCCAAGGGCTAAGTTTAAAAAATGCTCTCATTGATATTGGGTCATCCACGTTCTCTTGTGGGCAGGCTTATGTAGCACTCAATAGACTGACTAATTTGCAAGGTGGTCACCTTATAAATATTGACTTTAGTAGTATTAAAGCACAACAGTCAGCTATAGTCGGATATAATCGCCTAAGAGCCAAGTATCGCCCTGATCTATCAGACATTATAAACAATAAACCAACAAAGAAAGAAGGCAAAGATAGAGAGTGGGCTATAAAAAAGGCGCCTCTGATGTGCAAGAAATACACCCCAAAAAAGAAGATGTTTTACAACAACACTTACAAATAGAAATGAAGTCCCGCCAAAAACATTTTCATATCAAATGTTGCCAAGACGAGACCATATGACTCGCACTATCAGAAAGTTATCAGATCTCATGTAGAGCCAGTTTCTAACTCTACACGCCCTAACTGTACAAGACCCAACTTCACAAACTCTACACCTTAGTCCAAATATGTGGCGTATTCAATAAACAAAAAAATTGGTTTGGGTGCGAGTAAGCCTGCCCATACCATGAACTTCCCATCTCAAGACACAAAAGAAGTAGGTGCTATTTTATTTGCCTACACCATGAAATTCAATTCGGTTATGAAAACATTTCAATTTGGAAATACTTTTTTTCAGACTGAGTTACATTTGTACTAAAAGAAAATTAGATTTTTAGTTTTACTGCAGAAATATTTTAATATAATTTAAAATAATTTTTACCGTTTTTTTTTAAATGATAGCTAGTTGGACTTTTTTTGTCATTAATCATTTAATTACTAACTTGAGGTGGCGTTACAGTCCGCGTTGCATGGTATTTTATCCTTTTGGCTAAGTCGATGTCGCTGTACAACTCCTAGCATGCAGTTCGTTGTTGAATCTTCTCCTCCACTCACAGTCAAAGCAGATGGGACAAAAGATTACACTTTTCTCTCGGAACAATCTAAGGGGCCTTCATCCGCTTTTGAAAGTGTACATGCTTCTGCACCATAAAGTAGGGCGGGGATGATATGTGTCTTATAGAGCGATGCTTCAGTTCTTCGAAAGAGGGCTTAGCTTTCTTAACCAGAGGTATTCTTAATTTGATCTCAGCGCTGGTGTTATTATCTGTTTTTACAGCGGAGCCAAGATAGATAAAGCTCTAACTACCTCAAAGTTATAGCTGTCTATGGTAACGTTCTGACCCAGACGTCGGATTTGGTTTTTCTTGATGTCAGCATATGCTTCTTTTTGCCCTCTTTTGTTGACAAAGTTCTTTTGCACTACTGTCCCAAGTATGATGTTGAAGAAATGGCATGACAGTGCATCACCTTGTCTAAAACTTTGTTTGACATCAAGTGGGTCGGTGAAGTCTTTGCCGAACTTCATCGCCATGAAACCAACCTTGAAATTGATGAAAAGGTGGTGCGTACTGACTAGGCGCTCCTGGGTTTTTTCCAAGATCTGCCGTTAGGTTAATATTTGGTTTATGGTGGACTTTTCTGGTCGAAAACCACATTAATATTGACCTATCAGGATGTTGACGAACTGCTTCAGACGATTACATCATACGGCGGAAAAGATGTTGTAGGCAATTATGAGGAGATTGATACCTCTATAATTGGCTTCCTTTCCTTTAGGATTGGGCAACCAATACTGACAATTCATTCAGCTCGCATGCTTTCTTCTGACCATGTATTGCAGATGAGTTGGTGCATACTCCCAACTAAGTCATCGCCACCGCTTTTAGAAGTTCTACCTTGCTATCTGTACTTCTTCTAGGTCAGGTAGATGACATTGTTGGTTCTTCCATGTCCTCAGCATTGACTGCAATTCTACTATGATATTTCTAATATTTCGAATTTTGCGGGCTTCGGTTTGGGATGTATAACCTTGAGATAATTGTTTTTGCTGGCTGGCTGTCCATGGCTTGCATTAAACGACTCAATGAAAGCATTTTCGATTGCAATATAGGACCAAAGACCCAAAATCTTAGCCAGTCATCCCTCTAAGAGTATCCAACTCAACGAGAAGATAAGATAATTTGAATTTAGAGTTGCGAAAATCGATTTCATGACAACAACTTTAACATTGAAAGTTAAATTTGCAGTTGTTTTTCAACATCTGTAATAAAGTGTTATAAATCAGACAGCCGGAATTATCAAATATAATATAGCTTAGTTTCAAAAGTATTACATTTTGTAAGAAGTTTAAAAAGTTTGAGGACCAACTGCTTATCTCAACTTCATGTATTTTTGGAATTATTTTTAACTTCCCATCAGGAAGTTCTTGTTAATCAATCAAATTTGTTTGATTGCTTTTCTTTGGAAGATATTAACCACTGCTCGGAATATTAAGGCGTGATTAACTTTATGTCCTTTTTGAAAGGGTTCAAAAATACATAGTTTCAATGCAGAGATTTCAGAGCAAAGGATCTTTTTCTGTCTGGTAAATTAATGGCTTAAAGAAGATCACATTCAGTCCAGTTTTCTTTGCAAATTTTGATAGGATTTTCCACGCCGATTTCGAGAGATTTTTTTATCTCTGTGTCATATTCTGGAAAGACCTCTAGGATTGGGTTCATGATAAGAAACAACAACAGGGGAAAGAAAACAAAACAAAAATCAGATGTTATGGTCTTCCTTGCAATATACGAGTAATGCGTTTGTGTTTTAACTTTGTCATTTAGGTTTCTCTCGATGCTTTTGCTTTAAATTCAATTGCCTCATGTAACTTGCGCCATGGGCTTCTTTTTGCTAATATATTATAACTAGAAAAAAGCGTCAAGCTACAGCTGAGCAGGTTTTGAACAAAAAAACTGGTGGCTCCATAATTTTCTAAGGATGTTTTCATGTGTCAGTGTTGCAGACGTCTTTCTGAGTCTTGAAAAATGGAAAAGACTTAAAGGATTCACATTTCTGAAACAATAGAGAAAAGGGGCATATCAATGTATGAAATGGCCTCAACTAAAAATTATTTTAGTCTTTTTGGTAGTCTCTATAGTTAGTAACTTACTTAGTTAAGTCAATTGGCTAAATGAACATAACATTGATGAAACTTTTGGAATTGAAATTGAACAAAAAAAATTTTTTATATGAATTTGTCCGGAAACTTATGAACGGCAGTGTATATATTTATGCATATTTTGTTATCTGATAAGGTGGCTATAAACTATAAATTTAATTAATTTTGAACTTTTTTTATTGGAAAACTAAATTGATTTTAATTGAAGAAGTGAAAATGTCCCTTTTTTTGACAGTTTTTTCGTCATAAAATTCAAACCACCCTGTGAAATTTAACCAAAAGCTTTTCAGGTGATCTTTATGCACACTCGCTTCGAATGAAACCAATTTGGCTTCGACAGCTTGATTTGTTCTCGAGTTAGGCTGTACGAAAGAATCCGCACAAACGTACGTACGTACGTACGTACGTACGTACGTACGTACGTACGTACACACACACACACAGACATCTTTCTAAAAATCATGGAATCCGACTACTGGGACCGCCAAACGTGGAGAAATGTAAAAATTTTGAAATTCGAAAATCGGACCGATTACAAGAACTTCCTGATGGGAAGTTAAAAATGTTTATTTCTTTCGCCCATGCATACATTCCGAACCTCTGATGATCGTGCTTTACCGATAAAAGAAACCATATCGCTTATTCTTTCGAAAAGAACAAAATTTGTATATAGCTTATAGAAAAAGGTATACGTTCTGCCAGATATCAATTTGGAAATGCACCTTATTCTTGAAAATATTTAGCGAAATGCTGTTGTAAACATATAAGGCTGTTGTTGGGACACGAAGACTACAATCACCAAATCGCTGGCACCCAACACACCGAGGGTTTCACAGGGATTTAAGCAAGTTCGAGCCTAAATTAATGAGTATAAAACGAAACAAGTGTTGTTGTCAAGAAATCGTTTCGTTCAATATTGTCTCTGAATAAAAAAGTTTGTATATCGCTGGAAGTTTAAACACAACAAAAACCGAAATGACAAAACGACAAACTGCCATCACAGGTTCTTCGGTTTGTTTTAAATTTTAACGTTAAAAACGTATAGATTGATGCCCTTCAAAAATCTCATCATGTCAGCTCTTTTACATGGGTCTTGGGCTTAAACAACACAGGAAGAGAGATTTCAGCATTGGAAGAAAAGAACACTTTTGAAAATACGGTAATGTTTGCGAGAAGGGGCCAAAGAGAAGAAGATACTAATGCAAACTCTTCGAGCTGTACAAACATGTAAAAGTCCGGAAGACAAAATTTCTTTTTCTATGATCTTTTTCGAATATTATATTATCCATATAAAATTTAACGATTTTCACCCACAATGAGAACACTGAATGGACGTAATTAGAGGGTGCTCCTTAACGGTAAAAGCAGAATCCAAAAAAAACCAACATGATAACCACTTTTCCAGAATTTCCAATGGCAAATTAAAAAAGGTCAAACACTTATCACTTAACACAATAGATAAGTCCTTCTCACCGTCGGGCTTTAATCCGAATTGGAAAACATTTCCAACAAATGGGTATGGCGTGGGTCCGGGTATCATTTCCATTATACCCGCAACATGGTCTACATAGTTCAAAACCTTAAGCCCTTTGTAAAAGAGCACAGATATAATTAATATTAGAATTAAAAATAGATACATGCTTTTTTTTCAGTTCAAAAACACTTGTTGGTTCAACGACTTGTATAAACGCGTTAATGTAGAGTACTGCCAAAAAAATTAGCTAACAACTTTTCATATCATTTGTACAATTGACCCCAAACAATAAAACGAAAGAACTGTGGACACGTTATCGAAATGATTAGATATTTTAATAAGGAGTTTTGCGGTAAAACTTCGATAAAAAGCGTATTCGACTTTGGCCTAGAGGGGCATTGGGGCACTACAGAAATTAGTCATTTTAATCGAACGTAATTTTCTATCATTCCAAGCAATGTTTAAAGATAATTTTCAAACATTGCCTTTTATTATTATTGTTGCATGCGGCACCCTTTACCTCATAATACGATCCAAGATAACACGAATAAAACTCAAGTACTTGCGAAAGCTTTTAAAACAATTATGTTGCCGGACACATGCACAATTGTTTGATCTTGTTCAAATGCCTTAACACAATTCAAAAAACAGAAATGAAATGAAAACACAAAGAAATCTGTTCCTGGTAGTTATAAGGCCTTTTATTCTTTTTGTGAGCCTACTTTTATTTAAATAATTGGTCAAGCTACTGTCTTGGTTATCCCTCATTCGTGTACACCCCACGAGCGACTCGGAAGTTGGCAACATTGCTCACGCAGCAAAAGTTGGATATTTCTACGATCTAGGAGATACGATGCATAGGATTGGGAACAATAAACAGAAAAGATTGCGTCAGATATTTTTAAGTGCTCCCAATTCTTGGTGAAACTTTTGAATCCACGAAGGACCTCTTGAACTCTTGAACGAAGCCTTTGGAGCTTGTCCGAAGTGCAACGTCAAAATCATATTAGAGTTAAAGAATGATCGTTTGCAGAGTGGTCAGAATTTAGAAATTTCACTCTATCCATGGACGATCGAAAAGCCAACGAAATCGACTACACGCTGAATGCCGCAAAACACTCGTCCAAAATTCTGTATCTACGAACGTTCAGTGGGGCTGATTTTAATTTTAATCTCTGCCTGACTCTCCAATACTAGAAAGCTGGACCTGGCAACAAAAAAAAGATTTAAAATTGGATGCCTCAGCCACTGCCGTCAACACACATCATAAGCATGTGGCTACCGCACTATAGCTAAGAAAGTAGCCGCGACCCCCCAACCACCCCAACAGTAAATGTGTTCTATGAAGACGTGTGCCTGCAGAAGTAGAAGGAAACTGATGGCAGCAGCAACAGAAGAAAACAACGCTTAACGAGGATAGGAAATAAAACTACTTCGTACACAGTCCCCCAGCTCAAAGACGTCGATAAGACTAGGAATCGAAATCGAATACATTTTTTTCGAAAAAATTACAAAGCCCAAAATGCAGTTTTCAAAGCAGGTATCCAGTCTATTCTTTGTGGCATACAATCTTGCAAGTAAATAGCATTTCCAGCAGCTGCTGGAGAAATAAAGCCCAACTTCAGGCGAAGAAGTAGTTCTCCAATCCATTATTGAAGAACTTTGTGTAGCCACAAAAAGGGGCTTCAAAACAGCAAATCTTCGGATTTGAAAAAATATAATTATATGCTGCAATAAATGAATGACTGAAAATGTAGATACAACCAAAATTTGGATAACGCCATCAATCAACAAGATAGAGGTCCTATAGGAACAGCTGTGAAGAAAACATCAGCATCTGTCGGACTTTCGCAAAGTGTTATCTACAAAATTATCAAAGAACAGAATCAAACTGGAACACAACGATCAACCGAGAAGAAAATTCCTCAAAGGCAGTGGATCACTATTTTGGACAATTTCGATGTAGAGGCCATAAGAAGGATAATCTATTGCTTCCACCAATTTGACTAAAAAATCGTTACATTGAGGAGCCTTAACAAAAAATCTAAGAAGAACTTCAAATAAGCAAGAATTCACTGTCGAGAGTTCTAAAAACCAAAGGGCTCAGCTTTCGCAGAATCCTTTGTGAAAGGAAGGACATACAAATTCAAATTCAATTCAGGATAAGATATACCCGGGAAATAAGGAATTTCCGTGAAAGTGGATACAAGTTCATTTATATAGATGAGTCATATATAAATAGCTCCCACCCAAAGTAAAACCTTTTGTACTTTGTATATATTGTAAAATAAGAACCCAAGGTGACTTGTATCTTTTATATTTAGTATTCACTTACGTCCAGCTGCTAACAGTTGAATTCTAACCTTCAAACCACGTGGACGTACAAATGTCCGGAGAGTGAAATAAAAATATTGTGAAATATTTTGTTTTAATAATATGGATAAAAAATCCTAAGCGCGAAGGATTACGCGTGCAGATCGACAAAGAAAAAGGCAATTTCACGGCACAGGAAGACACCAGTTTTACGAGTGCATCAAACGAGGCCAGAACTGCTCGATATGCAGAGAGGAACGCGGAAAATACTTTTTTCGAAATCGAGGAAAATTCGATGTATAAGGCAGGAATGGCAGATTGAATAAATGTAAGTCTACAATGTCGTTTTATGACTTAGACTGCGAAAAACTTTACGCGAAACTTTAAACGCGTTTTTCTCGAAACTGTCTTTTTCAAAACAATACCCCCGATTTCTCAGGTTCTACACTACCGATTTACCTGAAATTTTTAGAGAGTCTTTTTTATAGACTTGTCTGGACTTTCCCCATTCCAAAATTTCTATTACTTTTTTTTTTGAAATTCGAAACAGACAAAGAAAGTGGTACAAAAATTGTTTTTTTTTTCAGGCAGTCGCCATTTCCGTAGTTCCAGACATTGCGACATTATTCTACATTAATAATCTTTTTTTTTGGTTTCAGATTGCTAGGAGGGTTAAAATCGTGGGAATGGTTACGCGCCAATTTTTTGAGACCCCCACTTCATCAACTGCTAATTTTTGAAATTTTCAACTTTTTTTAATTTTTGATTTTTTTCTGTATTCTTGTTATGTTTATAAATAACTGAAAAAAAGGTATAGTTAAAATATAAATTGCCTCTGTTTTGAGACACTTCAAAAACTACATGCAATTAATGCCTCTAGACTAGAATACCGCCTTAAATCTCAATCGAAGTCTGGTGACTACCATGATGAGATTAAATTTGAAAATTTCTCCAAATGGGTGCGAGAACAGGTTCTGCAACAGCTGGATGAACGTTCGGTTATTGTAATGGACAATGCTTCGTATCCCAAAAATATTTAAAATTTTCGTTAATTAATTGGCTGGTAGAAAATAATATTGCACAAAACTCTTCAATGCTTCAAGTTGAACTAAATTAAAAAGTTAACCAAAACAAACGCATCCGCCAGGTGAAACTAACGATCTGATAATATCATGTACTCAGGAAATCACCATACCTTCCGGACTCAAACAGAATTTAGAACATATGGGGTATTGTAAAATAAGGAATGACGAGCAGTGTAAATCTCGAACTCTCTATCCAGGTCACTACAGCGTATGAAGCCGAAATCAATTATACCATGCCGCAAATTCCAACTAAATTTTTTACTTGTTTAATTCCTTGGTTCAACGGCTGAGTTTTGAATGCCTCGCATATCCATCTGCAAAAAGCAAAGTCGCTGCTCGTTCTAAACCAGATAGATTTTGCCATAAAGAGATGCAGAGCGCGACTTCGCCGTTTGCCAAATTGATTCAAAATATTCACAAAAAGCTTATGGATTTCAATGCGAGGTGAATAAAGAAATTTAAATAAAATAAGAAACTGACTATAGATAATATTCATTGATTAATGAACAGTGGCTGCTGTGATATTCCCTAAGGACAAATGTAGCAATTGTTCTGCGGTCCACATCTAAGCAGACGATCTACATCGCACAGACAAAAGTTGCAATAAAATATCTGAGCAAATGAATGTAATAGTATATGTATTATTACCAGATAAACCTGGTCCCCTCCTCAACAACGAAAAAAAAGATAAGTGTAAAAAAAATAAAATTTCAGATCGTCATCTGGTTCCGCTAAGAAGATATTTGATTCAATATTCATAATTTTAGGAGACTCAAATTAATGGACCGGAATTGCATACTGAATTGATTGCGTTGAATTCATACCAAACCACTAGAGGGTTCTATTAAAATTGATCGTTGCAAACAACGCAAAATCAAATTAACTACAGAATCACTTTTCATCCTCACTCACCGACCCTCATTTGCATATATCACCGGCATTACACTCAACCAACCTCAGTAATTAATATTTGAAACCAAATGTAGATGCAATGAATATATCAATGCTATTAACGTAATGAAACTGTTCGTCTAAAATTGGCCATGTAAAATAGATCAACATCTGCCTTGTATCGCATTACATCAGATTGTGTTAATCAATGTATGGCAATGGTTTATGACGAGCACAACCGACCACAATACACTTTCCAAATTGGTTCCGAGCTCTCGCAGGTTTTCAGTTGACCAGCATGCTATCACAGTAATTATTATTCTGTTACTATCCGTAATAACAGCCAAAAGCAATCACGCAATCAGAGATTCATGAATTTATAAATCCTTTTGGTATTCATTAATAATCCAGAAATGTTTTTGGCAGTAAAGACATTAGAACATATATGAGTAAGTTAAAACTTCATGTGGTACCTGATAACGAAACTCAAATTTGCTACTATTTGTATCAAGCAAAACTTTATCCTTTTGACAAAAAAAAAGTTCATAGAGTCGGCGAAGAAGAAAAATGAGGAGAGAAGCAATTTAATTGATTGCACCCAACAACCGACTGAATGCAGCCAGCAACCAACTGGCCAAAGAGTCATCGACAACCAACTGGCCAAAGAGTCATCGCCAGAGCGGTTAAACAGCCAGTGACCGACTGACTATACAGCCAGCTACCAAGCTACCAAGGTTGGACAGTCCACTTCGGATTAGCGAGAGAGCCAGCTTCCGATTGGCTTGAGAGTCTGCAACCAGATACTTACTTGCTGGACTGCAAGGACAACTGGCTACAAAGCCAGCTACAAACAGGCTAAAACACCACCTAACAACTGGCTAGACATCCAGCTTTCAACTTGCTAGACAGTCAGCTATCGACGCACGATAGCCGTCTACCGATTGGCGCGATAGCCAGCTAGGAACTGGCTAGAAAATCAGCTTACAACTCGCTAGAAAGGCAGCTACCAACTGACTAGAAATCCAACACCAACTAAAAACAGACTAGACAGCCAGCTTTGAACCTGCTAGACGGTAAGCTATCGACTGGAATGATGGTCGACTACCGATTAGCACAATGGCCAACTATCAACTGGTTAGAAATCCAGCATCAACATGCTGGACTGGCTAGAAGGCCAGCTACCAACTGACTAGAAATCTTACTTCAACTGGCTAGATAGCCAGCAACAGACTAGCAATAACAGTCATAGCAATGCTTATAGAGCAAGCCAGCTGTAGAGCCAGCAAAACTCGAATCTGGCCTAAGAGTAAACCAACCATAGATGTTAACCAACCAGTAGGAGAGTTTTTAGACCGAGCCAGCGACAGTTCTGCTTTAAGAGCCTTCAAGCCACACTCACTCGCAGCAGTTGGACAGTTTTATCATTTGCGCTTCCAATTTTATCAGTGCTGAAAGACGCCATTTCCTGAACACCGAAAGGAAACAATTAAGCCGTTTGGATGCTGCTGATGGTCCTGTCCACAATAGTAACAGGCCAACACTAAATTATTTAGTTGCTTGAATATTTACACAAGATTGCAGACGAAAAATCCGGACCATGTTATTGGAAAATGTCGTATTTATAATCAAATGTTTGGAGCAGGTCTTCATTTCTTCCTAAGCACCACTTCGAACTTAGATGAATCATTCATTCATGAATCCTCCCAAGGCCGTATTTTATTTTATTTCTATCACAAGTACCTTACCTTAAATATTCTAGACATATCCCAACATAACACTTACCAAGGTACCCCCATGTGAGCCCTGAAAGCATTAAGCAGAACACAAGGAGTTCTTGACAAGAAGTCTGTGCAATTTTACGTGGGTACATAAAGCACACCTTATAGGTTTAACTTATTTTGCGTGCGTTTTTTTTCGCTACATTGAAATCGTATTACGTACTACTGTCACCGTAGCACACTACCAATCGTATTTGGCAACTCAATGACTCTAATTTTATTCAACAGCATCCGCTCTTTTCGTTTTTCATTTGTTTTCTCATTTACGCCGTTGGCAGCCAATGACGGCGCGACATTTCACATGTCTGCCTGAGTTTACAAAGGACATACAACAGTGTCGCACAACACACAACAGTCATGGCCTCCGGCAAAGCCGAAGCCCCAAAATAGAAAACCAAAGATGTTAATTTTCAGGGTAATGTTTATATTACGAGTAGCTCAGGAAAGTACACACAAAGAAATGGAAAGGCTCACAAATTGTCAAAGGAGCAGCAAAGTTAGACATGAAATGGTACTTCCACGCCAATTAAGTAGCTCCTTCAAGAAACAACACTAACCAGAGCTCTAGAGCAGTTTCTTGGCGAATTATTACAGCACATACGAAAACGTTGGTGCTTTTAGACTTAAGATAACTTTTCAAAGTGATTGATGATGAGCTTCCGCTTTTGTTTTCGAAAAAAAGTTCATAAGCACAGAAAATGTCATTCAACTATAGTAGGTTAATTTACTTATTTCTGAAAGTTAAAATAGATGGCAACTGAACTGCTTGTGGCTGTGATTGAGTATGATGGAAACAATCATTTTAAAATCGAACCTTTTTTGTCGTCCCTGGGTACACACGAGTAATTCAAAACGTACTCATATGTATTTAATAAAAGGAAAGCATAGATTGGTAATCTTGTCAAAGGAAGAAGGTTATAAACCGATAACATATTATTGGGAATGGACAAAAATAATACACGGGAACAGTTTCGAGGCACGCGTCATCTTGGCTGCTTTTCTAAAGATAGCCGAATACCACTCTCACCATTATGATGACGTTGACAACCTTAATCATACTAGTATAAGAACAGACAACCTGTGTCAACATCTTGATAACACTTTTATAACATTCGATTGAGAAATCAGATTTAGACAGAGTAAACATTATTCTGTTTGAAGGAGGAATCTTTAACAGCTTCATTGTAAATCACGCACCTTTGGGGGCTTATGAGAGCACCAAATTTTATGATTCGTGGTGCAGAAAAGGTAAGCGGTGAGAGCTTTTTGCGAGGCCAAAAAGAAGGAACATTACAAGACTATCTTATTTAATTGACAGCGACAACAAAGATATACGGTTTGATTGAGGAAGTGATGATGACTCTGTGCCCTTCTCATCAGAGAACGATGGGTACCACCTGCACCATCCTCGCATTCTTCTGCCGGACCTTTCAATACAACATCAAATTGCTATTACCCGCATCCTCAACGCGACGTTGCTGAAGGTTCGGGACTATGCATTTTTATAACAGCTTCAGTACAACTCTGTAAAAGAATTTAAAAATGATATACCATAGTATAAGGGGGTTCACATTGTAAAACCACCTTGATCAAAAAGTTCCTGGAATAACCACCGTGTGGCGCTCCCATCATTCCAATTTGAGTTCTGTTTTTGTTGTGTTATGTTGGTGCATCTGACCAAAAAAGAAGGCAATGCTCACGGTTTTCCTGGATTCGACGGTGTAGTGCATCATGGATTTTTTCCCAGAAGGCCACACAGTAAACAAAGAGTATTATTTGGGTGCTATGAGACGTTTGAGTGAAGCAATTCGCCGAAAGAGACCAGAATTGTGGGCAGAAAACTTTGGATTTGCACTATAATGCACTGTCGCACAGTGCCATCATTATTCGTAATTTTTTGACGAGAAATGCAACAAATACCATCCAACAGCCACCGAATTCACCTGATTTGGCTCCATGTGACTTCTTTCTGTTTATTCGAGTTTAAAAACGATTACGGGGACAATTTAGATTAAGATCAATAAACTTGTATTTTTAATTTTCTGAATAAATTCCGAGAACTTTTTGATCAACGTGAAATTTGTTCGACAAGCACGGCGTGATGAATTTTTTGATACATACTGTCAAACATCAGCTCTTATGACGCACTTTATGATTACAGCAGTAACAATTGATAATATTTTAGAAGTCGAAAAGAAGGAAAAAGAAAAGAAGTAAACGAATAAAAGAACGCGAATTTAGACTAAAGAAGCGTCAAAATGTTTTTTCCTTTAGTTAACTGAGATTAAAATACTCATTTCAGGATAAATGCAGAAACGCACGAAAAACTATGCGACCGTGCATCGAAACATGAAATCCGAATACAAGAGATTCTATTTTACCCAATCTACGACATTCTGCTCCTGCACAATTTCATGCAACGAGACGAAGTTATTCCGATTTGAAATTCTGCACCCACAACGCAAAGTATACTCACTGATTCCAATTAAATTTTTTTGCTTTCGAAGCTTCGATACATTTCGAAAATCTCTTTATAAAAATATTATATTTACCGTCCGAAAACTTTTTGAAAGTGGCATGACAGGCACATTCAAATATCAAAATATTTTGAAATCCATCCAGCATTTTCCACCAGCTGCTGGATGGAGCGTTCAAATTATCAATTCAAGGCAATCATACTATTGATTTTACTGGGCTTCTGAAAAGACCGAAACCAAGCAACAGTTTACCGCGTAATAATGAATCGTAATCATACCATTTATTTCTTGCACCATCCTTTATACGCTTTCTTGAGAAATATACTATATACTTAAATATTACACAAATCATCCGACTTGCAAGCTAAATCATACATAAACAATCGAATAAGGAAATGGATCGACGTTTCAGACTTCTTCCTGTACAACTGCTCTTCACTGGAACTGGTCGTTTTCTCCAGGACGTCGTTGTCCCGAGCACATGCCTTGCTTGACAAACAAATTTGAAGGTTAACATAACATAACATATGGCAAGAAACTAAATTCCTCGTGGTGATTGAGTACAAATTATTTTTCTAAGAATTTTCCTTTCAATATTTTTCTAAAAATCATAAAATAAAGCAAAAATTATAACACAGATTGAGAAAACTTAAATTCTTGAAACCTACGAGTATAATAATCAAAAGTGACATTCTCACACCATGAGGCGCAAACAAAGTTCGTAAAGTGTAATAATCATCGACATTGACGAAAGTTGCCATTGGGGATAATGACGGCATTTAAAAAAACAAAATGACGCTAAAGGTAATCTCGAGTTGACTTTCAGCCCATCCACCAAACTTAGGCGACAAACGATGGGCCAGTGACTTCCACTTCTCCACCAGTTGGACGTTATTCTGGCGCGGGCCAAGATCTTTTTCCAAAAATGTCTCCGCATTGGTCGGACAGATCACGAGTTGCTGAGAACGGCGTCAAGTCGGTAAATTTGGGTATTCAGTCAGACTCACCTCCGCAAAATAAATGACTTCTTCGGTATGCTCGTGAATAACTTATAATGCTTTGTTAATTTGACGCAGAGAAATCTTATAAGAAAAGAAAAAGTAAGACTTGCGAAAAGAAGGTTCCGTACATATTTACGGCTTTTAGATTTTTCTCTTTGCTTGTGCCATAAGACATTGCATGATTCCGTATCTTTTGACTTCTTCGATCTTGAATTTTTTTACATCTTACATGGTTCGTAGTCATAAGTTTTTGTTGTTAATTTCAACTTGATACCTCCACACGTTCCTGCGAAAAAGGGTTGTGACGGAAAGAGACATCGATGTAATAATTAATGCGTTTCCGTATGAGGTACGGAACCTTTAAAAATGGTTCAATCGAAATGTCTCAAATATTTCCTTCGCTCATGTATTTTATATTGTGCAATTCTTCCTCTACAGAACTTTGAAGTCTTCGTTCTACAGTAACTTATAAAATCTAAAGTGAAACCATCGATGTGCAGGGAACATCTGTCGACCATTCGCTACGTCGCTTTCGGCCGGTCCTCTTGCGAAATTCAATTGATTGATTACAATAAATTTATAAAATAGTTAGACGTTGTTTTGATGAATAACAGAATCGCGACTTGCTTAAACGATTGTATTCTTTTTTTTATCCCCCGAAAACCGAAAAGGTCCTTACAGTTTCTTTTTCATCCTTCTATACGGCACTAGTGATCTTCACATGTTCCAGCCCACCTACTTCTTAAGTTTTTACGTTCATCGATGGTCTCACCTGCATTTTAAAATTGCATGGATGCATGTGACTTCTTCCTCTTTTACGTTTAATGACAAGGGCTTATTGTTGTGCGGCGATGTTCTGATATTATTAGCCTGTCAGCACACAGGAAGGACACACTATTCGAAACGGTATGCATACTTACTTGTTAATTTAACCCATTTAAAGTAACAACAGAAATTACTAGTAAATGAGAATCTTCATGCTAAAAACTTTTCTATTTCCTACTTGGAAACAATGACTGCTTTTATTCTTGTTCAAGCAATGTGTGACATCGGTGGGTTAATTGGGTTTGACTGTAAATGTAAATTTAATGAAAAAAATACACAAATAATTTTTTTTTTTTATTAAATTTATTCAAAGTTGACGTGGAAAATATAATAAAACAACAAAGTTATCAAATAAATCCAACTTAAAATGTATTTTAAGAAGAAGAAACAAATTCAAAAACACCTTTCAAAATTCGTGTATTTTTCTGTTTCAAGAGCTTAGAAGGTCCGCACAAAAAATACTTCAAAATCCAATTGTATTGAGCGGTCGATTGTAATTATAATGACATCCATTGCAAAGCGTGTTAAGTTCATTCTTTTATTTACTTTCCCATGGATGAATATTTAAAAGATCCTAGAAGAGATGTTTTTTAGGCATTTTTTTTCAAATTAATTTGTGTTAAAATAATTAAATTGAACAAACAAAAATACATTTAAAATGAATAAATAATTGTTATTATTTACTTTAAAAATTATTGTTTTATTCAATGTTTTTTTTTTTATTTATGTTTAACAATAAAATTAACCACTAAATTTAAATAGTTAACATTTCAGCTTAAAAAAAAAAAAACAGAACAGATTTTTATTAATGTACCACGATACAATTTACGTAAATGACTTAAACCATGATGACTTACCGGATGGACGTGCGGCTTTTGATTTACAAGATTTCTTACGTGCTTCCTGACTTGTGGATGATTCACGAGTTTCGGTCTGCATTGCTTCATCGGTGTCGTTGATCTGAGACTTTAATGTCTTTTTAAGGTTAATTATCTGTAAGGAAACAAAGCAAAAACCGAAATTAACTTTGACTGGAAATAAATCATTTCAGAATTGAATCCTTATCTGCAGAAAAATCACCACTCACATTTGCTTATTCACAATCGAAGCAAAGAAAATTAGGGTGTGAATCTTAGTGCCATTAAATGTTCCCAAACAGGGTGCTTTTCGTGACGTAAGAAAAAGTTTGAATGAATTTTAATACATACAAATTTTAAAAAAAAAAATCCAAAAATTTTGGTAATCATCCTGCAGTCATTGCTCTCAATATCCGGTTAAGACAAATAGAACAATTTGCGAACGCAATCAACTTTAAAACACAGTCGCTTTGACACTCAAAAGATTTTAACAACATGTGGATGCGTATCGTCTAGTGGTGTTGTCTCATTATTTAGAGATACTTTACGGAGTTGCACATCAACATGATAACGCACCCTTACACAGCGCCTGAACATTGTAAACTGTCTGTACGAATAAGCTCAAGAGGTTTTGAATGAATATTAATATTTCAAAATCAGCTAAAGAAATTTGCATTTTACGACCGCTTGAAATTCCATCCCGGAAGAGGCGACTTGCGGAGGTCCTTTCCGCAAATGGATGAAGTATCAGTGACTGGGAAATAGTGTGCTGATAAAACCATTAAACCATTGTGATTTTTGTAAAACATACACTTTACAAAAAAATAACGGACAATTTAATATTATATTCGTTTTGCAAAGAGAAATTCAAACATTGAAAAATAAATATGAAAACATAAGAAAAAACATCAGAGGAAAAACTCGGAAAGCGAAAACGACGGTGGTGGTAGAACATCCAAACCAGTAGAAATAGGTGGTGTAGATAACTTGGAACACCAAGTCTTTTATTAATTCCTATATTGCAAATGAGGTGCTGATGACGTAGATTTAGATACACCGCATAACTTTTTGAATGCTAATATAACGGGTCCGCCATATAACTTTTTTTTTTTTGAAAATGATATAAAAAAAAAACTGCTGAATATTTTCTCAAATTTCTTTTTTTATTTGAAAGTACAATTCTTTCGGTTAATAATGGAAAATAATTTCATTCAAATGGCTGCCTCGGCTGACCATGCAGTAGCCTTCACGATCGGTCCAATTTTTAAGCACATTATCGATTGTGTGCAGCTGTATTTCACCAATGGCTTCACGGATATTGTCCTTTAAAGCGTCAATTGTCTCTGGCTTGTCGGCGTAACACTTATCTTTGAGGGCACCCCACAAATAATAGTCCAACGGTGTCAAATCGCAGCTCCGAGGTGGCCAAACGACATCAGCTCTGCGGCTGATAATGTGATCTTCAAAAACAGGGCGCAAAACATCGAGGGTAGCTTCGGCTGTGTGGCACGTAGCTCCCTCCTGTTGAAAGCAAATGTTGCCAATATCCTCCTTTCCAATTTTTGTGAACAAAAATTCGTTGAACATGGCCCGATAACGATCGCCATTGACTGTAACGGCCACTCCTTGCTCATTTTCGAAGAAAAATGGCCCAATTATGCCTCTGGACCAAAATCCGCACCAAACAGTGACTCGTTTTGGGTGCAACGGCTTTACAATGTATGCGTGCGACAAATGCGACAATTTTGCTTGTTTACATACCCGCCAAGATCAAAATGGGCTTCATCTGAAAAGATGATTTTTTTGGCAAAATCGGCATCTTCTGTAAGTCGATCGCAGGCCCACTTAGCGAAGCGAAAACGCATTGGATGGTCAGTTGGCTTCAACTCCTGTATGGCGTCATACCAAGGTCTTTATGCAAAATTCGTCTCAATGATGTCTCCGAAATGTTCAATTGTTGAGAACGACAGTGAATTGATGTTGATGGCGCTTCACGCACACTTTCTGCCACAGCAGCAATATTCTCGGGTATACGCAATGTTTTTGGCTTTTCACGCTTTGGTTTATCGATGAGGATGCCAGTTTCTTTCACTTTTTTCACAAGATAACGAACATACGGAGCTGACGGTGCTTCTCTTCTTCCAAAATCCGTACGCAATTTTCGCACACATTCTGCAACATTACCATGATTTTCAAAGTAATGTCGCAATATTTCCCAGCGTTGTTCAAGCGTATACACAACCATATTCGTTCAACGGAAGGATAAAACTAATTATCTGTCAAATCAGACATGAGCTCAGTGTTACCATTCACGAAATAAGCACTAGTTGAAAAAAAACGTTAGATGGCGGACCCTTTATTATATAAACATGCCTCGTAGCGAAAAACGAAGAGTTGGTCACTGATTTCCCCCGAAAGAATATTTTTGCTACAATTACTTTCGTTTTATGTTTTTTTCTGGGTTCTTTTTGATATGAGCAGGTTGGTTCGGCACCAGGCCTATCACTTGTTTTACTTATTTTTTCATTACCAGATTAATATTTTTATATGCAATATGTTAACTTAAAAACGACTGGCTAAATGTCATCTGTTTCTATTTGCATCACAACCGTCGACCTAAAAGCGAAACGACAGGTTAGACCATCCTTAACAGCCGATTTAAACTTACGCCGACACTGAAAAACACTTAAGTTTTAACTTTGTTTGTCTTTAAATGGAGTTTAAATGTGCACTGTAAAACCGTGCATAAAAAGTGCGCTCATTTAATTGGAGATGAAAATTTTAAGTACTCCCTTGTGTGAATAATTGTGTCATCGACTGTATTTTCGTTGTTAATTAATTTTTTTTTTGTGGGAATACAATATTATACCCTGTCAAATAATCTTTCTACAACTAAACGGCATGCCATAGGTTATTCATTGTTGAAGGGATTTAGTCACAATAGCATGTTCATCGATTTCAGGCAATTGAATTTAAACCGCCATTGTGGGAGGGGTACGTTGTTGTTTAAATCATAATACTTTTAACTGATTTAATAACTGCTGGTTCGCCCGGTTAAACTTGATTTAATTAAATCTCAAATTAACTAATAACATTAATATATTATTGCAACTAATTAATGACATGAAAGCCACTGTACCACTTCACAGTGAATTTATGAAATAAAAATATATTATATGTTAAAAGGCAAAACAAAAAATGTTGACCAAAGTGGAAACTTACTTCCTGATCAATGCGCTCTCGATTTTTCAAACGCTTAGCCTTTTCGGAATTTGCACGATTTATTTGCTCTTCAATGCATTTTGAAATTGTGTCACATGCATCTGACCACTCCTGCAAAGTTTCAGCAATTTTACTTGCGTATCCAGGTGGAATATCTCTCCCTTGTGCATAATCAATTTCCAGGAATCGATTGTTTTGAAAAAGTTTTCCATGAATAATATCTGAAAAAGAAAAAAAACGTGAATAAATATTTGCAGTCAGCTGTTCGTATTCATAGGAAAGGAAATAGAAACTATGTTAAAATGTTACGAAATGATTTTGTTGGTATTATTTTTATTTGAAGAACCAGTAATGCGAGTTCTTTCAAATCTTTGAAGGAAATATTAAATCGATATTTTGAAAAGCCATTTATATTTTTTTTGTGCAAACGTGTATCATACTTGCTTTGCGATTATTACTTGCTTTATTTTCGAAATAGCAAAAAGATAATACTCGAGATTAAGTTTTGAATGAACGACAACAATGACGAAAGCTTATAAAGTGAAGCCGATTTAAGGTTTTTGAAAATTCGGATGTGAAAGTAATATTTAGTCCGACAAGATAAGATACTGCTAGATTTATAAGTAGTTACTAAGGTCGTTGAAAAGAGCATTCATTGCAAAGAGTACACCATGTCAGCTTTCGTGGACATCAAAGTTGTGTTAAACTAAGTCAAATCAGAATCCACAAGTAAGACCCTGGTAATGCTTTAGCGAAACCATCAACGCGCGGACTAAGAATTCAATTCAGTGAATAATTCAGAGATTTTTATTTGTTTAAAAAGTGTCATGGAGAGGATTGGAGGAGGAAAGAATGAAACAGGCGCTTAAGTCTGTTTTAACTCTTGCAATAGTGAAAGAATACACAACTTTATTAAGTATAAGTTAGTTCAAAAACGACAGCTGTTTTACCGCAGCTTTATTAATGCATTTTTTGAACACATTAAGTGAATGTCACAGCTGCAGATATTCTTTAATGCAATATCTCGTTCAAAAGCATCTCATCCAATATGGTAACCCGTAAAAAAAAAAATATTAATTCCTAAAAGGAGAAAGGTTATGAAAAAACATCGTAAATGCTAAGTTTTTCGAAATATACCAGTAAAGTATTTCTTATTACATATTATGCTGTCGAGGTACTCAATTTAACATTTGAACACTTTTAACTGATATTTTGGGGTTAAATATTTGCAACAAAATTATGTTATGAGATATGATGTAAGAAAAAAATCAATTTTTTCATATCAAGTTTGGATTTTCTCCTATTAATTAAGTAAAATTATTGTTTTAGCGAGCAAGAAGCACGATTTCGAAGCCGGTGTTTCATTTAAAATGTTATTGGAGAATGTCTGAATCGAAAAATAAGCATTTTGGAGAAATTTGAAGGTATCGAAAAAATCATACTTTTTCGGCGCCGCTCCCCCCTTTAAAAATTTCGAAAAAAATGTCTTTCCAAGTTTTTCAAAAACCACTTAATGATGAGCAGATCCACTTTTCATATAAGTTGTACCTCCTGACAAATCCCATTCCTTGTGTTGTGGGATGCGTGGACAAAACGCATGTTACAATCCTACCTCCAATAGAGGTCGAATTATTTTAACCAAATATGATTATGGTCCAACATTCTTAAGGCAGATGAGGATGTGCTTGACTTTGCACTGTTTCCCTCATATCCTTCACCCAGGTTTACTTTGTTTAAAATGAAACCCTTGGGAGGCATGGTCGAATCTATAGTTTGTTTGACCATTTGCAAAATGCGTGTAGAATCTAGATTAGAGCATTCTTGTGGCAATGGCACCTCGTAGCACTCATCAGACATTCGAGAGTCACAAATCGAATCGGGGCTTATGCGACCTTCGGTTTGATCGCCGATTTCCGAATTTGAATCACTTTCAAAACCAGAGCTGGCGGATGGTTCTTGGCATGGCGAAAGGTTGTTTGAATCATTGCTTAGGCTGGTCGTCACTAAGCCCTACAGTCATTTCCGCAAATTTTGAAAACAAGAATTATACTTTTATTGTGTGAACATTGTTTTATTAAGTTAGACAATAAGGTGGGGAAAGGTCATATTCTGCTGTGGATCTCATATGTGGCTCCACTTCTTAATCAAATGCAAAATTGTAACTTGCAATCATTTGAAAAGATTTGGCAAATATAGTTTGTTTTGTTCAAAATTCATGGTCCTATAAAGTCAGTCAAAATAATAAAAGGATTTTGCATAGGATAACGCCGCGAATATCTGCACACTAATCCAATAAAAAAGTTGTGCGGTCACTTATGAAACAGAAACACTTACAAAATATATATATGCACACAACTAGACAACTTACACGGGTGTTGAAGCAGATTTGGAAACGCCATAGTGTAGAATATACCCAAAAAGTGAGTGGAAGTTTCTCACGAAGATGCCAAGTCTTACTGTATAATAACAGAGGCTGGATAATATGAATCCTTGTTTGCATGCACGAAATGATTTATAGTTTGAGGAAATTCCAGCATCAAATTAAGAGAATTAGTCGAAGCTTTAACTTGGCGTTTGTTTTTTAACTTTATTAAAACAAATTCACTTTTCGATTAGTTGTGGATAATAATTTAATTTTAAATCCTGCCGCACTTGGCTTGACCATGCCAGTCCAAATCAGTTTTAAAATACCTATGAATTTAAGATAAACTATAGAGCCTGAAACTTTCCTAATTTCTCTGTAAAGCAACAATCACAGATGGAACCTAACATTTCCTCAGAGGCAGAGAGAAAGAAGTTAAGTTATACTAAATCCAAACGGCCGCAGGAGCCTTATCTTGAGAGTTGTATCAATAGGAGGATTGTCAATCGTTCGCAAGAAATGGGGTAGTGATACAAAAATAGGGTGCCTTCCTGATTTAAGCACAGGACTCACGTTCAGCGTTCTGATGCATTATCAGCTGAGTACTGAGATACATCCGAAATTCACCTACATTGTAAAAGAATTTGTTATTTTGAAAGCAATCGATTTTGGTTTTGAAACAGATTTATTAGTCTATTTGGCTTATTAACGACACAATTATTTCAGAATAGAAACTATTGGTCAAATTAATATCCGCCGCGCTTCATATGTTTTACCTCGGCCTAGCATTATCCTTTAACTCATCAATTTTAAGCAGATAAATTTTTCTAAAATAATTTAAGTCGGGTTGGGATGATCTTGCACCCCATCTTGCAAACCATGGCAACTTCAAAATCGTCTTAAATTTTGCCCTTAAGTAACAACGTTTTTTTCTATTTTTAATTCAGTTTATTGTCCCCAATTTTTTTATTTTTTATTGTTCGCCTTCTACAATTTAAATGCAGAAGAGAAAGAGGAAGATTGAAAGATTGGGTGCGAGGAAGAATATTTGCATTCGATTAATTCACAGTATTTTTTTCTTCATAAGTTCATAAGCTTGAAGATTGGTTGTTTCCCTGCTGACAGTGTTATGAATTCACGGCAAACCACTTAATTCATCTTCACAAACTATTATTTTTATAACACTAACTTGAAATTCAGTAGTCACGACAGTAAGACATATCTACGAGTGATTTGTGGTTTTTGAAAATTTTTCGTTAACAAATGCTTGCGCATACTTTATGTCACGAGAAGTTAATACTTAATTTAAAGCAAGAAGTATACTGCCGCTTGCAGTTTCAAAAATTAATTAAAAGTTTATCCTTCGCGAATACTCTCCCACCCAAATGAACACAGTGTGAGTACTCTGAGTCATAAGGACTTGTTCAGCGCTCACTTTGATTATGAATTCACCACTACTCACTTTAGCAACCAATTTTATCACCCATCTACACCTAATTAATTATCAAGGTAGAATTATAAATTATTAAATGAAAGAAATTCTCGTGCGTTGACTTTCGTCGGGCTTCACTGAAAGTTATCATCTCAAACCTAAAATTCAATTACTGACTTGCTTGGAAGTTCAGCTTGAAAGGCTCTGGAGTTTTACTCGTGTGTTGAAAACATTATCATTTGATCCGGAAACCGAGAGGAAATTGTTCGCTGTGGTGAATGAGACATAAGAGAAATAATTTTCTACAACTTTGAATTGCCACATAACACTTCTTGTGAGGGACTTAAAATCCTCCCGGATTTTAGCTGTCGTGAGAAAACTTCTAGAGAAGCTCGGAGTCGGAAATAAAATGTTGGGCCAACCCCGCTGTACGGAAAATATAATGTTCAACGATTCCCGGGACCAAAAATTTGTGTGTTTCTAAGACATGGATTCGTCATTTTTTATTGGGTATGTGATTATTGGTTTTTTTTATGTCGCTCGTAAACTAATCCAATCCAATCACTTTATCAAACATATTCTTTGTATTTCGCCACCCAAATATACCTTATTCATACGCGCACACTTCTTGCCTGGAAACGATATCCGTAAATCGCAAAATCACGGTTTTCGGGACGAAACTTATAACTCTTCAACCAAGGAGTTCATGAGCCTTTAAGTAGATGAAAGTGCAACCTGCCCTTGGAAGATTCAATTCCTGGAAACGTATTGAAGAGATCAATCAAGATTTAGGGATGATTACTTACAACCAGACGGAACCAAGTGATGATCGCTGACCCTGTGCAATACAAGCTGACCTATAGCTACAAGCTGAACCAGCCCGTCCTGACGTCGATACTGCATTCGATTTACCAGCCAACCACGTTACCACAAGCGCCAAAAGCGAGAACGTAGTGGTTCGAAAACGAAATGAAACTGAAAACTAGGACACTGTTCACACCGGTAGCTTCTCAAAAATTGGAAGTCATCCTCACGCAATTTAAAGTCGAATGTTGGTAAGGATTAGAGCATGCAACATATTTTACAGTTGTCAAACAGATTGCACCTATTAAGACGCAGATTCGTTGTTGAAAAGGGCTGAAGCTTGGCTGCGATCAGCATCGAAAATTCGATGCAAGTGCATATGCGCGGCGAAGAAAGAGGCATTCTATATAAAAATTAATTGAATCAATAAAAATGCCTTGAATTGAAAAAATTGAAAAAGAGGCATTCTATGGGGAGTTGTCTTGCGCTTTCTTCATTATAAGATTTGAATATACAGTGCCATTCGATTAAATTTTGGTCAAACCTTTTATTACCCTTTTCGGGCGCATTTCTTGGAATTTATGAGAGCTACGATGTTTTTTGCGCATTTAGTTCGTAATAGCAATCCGACACGAACCGAAGTAATTTAGGAAAAAAAAATTGGAAAAATCAATCAGGTCAAAAAAGACGATGATTTTTTGTGCGCCAAATCCGGCGGCATCGGTTCAAGACTTCTGTAGATCTTTAAAACAGTCTATGTCGAGGAAAAATTATATCGTCAAGCGCAGTGAGGAAAAGGCTCGTGAAAGCTGGACACAGAGCACTTAAGCCAGTACTTAAGCCGGATTTTCCATTAAGAGTCAGAGAAAACGATTGTTCTGCGCTCAAGAGCATCTATATTGGACTCAAGGCATGTGGAACAACTTTATTAACGCTGCATGTATGAGATGGGACGATTCTTGTGCGAAGAGAACTTAAAGAAAAACTGAACTCAGAATGCATATTACGGATACCCCCAAAACTAAAGTTGTCATGAACTGGGGATGATTCTCTGAAGATGAAAAAGGGGTAATGGTCTTCCTTCGAACAAAAGTCACTGTAGAAGTTTTCCTACGGGTTCTGGAAAATTAATTTGAGCCCTCTGAGTTGGAAGTGACACTTGCAGATTAATTCTTTATAATAAATATTTCCATGCTTTTGTTTTAAGGTAAAAAAGTACTTCAAATAAAATAATGTCGAGGTATTAAGTTCGGCCCTCTACCGAAAAACCGAGTGTGGTTGTGCTAAATTAAGTATCATGTTACTGATCCCTAAAGGCAAAATTATACTTGATAGTAAATTGACTGATGAGCATTTCGGGCATGCTGTCGAAGAGAAATTGATCCGTCGAACACCTGCTGATATAATTGACAATCGGTAACTATAGCAAACTACATGGTGAAGATCCGACGTAGTCTCATCATAGGAAATCGATGAAAACTCCTTGCTCGAACAACTAAACTCCTGCCCTACAAAACACACATCCAGCCAGTTCTTCCTTCTGAACCCGAATGTTGGACGATAAACAAAGTGGCAGATCAGATTTTGAGAATTTTTGAAAAAAAAAATCTATGGTGCTGTCTGCGAGTAGGGCAAATGGAAGAAAAGGTAAAATTCTCCATAATATAGCCAAATATATAAAACATTCCACATATGTTTGTCCAATGAATAAAAAGAATCTCCCCAAGCGTGCTATTTCTGTCTTCGCTCTACGCAAGTCGCTCATTCTCCTATATTATTTATTTTTCCAACGGTGAAGTATCCAAGTCCGAATCCTCTTCGTGATTCACCGATGTGTGGATCCAGAGCATAAAACGATTTAGTAAAACACTTTGAAAGTTACATTCCTCATTTATGGAGCTGGGTCAGACAGGTTGCAATTCTGATGAGAGCCTTCCGGTGAGTTTCCAGATCTAAGCATGTAATTGAAATCTGATGTAAGATTTTTTACAGATTCATATGCATTATGTTTTCAGAATTTTACTCGAAATCTGTCGCTTATTGGAGTTCAATCCTCTTTGAGTCGGATAAGAGCTTTCTTAACCTCCTCAATTAAAATTGGTCCGTCTTAAGTTTCATCAAAGAAAATGTCCTTCACTGATATTTGTATTGAAGAGTTTCGAAACGCTTTATTTGAACTTGTATAGTGAGCATTGACTTTTTCCCTGAGTTTCCTAGGCTTGTTGATTCGCTGTTGAAGGATTCGGATTTTTTCAGCCTGCAGAGTCGTTTAAGGAGATAATTCGCTCTACGGTACAGTTTCTTTGAAACTTCGTTGGTATGTTTTCTGAATAGTATTTAACTGCCGCCGACACTCTCTCCTCTTTACTCATCACTTTGCTTTGCTTACTTAAAGGTGCGTTGATTTATTGATCAAAATCTAAGTATGTCTTTGCAGTCAAATTCCACGCTAGAATCCACCTTTGTGTCGTCATGCAACTTATTATTAGCGGTGACAATGGCGTCATTAGTTCGCATTCTCCTATTTTTTGAAACAACAAAAGGTACACACATACACGAAAACAACTCTGGGGACCTAATTTTGATTTCCGAACCCATTGCGAGAACTTTCAAATCGAGGAAATTTATTACCATTTTCCACTCTCCAATACCCATATGCAACCGTTTTGAAGAGCGTTATTTCCAGGACCTGTTCAATAAAAGCAACATCCTGCACCTCTAGGTAATTGATTATTTCTGGGTTCCGTCCTCCAATAGGGACAAAAACTTCTACGAAAATCTCCATCGATTTTATTCCTTGAATTCCTTACCTAAAAAATTACATTCAAATCAAGAACAAGTTGAAAAGCCTTAAAGCTTTCAAAACTCGTCAAATGTCAATGTTTAAATTAGGATCATTGAGAGGAATTAACAGCATCAGTCCCACTTTAATTCGTGCTAAGTAGATACGTTTCTTGATTGAAGACAGGATTTCCATTATTTGTTGCCTCTTAACAAATTGAGACTGTAATTGAAACTGAATTCGTATGTAAATGAGATTACAATCAACGAGGGGAGAATAATTCCTTGAAGTATACTTAAATCTGCTCTATATTTACACATCTTGATACACGTGTATAACATTTTGGTTGAGACACGTATATGGAAATTAAATGTTTCCCCTTTCTAGGACTCGGAACATTAAACGTTTCTGATGTTAAGATAATTCATAGCCATTCCTCAAAACCAGCATTGCATCGCTTCCTAATTGCACTTTAGAGTTAATCCTAGTGACTACAATGGATATTCCAGCTCTAAGAACTGAAGATCTGAAGCTAATTATACATTTAAACCACCCCTACCTTCGTAATCGTATTCATTCAACTGCAGTTGGTAATGCGCCTCGTTAAAGTCCCCCGCAATTCGAAATTCCAATTGCTCTGGACAACGAGGTATTTAACCGTATGCAGATTGAATAATGAAAGAATTATGTAAAATCTTTTGTTGGTGCTTTTGGAAATTACATAAATTTTTGCCCATTAATTTTCTTTGAAAATTTCGCATCATCAATTCAATACAATTCACAGGTCGTTTACTACAGTTTCGAGGCTTCTGCTTACGACTATCACGAGAACATTTAAGTCTGTGCTGAATGTGCCTCTTGGCCATAGTCATCATTACTTAATCGGGGGCAATATTTCTTACGATTTGTTGAGGAATTTTATCTACAATAGACAAGGACGATGTCCTTGTACCGAATCACTGACGGCGTCAATTGCTGTATGGATGGCCCATTGAATAGAATCAGAAAATCAATTCTAAACCGAATAAGCTGGTGGGTAAGGTTGACATTCTTTACAATGTATAGTCTATAATACATAGATTTATAGCTGGTTTTTCGGAATAAAGGAATTCTGTCTGAATAAAATGTTGATAATGTGGGTTGCCTCTTTTATTAATCGTCCAATTTGAGTGGCAACAAGCTTTTTATGATGGTTATAGGGGTCCGTATACTCGTAGACAGAATATCTTAAATCAGATTGGTCAATCTGGCAGATTTTTTTAAGCTTATTATTAAAGCAGTATTCAAAAAATTCCATAAAGTACAGCCTTTAGATTAAAAATAAAATATTGTTAATTTGGCGACGACTTTTTGGAGTCATATTCTTTTCGGCTATGCATCTGATATAATAAAATTTACATCACAAAAATTGAGCTCACATTTTCAGTGGTTGCCTCGAACGCGTTTAAAATCATTTCAATTTATCTTAACCCTGACAGGGCAATCAAAGTTTTCACATTAAGTATAAATAACGATTTAAAGACGTAGCAGAATGTTCAGGAGTTGGTACCAGCAACACCAAAAAAGCCTCCAAGTGCGAGTTCCATACCACGGTACAGTACCTACTTCTTGCCGCAAATTTTAGTTGCGATTTCAAATTAATTTTAAATTTCGCTGCCTACTTTTGACGTAAAATTGAGTTGGTGTTTAAAAAAGACATTTTTTTTAACGGGGACTTCTTTTTTTAACTTAACATCATTTTTATTATTTATTCGGTTAACACTGTAAATATTGGTATCAAATGAAAGAGCTTCTAGAGTAGGAAACGATGTAATGAGTGACGTCATTTCGAAATGGCCGCTTAGGCGGGATGGGCAATTTTCGAAAAAATATTCAATTAAAATGGGAAAAATCAACGAAAATACTGTAAACTTAGCTAAAGCCAAAATCCGATTTTTAAATCAATTAGTTGACTCAAGTTGTTTTAGAAAATGATTTTTGAGAAATAAAATTTCAAAATCAAAATTTTGCGTGCATATTAAATTAAATGCATTTGTGTTCCAGCATTCAATGCTCTTTTAAACTTTTCTAAGTCTTATTTTTTAGAAATTAAAAAATGATGAAAGATACGTTGTTCCCAAAAAAACACCATTTTTCTAGGCTTTTTCTAAATGCCATTTTTTTTTTCAAAAATCAATGCTGTATTTAGGAAAAATAGATATAAATTCAATATTCAATGTATTGCCCATCGCTAGCCACACATTTTTCCCATTTTTCTGGCAATTCATAGATACCCGTTCTGAAAAATTCGACCGGTTTGGCCGCAATCCACGAATCGATCCATTTTTTGACATCATCGAAATGACGGAAGTGCTGGTCAGCCAGGCCATGTTGCATCGATCGAAAGAGATAGTAATCGGATGGCGCAAGGTCTGGACCATACGGCGGGTGGGGTAGGACATCCCATTTGAGCGTTTCAAGGTAAGTTTTGACGACATTTGCAACATGTGGCCGAGCATTGTCATGTTGCAAAATAACTTTAGCGTGTCTTGCGACTATTTCCGGCCGTTTTTCCTTCAGTGCTCGGCTCAAACGCATCAATTGAATTGATTATTCTGAACGGCCGTCGATGTTGAGGCATGTCCGGGGTATCCATACGTTGCCCGACGTTTTGGATTATCGAAATGTACCCATTTTTCATCACCAGTGACGATTCGATGCAAAAACGACTTCTTTTTGTGGCGTTCAAGCAGCATTTCGGACATGCAAAATCGGCGTTCGACGTCTCGTGGCTTCAATTCATACGGCACCCAATGTCCTACTTTTCGGATCATTCCCATTGCTTTCTAACAATCGGAAATGGTTTGCTGAGCGACGCCAAGTGATTTTGCAAGATCTTCTTGCGTTTGTGACGGATCTTGATCGAGCAATGCCTCCAATTCATGGTCTTCAAACTTTTTCACCTGCCCGGAGCGTTCTTTGTCTTCGGAGTCGAAATCACCAACTTTGAACCGCTTAAACCACCGCTGACACTTCTAACGTCTATAGTATAGCCCGGGTAAGCTTCGGTAAGCAATTGATGCGCTTCGGTTGCTTTTTTCTTTAAATGAAAGAAGCATATTAAAACTTCCCGCAAATGTTGTTTTGATGGCACGAATGGAGACATTTTACGGCTTTACAAAAACTTGTGTGTTTTCACTAATGACCAATAACCTAGACTGAAATAATTAGACGATGACATGAAGTTTCTGATATGACAGCTGTCATGGTCGAAATTCACCTCAGAATAATAGATATGAAGTTGTCTGCAATAACGACATTTTCAACCGGTAGTCCTATTATTAAATGAAAGGATAAACTTTGTTTTTGTTTTTCCATCCACACAATCAGTCTTAACAGCAAATAAAAAAACAGTGCATTACCTTGCCTAAAACGTTGTTTGACATCAAATGGAAAGCTTGTGTTCTCCATCGTCTTCTTGCATAAAAGGACGAGCTTGGATGGGATACCAAATCTACCCATGGCTTCATACATCTCGTCTCTGACGACAAAACAGAAACCAAAACCAACCTTGAAATTGATGAGAAGGTGGTGCGTGCGTTTTTTCCTAGATTGGCTGATATGTTAATTTATTTAGTCGAATGCCACATTGATAAGGCCCTAAGGGACCAAAGGTTGTTGACGAACGGTTTCAAACGTTCAAATAATACGGCGGGAAAAGTGTTATAGACAATGTTGAAAAGATTGATACCTCCATAATTGGCACAGCTTAGTTGGTCTCCTTCCTTCAAGATTCGACAAACAATACTGAGATTCCATTCATCTTTGATGCTTGATTGTGTTATTGCCGCCGCATTGAAAAATTCGACATCTAAAGTGGCTTTATTAGATTTAAGCTTATATATGTTTTTGCTTTCTTTACTTCGTCTATGTCGGGTAGACGCTGTTGGCCTGCGTCATCTTCATCGGATGGTTCATCTTGCCCGCCAGCGGAGTTTTATTATTCGTCGCCGTTATACAGTCTGGTCAAGTGATTCTTCTATGTCCTCAGCATTGACTGCAATTCTACTATGATTTTTCCACTTTGAACTTTGCAGGCTTTGGTTTGGGTTGTGTAACTGTTTTACCCTTAAGTGGAATTTTCGAACCTCTTTCCTGTTACTTAATCTCTCAACATCCTCGATCGCGCGCTTCTCATGTTCTTTCATAGACGCTGGTACAGCTTCAGAATATTATGCACGAGATTAAAACAGCCAATGATAACACCTTAAAAATTTGTCACGCATGGCATATTTCTCAATCAGATTACTACTGGAATTGCTTTGTTTGTGACCAAAATGTCCAACTTATTACCAATCGAGTTAGAAAAAATATAGGACCAACGACCCAAATTCTTAGCCAGTCTTCTGAAGGCAAATAGCGGCACACAGGCATCGATCTGAGAGCATAGAACTCTACGTAAGAATAAGTTGTGTCAGATTTGGAGTTATATTACGACAAATTTTACACTGGAAGTTGAATTTGTTGTTTGTTGTTGAAGTTGTTTTTTTATTTAACAACTTTTAATAATTCCAGTTAAAAAAAAGATAAGAAAGTTGTTTTGAAATGAGAAAAGGTAAAATTTGTGACCAGAATTTGGCTTTTGATTGCGGAATTTAAATCGATGTTTTGATATAAACATTTTGAAAGACCGCTTATGTAAACTCCTTGTTAAATTTTTTTTTCATAATTATTTCTACGACCTTGTACGATTATCTTTACGTCGTTTAAGTTCAAAAAATACATAAGTTTCAGTCGAGAGATTTCCACCATCTCTTCCTTCCGATCTGGTGAAGTTTTCAGTATCAGATCTCTTTCTTTCTGGCAAAAATATGGCTCCAAGAGGATAACATTCAGTCCAGTTTTCTTTGGAGATTTTGATAGTTGTTTCCAGAGGATGATCATCTATGTCATTTTCTGGAAAGACCTCACGATTTTCGTTCATGATAAGAAACCACAACCGTGGTAAACAAACTTAATCTTCGGATGTTGTGATCTTCCTTGTAACACTTTTAAATAAGCGAGTAATGTAATTTTATCACGTTAACATGTGTCAGGGTTGAAGACGTCATTCGGATTCATGAAAACTGAAAAAGATTTATAAGACTCACATTTCTGAAATAATTTTCCAAGCACTGTAGTGGAAACGTGGATCAAGAAATAGAGAAAACGGAACATCAAAATATGAAAGAGGCTCAACTTAATACTGTTTAAGTCTTTAAATAAGTCTTTATATATTAGCTCAGAACTACCTTAATTTAGTCAATTGTTACCATATAACACAATGTTGATGCAATTTTTGGAATTGAAATTGAACAAAAAAAAAATTTAAATGAATTTGTTCGGAAACTTATGAACGGCAGTGTATATAGTATATTTGTACATATTTTTTTTTATCTGATAAGGTAGTTGAAAACTATAAATTTTAATAATTTTGAACTTTTTTTTTATGGGATTGATTGGTTTTAATAGAGGAAGTGAAATTATCCTTTTTTTCGTCATAAAATTTTAACCACCCTGTTGTAGGCAAAAAAAAAAATAAGAACATAAAAAATTGGAAAAGAATCATTAAAAACGCGTTCGAGACATTTTCAACAATACTGTCGTATTCGGATGGTACGATCATATTTAATTCTTTTGCGGTGAATATTTATTTAAATAACGCACCGGCCCTGATCGAATGATCTGCTCGAAAAAGCTTCTCATAATTATATTCAACACATTACACACACAATTTATTACCAATCACTTTATAAGAAAAGCTGTACCAAAATTGTCAGTCAGTCAGTAGAAGTGCATTGCTAAATAAAGAAGCAACGAACAGCGACAAGTGTTTCTTTTTAATTCCTCACTCCCTCCCCTATAAATTTCAGAAGTGGGATTGTACCTATGTTAATTGAAGTTTTCTAGAAACACGTGCAATTTAATAGACAATTTAGTGTGTTTTTCGCTGAATTTTTAACAAAAAATAAAGAAAATAATTTTAAATAATGCCTAAAGAGTGGGAAGAGTTTTTAAATTCGGCCAATGTTGCTGTTTTTTTAGAATGTGCTGAGGAATCTTAAGATTCAGTCAAAAGGAACCAAAGCCGAACTAAAAATCCGCATTGAGGAGGCAGTTGCAGATTTTTCGAGGGAAGATCTTTTCAGAATAATAAGCGACAATTCTGAAACCAACGAATCATTACCAGAAATGGACCAGTAATCCGACGAGGTAGAAGATTGATAAGGTGCAGAAGCACAGGCGATTGATGAGGAGCTGCCGAGACTGCAAATTTGCATTAACAAATGAGTTTTGTAAAACAGTGACGAAAAGCGATATTTATGAGATTCTTCGTAATAGAAAGAAGCTAAAGGAAGAATCTATGCAGATATATGTTTTGTCTATGCAGGAGATAGCTTCTCACGGTGTAGTTGAAGAAGAGGACCTTATCCAGTTCATTATAAAAGGTATCTCTGACTTTGAAATTAAAAAAACAATTCTTTATAACGCGAATGACATGTGTGAACTAAAATCAGCGCTGAGAAAATACGAAAAGCTTAAAAATAATTGTCGCGATAGCTATCAGTACACTGGCACCCAAAGACGTGCTAAAACATATATTAAACCGAAGACAAAAGAAGAGAACACAATACCAGCGAATAGGCGGGAAACGAAAACACCCATACATTCTTCCTGACGACCAATCACTTGTTTTAAGTGCGGAGAAGAGAGTCACATATCGACGAGATGAAACAACAAAAAGCCCGTGATGATTCTTCAGCCATTGAACAGCAGTGATAATCGCCCAGTTGACAGTTTCTTGCAATCAGCTCTTCGAGACGAGGATACAAAAATGCCGTCAAACTATTTCGAGATGAATATAAACTACCAATTCATCGGTGAAAGCATGCTTAGTTCTACAACACTGTTAACACTGATCGACTCTGGAAGCCCAATTAGTTTTGTTCAGGAACAATTCGTGCCACCAGCCCTTATCACAAAACAATTGCCAAAAAATCATCGTTACTGTGGTGTGAATAGCAGTCCTTTAGATGTATTGGGGTGTATAACAACCAAAGTTATGTATCAAAATATGATTATTACTCTAAATATATTGATTGTTAAAACATTTTCAATGATTTATCCCATTATTCTAGGTAGAGACTTAATTGGGAAAATTGGTTTGGTGCTGCAAAAACCTGATCCGGAAAACAGAACTATCAAGAGAAATGAAGATCACCCTGATGAAAATCATCATACCTCTGCTTCCACCGACGACGATAAGGAGAACGACTTCATTCATCAAATGTTTACCATCGACATGAGGGATACAAACTGTGAGTTGCTTCTAAATATTAATGAGAAAATAACAAAAATTGATAGAATAAAAGTAGAAGACATTGTTAGACCACCCTTTTCTCTTTTAAATGAAAGCGCATTTAATCCGCGTAGTGATTTTAAAATGAGAATATTATTGAGCAAAGAATTTTTAGTTGTCCTCCCCTATACTGTCAATCTTAACCAAAAGTTTCAGTTCTTCATAATGCACATACGCTTCGAATGAAACTAAGTTGGGTTCGATAGCTTGATTTGTTTTCGAGTTATGCTTATTTATTTTAAAAGCGATTTAAATGATGATCTAGATTGGGGCGTAGAAAACTTGAAAACCTTCGTGGAGATGATTATTGACATGTAAGAGGAAGCAAAGACAGGTATTACAGAAGAAGATGTCGAAAACCACGGAAGGACCACATGGGCTACAATAGGTTGATATGTAATCCATCAATGGGGACCATATTCGTGCTGTTAAAAGAAAAAGAATACTATTTTTGTAGAGAAATACACAACATTCATCGGTTTAGTTCATTTCCCAACCCTTGCTCTCATAAGATTCAGAGGAAACCAATTTAAATACAGCTGCTTCATTTCCTAGCATCGTAGCGTTCTCCAAGTAAATATATCATCCATATTCGACATTCAGTCGCACCATCTCTTATTAAAAACGAACAAGACAACAATGCGTTTTTAATCTTTATCACACCTTGTTTAACATTTACAACGAAAAAGACATGAACATACCACTTAAATGTAAACAAGCCATTGAGCGGATAAGAATGATAGTTGGCAAAATCCATGTGTGCCGAACTAGGTTCCTGGTTTCAATGTTGCGATACAGAGCAACGTTTCAATGATTTTGTTTCCAGTAGTCAGAGGCATTTAACATGTTAAATTATTCCCTCAGAACGTACTCAAAACTCATGCCAAGTTTTGAACTGCAGCAGTTATCGTTTTATTCTTTAAAGCTATTCAATAAAATTTTATTTACACACACGCAGTTCCCCAAATGTCGCCTGCACACACCAGAATGTCATAATCAATAATACAACAGTCTCCAAAATATGAGCCTTCTCCTGCTTCGCACTCAATTTACAAAGAAGCTCCTACGTTTTTATGTCTATAAAAAAAAAATAAGAACATATATAAGACCACAAGCAAGAAAACATTAGCATCCAGAACACAAACGTATTTTATTTCACAGCGAATTCCTTGGGGCTATTTTTCTAATGAAGCTGAAACACGATAAGGGGATTATGGATTTTTTTTTTAAGATTACACTGTGCTAATGGTACCTTTGCCTTAGAGCCTTCATGGAATTACGAAATTCTAATCGAAACCCACACGAGGATAAGACCAAGTGATACGATGCTATTTAGTTTCGCAAGTAAAAACGAATTAATTCGGAACGTATTTTATAAATATTGGTTCAAGCTACCCAAATAGGGGCATGCCATCCAATGCGGAGATTTGTTTACGTTTCGGTTTTTATTTATTTACCTTTCGAGCTACCAACAGTTTATGTTTGATTTCTTGTCCATACTTAAAATCATTGTTAATTCTTGGCAAAGGACCCCAAACGTTGTTACGGAATTGTATATGTGCATTAAGAACATTAAAAAGATTTGTACGATTGTGTGTTCAGTGCCTGAGAATTGTCCAAATACAAATTAAATATGAGCGGAGCCAGTGGCATAAGATATCCCACCCCCACATCATGTGTCACACGTTTCCTCGCTTACATTTTCTGGTACCACGATTATCGTTCGTTTAAAAACTCCATGTACATAGGAAAATCGGGGCTCCTTTAACACCGGGCTTTCGCGACAATGTTGCCGTTTATTTGGAAGATTTTTGAAACTTATTATAAAAAATGTGATTAAATGAGCTTGCCTTGCGCTCGGTCACTTGATACGAGTATATTGTTACTCACTTTACTTACAGTAATTCGGCCAACGATCCTGAAAGGATAAGAGCCTAAGATAAAGATGCCTTCTACCCTTGACGATCCTAGGAATGCTACTTTCAGTTGGTTAGACCAAGCTTTCTTGCTGGCTTAGATTCGAAGACTCTATTGGCTCGAGCGTTATTGCCCACTCTCTCGATGAGGCCGGGCCATGTAATCGACAGATTTTTGCCTTCCTGACTATATCCAGACCTTTGGACAGCTCGTAGAGTTCGCGGTTATGCCTTCTCCTCCTCGCAGGTAGGACCAAATATCGGACAAAGGAGTTTTCTTTCGAAGGATCACGATATTTGCTCAGGTGCTGGGAGCATTCGGCTCGTTATAGCAAGACTGGCAAAATCAGTTGTTTTGACAAACCAAAGCAGCAGCGGTGGCTTTGGATTATTCAAAGTCGGATTTCCACTGTGGTGTTGCTTGGAGAGAATATATTAGTTCCGAGGTAGATGAGCTCCTTTTCTGCCTTAAAATCGTTATGTTCTGGCCGATACGATATTCGACCGAACCATTTCTGGTTGACAGCCAAAACCAGCCCGGATTGCCTGTTCTTCAATCGCCATAAATGCTTCAACTATGGTACGATGAGAACGAGCGATGATGTCGATATCATCTGGTTATTCCAGAAGCTGGATACACTTGAGAAAGATAGTACCTTCCGTGGCGACACCTACCTGATCGCACCGTGTATTTCCGAGCGTTCTATGACACAGCCGGATCAGTTTTCCCGGGATCCCGAGTTCAGCCATCGCGTTGTGGAGCGATGTATACTATCAGTCGCATAGGCTTTGAAGTCAATGAAAAGATGATGGGTACCGACTTGAAACTCATTGGTCTTGAGGATTTGGCGTCGTGTGAAAATTATATCCATAATTTATTTGCTGGGCCGGAAGCCACACTGGTATTTGTGTGGACCAAAAAGCCTGTAGACGATCGCACAGTGCGCTGGATAGTATCTAGTAGGGCTATTACCCGGTGTTTGTTGAAAGAAGGATAGAGCTGATGTTTCAATCGACGGGAATGTTTTCATTCTCAAAAACTTGGCGTATGATCTGGTGCATGATATCAACCAGAACATCGCCATTACATTTAAGAAGTTCAGACGATGATGTGTCTGATAGAAGGACCGTATTTTTGATCAATAACATATCAATTATAAAATTGTATTTCGTTTAAAAGATTTAAAAAAGAAACGTCGACAAACAATGTAAAAAAAATCCAGTAGATAAGATTTTATAATTAGCAGGTTCAAAAGAACGTGTCCACCCCCAAAAGAGGGGTACTTATAATTAATTTTTTTACCCTTATTAAAAGTATCACAAAATTGTGCCCGCATAAACATTCCAGTACTTCGGTTTTAAGGGTTTGATTAAAAATATAATTTAAGATGCGACTTGGGGCGTATTCAGTCAAAAATTTTTTTTAACCATTTTAGTATTTACTTCCATGGTAATTGAAGCTCCTGAGGTTCGGCATCAAGTTTGCAATACACGATTTCAGCATACCTCAAACTTGGGCATATAAGCGTCTATATTAACGTAAACCACGCCTCGCATCGACAGGTGTATAGAATCAAGAAATCCATCTAGTCGCCCAACTACTACGTAGGCTGCATAAATATATTTCTGGCCTAGGCAACACTAAGTGTTGCCAGGTGCAATCTGACATTTCCGTTGGAAAGTTTGACATTTTTTAGTATAAAATCACTCAGAACGTGTTGTCATTTAATCGTGAATTGTTTTATTTACAGAGACTTGAAAAATTCATCTCGGCAAAAAAATGGAATTAACTCGTGAACACTTTCGTGCGATCATTTTTCACAACTTTCGATTTGGATTATCACGACAATAGTGCATTGATGAACTTATATCTTTATATGGCGATGAAGCACCATCCTATAGCACTGTGAAAAACTGGTTTAATGAATTCAGTCATGGCCGACGCTCGCTCAAAGACGAATTCCGTGAAGGTCGTCCAAAAACGGCCGTTGTGCCAGAGAACATTGATGCCGTGCGTGAACTGATAGTGCAAGATCGTCATGAGACATACCGTGAGATAGAGGCATCCCTGGGCATTTCTCTCACCAGCATACACTCGATATTGCATGAACACCTGGCCGTAAAAAAGGTTTGTTCTCGTTGGATCCCTCACAATTTGGCAATCTCTCAAAAAAAGGCTCGTGTCGATTGGTGCAAAGAAATGTTAAAAAAATTCGTGGAAGAAGCACTTCGAAGCAAATGGTCGGCTGTTTTTTCTGCAAAACTGGTCGTGTGGCGACTGTTCCGTTTGAGCAACGTAGGACATCGGCTCAAACAAGCGCCTTTTTGACCGGCCAAAACGTTGAATTGATGAGTCATCCGCCGTACAGCCCTGACTTGGCACCCAATGACTTCTTTTTCTTCCCGCACATCAAGAAAAAAATGCGTGGTCAACGATTTTCGTCGCCACAACATGCTGTTAAAGCTTTCAAAAACCATGTTTTGGAGGTGTCTCAATCGGAGTAAAAAAGTGTTTCGACCATTGGTTTGAGCGCATGCAAAAGTGTATAAATCATGCTGGAGAACACTTAAAAAACAATAAAACTTCTTTTGATGATAAATATTCGCATTTTCATTATTATGACAAATATATATCTAGCAGCCTACGTAAGTAAACATGATGGTGAAAAGCCCAGTAGGGCTACGGATTCAACAAGTTTCAGTCTGTTATCTGAAAAGTGTATCTATGCCAGTTATATGATTGTGTCTTACCGAGTGGCGAGATATTGGCAAAACTCTGACTCATTCAATAAATCATTCACCACAATTACGTTTGTCGGTTTCGACTAAAAACCGAAGTCATTTCGACCGAATTAGAACAAACTACAATGTACTTGGTGGATGAGTATAAAAGTTTTGTTGAGGCATAAGAAAAATCCTAAACGACTGCCACAAAGAGAGTTGTTTACTATCGTGTATCAAGAAAAACAAGTGACGGTGGATGTCCCATTTGACATAGAACCCCTTTCTGCTGTGGAGGAAATTGTGTAGAGATTATTCTAATTATTGTTTTTTTTCACTCAGAAGAACAGCACGTACCTGTTTTAAACATTTAAAAATTATTTTTGATTTGACTTGTTATTTTTAGGAGAGATTTGACTTAATTCGCATCGTTTTCCTATTTAAATGAATCAGCTTAGTTGTATTTTCTTTATTTTCTTCCTTGAAAATTCTCAATACTCGACGTTCCATTATTCTCTTCCAGCAAAGAATTTTCTTTACTATTCAACAATTTTAATTGTGAGCTGTCAAAGTTATAAATCTTGTCAAAAATAATATCGTATTTAATCGACCCGACCCAAAATACGATTTGAGTCGCTTTCGTCTTCAGGCAAGAAAAGTTGTTCAATTTGCAATTTAGTATGAAATATCAAAAACTGCTCAAAAAGTGTATTTTCAAATATAGAGCCTTGAGGGACTTCAATGCTTACGGATTTAAGTACAGACATTTTCTTACAGCCCTCTTTGTAACCTGTCAGATAGAAAACGTTTAACAAGTTTTACCCTTATAGTTTCCAGCAAAGCAAAAAATTGTTTAACCTATCAAAAGCCTTCGAGAAGAATAGCAAACCAAGGAGAGTAATGCAACCAAAATCTCATATTATATCTTCCAGCATATTAACCATATTTGTTGACTGCTTGAGCCTCGCTCCTAAGTCAGACTAGGGCTGGTATAACAACGCATAAGAACTCAAAAAAACTTTGAATTTATTTGGCAAGAAAAGGAAGCGCTCGGACTATTCACGGGACAAAGCAAGGATCGAACGCGCGGAGAGACAGGTGTCCGACGCATTAAAAAAGGCCCGGTTTGCGCAGCAGGAGATGTAAGCGGCTCAACATGAGTAGCTAGAAGAAGAGGAGGGTTGCCTCTATGGACCAGGCATTGCCGATTAGCGGTAATTAAAAACACATCCAAAAACTTTAAACGCGTTTTTCTCGAAAACATGTTTTTAAAAATGGCTGACATTCGACCTGAAATTTTGAGAGCATACTAAGAAAATATGTCTTCACGGAATGACGGATCGTTTTTTCGATGGATACATTTTCGCATTTATTATTTATCTTTTTATGCGAAAAAAGACGCGAAAAATCCGTCCGTCTTTCCATGACCAAAGGGTCACAGATTGATAATATGATTTGAATTTGTGTTTCAGATCAACAAAGAGGGGGCAGTGATGTCAGCCGTTTGCCTCCAGCGATTTGAGGACCCGTTTTCGCGGGGCGGCAACGTTTGGGAAGTTTGGCATGACGAATAAAGGACTTTGCAAAATTACGCACCGCCACAGAAATCCAACCGATTTCAAACAGTCTGCACCTTCGTTTACAACAATGAAATATTGGGTGACAGCGCAAAAACAAAGTCCTACAACCAGACAACAAGTCTAAATAAGGTGACCGGAAATGGTGAAGAAAATTCACAAAATTTTGTTTGATGAACGTCAAATGAAAGTGCATGAGCATGGTAGGTGCCGTGATAAGTCACAATTGAGGGGACGTTAAAAAAGCCGTGAGAAACATAGATCCATCACTTATTCCACCGCTTGAGTGATACAGCGGCAATTCGCCAGAACATGAATTATTTTATATTTTTCGAAAAAAGAGGTGGTGTCTCAAGTTAATGGTTATTTTAAGGAACTCAATGATATTTGCTTTAAAATCAAACCTATTGAACCTTGATGGGGAAAATGTGTACCGAGCTTAAAGGAGAATTTTTTTGAGAAGACTTGAAAACCATCAAAGTCATTCTAATTTATTAATAATGTCTCATAATTGATCGAAAGGTATATTTTTCCCAATATTTATTGAATAGTGTATTAATGGCCGTTTTGATAATAAAAACCAACAACTATTCCGATTTTGAAATTCCACTTTTCAGTATTGAATTACATCTCTATTCTTCCTCTTTTGAATTGCGCTGGTGCGTTGCAGGTTGAAAGATTTTGACTGGACACACTTGAAAAAGACACTTTCTTTGATATGATTTATGATGCCTCTATGGCATCACTATGAGTCAGTAATAGCACTCAGGAGACAACATTTTTCACATTTCTGGAAGAATTGTCCACATTGAAATACTGAAAAATGATATGACATTGAAAAAACATAAGTCTGTACGCCACATCCGACTTTCAAATACAATCATGTTGCTGCTCACTGACAATGAGATGGTAGAACAATGTCTCATCAACCGATTTGATGTCCTTTCCAACTATACCGTAAGACAATTTTCACAACAATAGTAAGTTCTTTTTTTTAAGAATGAAAACGCAATAAAGCATCCGTCTAAGGTGTCACTCAAGTGTTACTGCGTGCTGTTATGCTTTTGTCCAGTGTTGAGAGGACTCATGATAGTGAGCCGCCAGTAACAACAATGTGGCTATTGGCAGTTCATTAAGGTTTTTGTAATTACATAAAACACAATCATCGTTGAGAACGAATATCACTTCCCGACGGTTTAATCATTTAGTTTGCATCCTTCGTTCTGTTGAAACCAAACAAAAAAGTAATTAAAAACGAATAATAGGAAATGAAATTGGTTTAAGAGCGTAAAAAATAAGCAAAATCCATCTCGGAAAAAAATAAATAGGAAATCGGATGAGGAATGAATGAATAAAAATTAAAAATAACTTTGAATTTAAAACATTGCGATGAATTTGTATATACGAGTACTCGTTTGAATGAATTTTAATCCTTCATTTTACTCCAACATCGCAGCAGAAAATGAAAACGCTCTAAATTTCGTCATCATAAGCTAAGGATGTGCTTTCAGACTTTTTCTCAAAATGGAAATAAGAGCAGTAAACGAAGACAAAGGAGTGACAGTCGATCCCGATTTCAGTAAACTGAAAATTCGCAGCGTTTTTCACTGAAAGAAATTGATAAAAGAAAAACAGCAAATATGTAATGATAAATATGAACCTATGCATTGAGAAGGTACTATTTATGAGAATGTGACATAAATGCTGACAAAAAATAAACAAAAAGTCTTACACTAATTTTCTAAAAGAAATCAATTAATTTTTTCTGCACTTCCTTTCTAGGACAGAGCGGTACGTTTTTCGAGTTCATAATGTTTATTAAATATTTTCCCGTTGAATATTCAAAAACTTGCGGAACGTCTCCTGTACACTTAAAGCTTCTTGGTTCTTTGGAATGTTCTCTATTCTTTCATTCGAAATCTGTGATCATCAGCTTCATCTTCATTGTCATATCCGTCAGTACACGTGCTCTCACAATTCTGAACGATGAGCGATGACGATCAATGTATTTTCTTATTGTATCCACACGACTTGGTGGACAGGTGACTCTGCTCTCCTTTATTCCACCGTTGCATGCTGGGCCAATGATTTGAGGCTGGAAAGAACATCCACTGAAGATAGAAGATCATTGAAGAGAAAGTGAAAAAAGCCGAAGTTGTCATTTTAGCAGGTCGAAGAGTGACCGTCAAGGATGTTGTAGAGGCCACGGGAACTTGAATGGTAGTATTTAAAGAACCCTTGCGTACGAATTGCATACATATGACGAAGTTATATACGCGTTAGGTGCCGAGAATATTAACCGACGAGCAAGGAAAACACGAGCCGACATATCGAAGGTGAATCACGAAAAGTTCGAGGCAGTTCAGGTGAATTTCTTGTCACTTATCGTGACCATAGACTAGACCTGTATCCACCATTTTGATATACAAACCAAACAGCAATCGATGACTTGGAAGTGACCCTCTTTAGCGCCACCGAAGAAATTTGAAGTGTCGAGTCCGGCAGGGGAAGGTTTTGCAAGAAGTAGTCTGAGTTATAGAAGAACACGAGTAAAAACTACTTTTTCTTACAGAGGTTTCTGTTTATCACTAAGAGAGGCTTAAATGGATTAAAATGTCGGGACGTGGCAATAGAGTTTTCTCGCTTACTCAGTTTTCACTTAATCAGGTTTGACTGTACCTGGTTTTACAATCATACTTCAAACACGCTCGTTTCTGTGTGTTGTGTCATACCAGGAGAAAGTCAGTCACAAAATTATAATAAAGGCTATCCATTTTGTGGTTCCGAAAATACATTTAAATTAAAGTTAAAAGGATAATTGTTTTTATTTCAGTTTATTGTTTGCATCAATATACATCATTCTAATATCCATAAAAGATTTCTTGTTATAAAACTTTGCAAAACAAATGAAACAAACACTCGGGGATAACTTGACTTTCGTTATTAAATGCATCAAGAACTTGCGAATTGTGTACATAAGGACGATATTTTGCAAAGCCCCACAAGAAGATAACCAATGGCAGAAATCTTGGTGGCCAGTTCACATCACAAACACGCGGAACAACTCATTAATTTTTCTTGCAATAAGACAAAAATGATCTTGTTGTGTGGGTCAACAAAATTCGGTAAACATTTGACGATGAAAACCACTAACTACAACTAGATGCTCAACATGCGATAAAATTTAAGAAGTAAGTTCTCATACTTTTAGCACATTTAGGGACTGTTCCACGATCTGTACCGCAGACTTTAAACTTAACATATAATTTCTTATTGGAATTCGAGCTTTTACATTGTTTTGGGCTCGACGAACTGATTGTATACTTGTTAAGTTGCTCTTAGAAACACATGAAACACATTCAGTGTACGGTGACTTCCCATTTATTTTTAACATTTTAATTATTTGTTGTTCTAGAGGCAATAGGAGGGCACCTTCTTGCAAGTGTCTCCTTATAAAGGTTTTAGGAGAATCAGCTCTGTGACAGACGGACGGACGGCCAGCGGATGATTAGTACTTTGAACCTTTTGCGAACGGAACCCTAAAAAGTAACCGATCTAACAATGTAAGCAAACAAACAAAAAAAGGGCCTAGTGCGAGTCGGACAATGAAGGTGTCGTTCAAACTTGATCTATGTTTATACGAGAAGTTCGCCCATCACAGAAATCAAGTCAAATATAGTTTGCCCGCTTTTGTCGTACTGTTTAAGTTTTAATTCCCTTGCGAATATCAAAATAAACAATTAAAAAGCTTGAATTTTTTACAACTTTAAAGGACCGCCGTCGTAAATATTTAATATTAAGTTCAACTTCGTATCTCCACGCTCCTGAGAAAAAGTCGTTGACAGACAGACGGACGGTTCTATAATGGTGCGTTTTTCTTTTTTCATTAAAGGAACTTTAAAAATTGGAAAGAATATGTTTATATCTCTACAAAGTTTCTTTTTAGCTCGATACTATTTTCCCAGCAATTTGTCAGTTTCAATACCGCGTTCGTAATAATAATCATCGGTCTCCTTAAAAATATTCATCAATCACGAACTCCGTCTCCTCATTGTTTGCAAATCTTTTACAAAGAGCCATTTTTCCAAATTTGAAAACAAAAAATAATAATTATAATATGGTTCTGTTTCGGTTAATGGGGTGGTTTTTTCTTGATCACTTAAGATGGCCTAGTTTTCGGCATTTATTGTTTTTCTCCTCTGCTGGAAATCCATGAAAATTGAAGCGGTTCCAAAAAAAAAATTACGCATTTACTTTGCCTGTAGATGGAACTCTCTTTGCTTTCTTCTGTGGTTTTAAAAAGGGCCACCACATGCGACTTTTTAATGGTTATCACGAAATTTAAAAAAAGTCTGATGAATGGCTTTAGCTCAGTCTTGGACACTGATGTGGTTAAGATGTATCATCAACAGTTACAAAACATTTGTTGCGCACCCGAGGAATGGACGCTCGTTACTCGATATAATAACAAACTACGAGCAAAATAAACTAAATGAAGAACGAAGCGAAGTTAAAATGGGAACCCATAAGATGTCCAAGCGTCGAAGCAATGAATATCATCGATTTGGTTCATTGAATTCATTGCGTTTTTAACGCATCGAAACGATTTAAAAATTTGAAATCATTGGGATGCACTAACAGCGACTTTGCTGGCGGTTTAAGATTGGTTTGGAAAGCGATCTAAGTTTCTTCTTTCCCTCACCTTTTCACGAGTAAGTAAATTTATTTACCTTAACCATCCTTTAAAGTCTTAAAATTATATTAAATTTTGTCAATAACACTCTTATTGATGGTAAATAAACATGTCATTTTATTTTAATTTTAGATTACTCATGGTATTAAAAAAAAATTTACCTTGGCTGGCTTTTGTGAAGCTTTCAATTCTTGTTTTACTTAGTTTTAAAATTAAAAATATACATATGAACCAGAATTGTATGCCATTGTTAAGCAGTTTTGCAAACCATTGAAGCTTTCCCATTATTTTTAGCAGCAGTACCTAATGAGCCAGAAAACTGGAAAAAGGTTTGCTTGAAGTAAATATGAATGATATTTCACTGGGTGCGATGCAGTTACTCTGACTCGCAATAAAAGACTAATTCTGGGCACAAAACCATCCATTCTTATAGTAAAAGCACTTACCAGCATATATTGCCTCAATAATTACATCTTCCAAGTGGCGTACGTTTTCCACCTCCAACTCTTCCAGCAGAACACTGTACGGTATGCATTTAGTTTTGATTGCCAGGGAAACAATAGTTAAGTGCTGCAATTTCTTTCGCATCGCTGTTGTGAGTTCTATATATTTTGATGGATTCTGAGAATATTGCTTGTAAGTTCCATAGGCAAAGAGGTCAAGGGTGTTGTAATATGTGGCATTGGGACCATTCTGCAACTAAATATCAAACAATATCATGCCTAAATTCATGTTTTGACGTATCAATAGTACCTCAATAATGTTTGGCATAGCCAACAGTTCAGCAAAGACATAGATTCCAGGCGCTTCCAAGACTTGTTTGATCAACTCCAAGACCGCAGCACCACGAGCACTTTTTGCGAGAATCGTAAACTGCTCCAGTTGGTTGTGGGTCTCAGTGTGCGTTTCCTCGGCGTTGTCCTGAGCCATAAGTATGTCGGTAGTCATTGTCTTTTAAGTTTTTATTCACAAAACAAAAAGTGTCACAAGTCAATATAATTTATCGAAAGCCCTCGACACAACAAAGAGAACGACACTTTCCAAGTTTTCTTGGACTAATTTTGCTGTCCCGTTAATTTGTCACTAATTGTCAAATTATATTTTAATCCACACCACGTTTAATGAAATGTTAATAGACTATTTTCGTTTTCTTTATTATTTCCCGGCTTCGTTTATAACTTGGAGGGTTCTTTAAACACTTCTTTACGGAAACGTCACTTTTCCTTTGACATTCGATTTGCTTTCTTTCCTCAGCTGAATATGCCTGTCATACTGAGGAGATGTCGTATAGAAGAAATGTCAGATTGCCTATGACGTCATTGCGGTGGATATAATTCCGTTGGGAGCACATTTCAGTATTGCGTAGTGATGTCTTAGATGTATGCGATGGCTTAAGGCAAGTTTAAGTTTGTGCCAAGATATTTATTTGGCTCTTTTGTGCACATGTATCTGGGCAAACAAAGAGTAGCAATGGACAAATAACAATCATTTTGTTGCCAAAATGTGTTGATTTATAAATCAAATCGTACTTTTACCAAAGTAAGTCTAGAGCTATTACATCCGGAAAAGTGCTTCGTTTGTGTATAATTATAGTCCTTCCCAGCGTGACTAAACCAAATAAACTTGTTGCTTATGTTCGTTCTTGAGAGGAAGACAAAACAAAAGCTAGTTAAACATTTTCAAATAGAATAAAAATGACTTTAAATGCTTTCAAGTGGGAATCACGTTAGAAAAGTTTGCAAAATTAAAATTACGTTGCAATCAACGGTTTCTTTTCGGGGGAAGTATGCGTCACATAATCATGCTTAATCTGTTTGCATTATACGGAAAAAAAGACTTCACTTAATGCTTAGTCTATTACGAACAAGATCTGTTTTGTATCTAATATTATCAAATGGATACTAAAAGGTCCTTTTGGTAAAAATAGAGCGTATATTTAAACAATGTATCGGATAAGCTCCACTATTTTCAAAAAGTTTCAATGCCATTAAACTCAGAAAGAATGTCAATTGAATGTTTATTGACGGATATACATACATAGCAATACTAAAAAATCTGGTGCTTTACAGTTGTCCTCATGGTAATAATGGAGATTCTGTACCGGGTATTTATGGAATAGCTTTTAACGCTCGAATGTGCCATCTTCCAGGCCCTTCAAAATTTCTTGTGAGAAAAATGGAATATTGACAAATTTGACTTATTGCTATTGAAAACTCTTTCAAATAAACTAATGAGATTGCACTTAGGATGTATCCTTCAGGTTTCAAGTGAAGTCGAGATGTAACGGAATATCTCAACTTTTTATGAACATGTTATTTAAGTTCCCGCATACTCTAATGGATAATATTCATTAAACACGTGCGTACCAAATGCTTTGCCACCTCTGTGAACGAGGACCAAAATTGACATACCATTAATAAGCGAATCTTCCAAAGAAATGAAGCCGCCAATTAGCCGCCTACGTCAAAACACTCGTAGGTATATGCTGAAGAACCAGCTACAGTTGACCACGTAGATGCCAACATATGTCGCGTTATTGGAATAAGGGATGCAAAACTGGACTAAAAGACTGCCTCCGTTTTAAGATCATTTCATTTGCATTTGTTCGTAAAAATAAAGGGTAAACACAAGTGATGAAAAGCAGAGCCTTCCTCCCAAAAGAGCTGTCAAGTTTTTGTTTTGATAAAAGTTCTATATCTTAATAAAAAAAAAATCTGTTATATTAATTGTATACGTTTTTTAGATCGACATTCTTAAAATAAGTACCAGACTCGGTGTTAACATCACCTCACGACATTATGCGCAAAGATGACCAAACAACTGTGAAGGATTTGCATGAGATATGATGGTAAAGCGTGCGCCACGCGAGTTCTCATCAGTTAAAGCTTAACAATAAATATTAAATTAACCCCACAGCTTCAACAGTACAAATTTACATTATTCTCATCAATTAATATTTCCTGAATGCCAACAATTTGTTTAAACGACACTTTGATCTTTAAAATATATATCAAAAATATGAATTATAAAACATGCAAACTCGTGGTAAGTAATCCCACGATCTTACTCTTACTTTTAACAGGTGATAACGCAGGATCAGAACCGTGTACAATATTCAAAACTGATATTTGTGATTTGCATTATTCGGCTACAGAATTCCGGGATCCATTTTATTGTCCTTTTCCTCTCTTGCTCACTGCTTGGCGGTGTTGGTCGTTTATTGTAAGTTTTTATGTGGAGAAGTTGGTTAGGCGCTCGACTTTCAATTGGACCTTTCGAATCTGGTTTATTAACCATTTGCAAGTGGAATTAATTTAATGGCGCTTTCGAGTGGTCGACCAACAATAGAAGTCTGATCAAGTGCGTGCTCTCGTTGTAATGACTATTGTATCGGCTGGTCATGCTGTAGTTCTATCATAAGTTCACGTCGTTAAAGTAATGTTTTTCTTGTACAAGATCTGGCATTGGATCTGCTTTGGGGAAAAACACTGACCGCAGAGTTATGTTCCAATATTTCAAAACACACTTTTCTAGTATATCTGATCTCCTAATTCCGATAAAATTACTGCGACGCAAGCGAATGCAAATAAGTCAATATGAAATTCTAGAGACTTGGAGCAGTTGAAACCAAAAAATATCTGAGGTGCAAGCCACTACACAATCTTTCAAATCTCCTCCCAATTCTTCCGCTCGCTCTGTTTAACATATAATCACTGACTGTCTGTTGATCTTCAAGTGGGGTTAACATGGTCGGTAAGGATGAGCTTTTTTGCTCTCACATAGGCTTCTGACTGGGCCCGTTGTGTTAGTTTGGTTAACACGCTCCCACGCTGTAATAAGCTTGGTGCAAAAAGAGAATAATTTCGCATTCACAATCATACGACGGCTTTACTGTTACGTACACGTTGGTGCTGCGTTGTTGGTTGGAGAGTGATGAAGCTGCCTTTCAGCAGTTGGCAAGAATGCTGATTTTGAATCATCACAACTTCTGGGCCGTGTCCTATATCCTTTTGGCGACTCTACACCTTCAAATAAACGCTTTAACAAACAAGAGCTCCATATTATTTCTTAAAAATACTTTTTGGTGAAGGTTAGTATTAGTAAATATTCCTTTGCTACAAAGAACGACAACAAATTTAGGAACAACGAAGGTCGCTTGCCTAGACTACACACTGCAAATAGATATTTATGAATATTTTGGAGCTAAGTAAAGACGTGATATCAATTCTATAGGAAAAACAAACGTCCTTATCAATTTTCTTACACCTACACTTCCTGGCATCAAAATGCCATCCAAGTCATATAATTGCTATTCAACTAGCGTTCGGTCATTAATCCAAACAAATGTGAAAGGAGTGTTTTTCTTGGATTTTATTAACTCGTGTTACCGAAAGAAGATTATTTTATTGCTTCCATGTACGCTGTTTGACCTTGGCAGACGGATGCCACTAAAATTAAGGATACAATTTAGGTACAAACGGCGCAAGAAAAAAAAATCAATTAAGTTTCAACAAGGAGTTCAATAATAAATAAAAATGAACAGCCATTTAGTCAACACACAATGGGTTAATTGAGTTTCGATGAAACCGCTTAAGACGGAGCACATTAGATTTGAAAAAAAAACTTTAATATCTTTTGAAAATATCATGAATAAAACGCTTAAAGTTTGTTACTTTAAATGTTCAGATATTTTAAGCTATGGCTGCTCTCCATCCTTCATGGTGGCATCCAGGATTGGTCTTATTTTTTTTTTCGTGATTTTGGTGGTTGGAATTCGAAGACACTTTTATCTGTGGCCCTCCGGACTAGATCGACATCATTGTTTAGCTCACAGAGTTTGCTGTAGTACCTTTTCTTCCATTCGCTTTCCTCGCAGACAAGACGGTATGTTGGAAGTAGACTTTTTATTTCGAAGGTTTTTATCGTAGTCCTTTATACAAACCAAATTAGCATCGAGTGCCAAGGATGAGTCTTCAACCTACATTCACCAGAGACATGAGTTATATATTGTCTTCCATGTTGACACCTGCCCGTAATATCTGTTCAAGAACTAAAATAATTCGGAATACCTTAGTCCAAACTTTACAGTACATTACGTGCATGAATTTTACCAGGAAGTGTTCAGTGTTATGAATGATGTCATATGAGGTTGTATAGTCGATGAATAGGTGGTGAGTATTGACTTGAAATTCGCAAAAGGCTCTAGCTATTTCGAATGTGCTGAGGCGTCCAATGTTGAATATCCTTTTGTTTTTACTGGTGCAGCGCTCTAGTATCGGACTCTCAATTGAGCTGTCGACATAAGCCCCTCTGAACGTTTGCAGATAGTGGAAGAGTGCCTTGTGTTAATCAGCATGCGAAATCATATTTGAACTGTCGAATAAACTCCGTGCTCTCTTAAAGCGCGGCTGTAGGTAAAGTTATTTTGGACCGGATGAAGCCGCTATGATAATTTTGCAGTAATACCGCACTTGCTACTAGCAGAATAGGATCTCTGAAAATGTTTTGGATTAGGTGATCGTGAAAGTTTAAGGTTTGTTCCAATTGCAGTCTGGTGACGTTAAATCTCTTGATGGTTTTCAATCTACGCGTACTAACATAAGCCGTAGTTCCTTATCCCGATAAAGAATTGTTTAAGAACTTCAATTCAAAACTTTATCTGGCGGAATTATACGGTTAGGCAAGGAAAAATATCAATATTCGCAAGCATACATATGGACCGTTCTCGCCATAATTTTTTTGACAAGATCAAGTTTTTTTTTTCAGAAAGTAAATTACTCAAAACATATTTATGTTTTTTTTTTTTTAATTTTTAATTGAAACTCCTTTGAAAGAAATATAAAAGCCCTTTTTCTGGCATTATTATTTTGTATGTAGTACCCTTTTAGTTGTGATTTCCTTGCGAGTATCAAGCCATGTGGCATATGCACTACACATTTTTTTTAATTTTTAATTTCACATACATAAATACATATCCTTCTTCCTGGCGAAAAATTGAGTTCCAATTTGATAATTTTTTTTCCTGTGATGCTAGTACAAATTTAAGATTTTTAGATTTTTCCCCTAATTTGTGCAATAGATTGTTACTTGCCAAATTCGATGATTTAAGGCCAACGGAAAGTACCCATTATCCCTTCGCGAGTATCAAAATACGCGTTATAAAGAGTCGTATCTTTCGACTGTGTCGATTAAGAAGCTTGATTTTTCCATCATTAAGGGACCGCAGTCATAAGTATTTACTTATAATTTCAACCTGATACCTCCTGAGAAAAAGGTAGGCTACATTTTTCCTTTTTAAGAACGAAACCTCAAAAACAGAGAATTGCAATTTGAGAATGAAAAAATACATACACCCCTAGCTTCAGTAGCTTCCTGCAATCAAACCGATTCGACAAGTTTTTGAAACGTTGAACGCAAAAGAACCATAGAACCCCTACGTACTCGCCATTCGTAATCGTTTTAACGACTGGTGCGTATTTTTGATTCGCTTCAAGAAGCTTATTGCTTTATTTTCATACTCTTTAGCGAATTGCAACCGCTTATTGCCGGGGGCTATATAAGTTAACTTCTTTATAAATGTGTACCAGAATCAAATTCAGCAAGGCGTATCTCGCTAACATATCAGCATATTTTATCATTTACCTTTAAATTAAACAGTCAAAGTACGTTTGCCAATATCACACCTTAAGCACTAATAAGTCTAACCTGTCAAGCGAAAACTGACTTACAGTGTTAAATCCGTAGCCTTTAGAACTTATTTACTCTTTGCAGACCGACTTGTATTTCTGTTAAAAAAATATGCCGACAAATGATTTGCTGATTATAGCCTTTGTCTGTTTTGAAATGGTATCAAAACGGACGTTAATCATCTTCATTCAGCACACAGGCTCAGAATTCCCCACATTAATAGTATCACAGAAGGTCTATAATGCAGTTAAAATTAAATATCCATGTACGTCAGTGATAAACGAATCTAAATACTTAGACTTCTGGATCGTTGAATATATTACAAGATTTAGGCAGACACACAAATGGAAACAAAGGATCTCACATATGTTTCGAAAAATTGACTTGATTCCCTTTTTGTGTACTTAATATTTATTTCGATAGCATATCCCGAATTTAACCCTTCCATTGCTAAGTTTACATATATCTCCAATTCAACCCGTACTTGGCTGGCTTCGTTAGAATTCCCTGAAATGGAGGGTACCTTACCGAAATCCAAATATAAAAGCGCTCCATCGGGAATTCAAAATTTTGCTTAGGTGAACTACTTCATTGCCAAAGCAGCACCATTCTACATTTAAGTTGCTCCCCCTTCGCAAAAGATCCAATCGCTTCTCATTTTAATTTTTTTTTAACAAAGTAATAACCTAAAAGGTTCATTCACATTCGCCCTTTAAAGTCAAAAAAACGAGTGGCAAACAAGAAAAAAAAAATCCCTAATCACATTTTCTAGATTATGCCTGAGATTGCAATTGAGGTTATGAGCGCGGTAAACCCTTATTCACTCTTCATTCATTCGCATCATTTATGTATGTGTGTGTGCTTACCTGCAACATTAAAATTGGTATGGTATGGCGCATCCCCAAAGCAGTCGCCCCCATCCTTGGCCACTTTACAACCGGAATGTAAATAACATAAATGGCCTCTCGAGCGCCGCTTCAAATACATGCTGTTAGCACATATCCCAGCTTTAGAATATTCAAAGCGAAAAAAAAAACAAAATATCCAAAAGGAGTGTGAAAGTTATCGCGACAAGGAGCTTCACTCAGTCCCATCACGATGGCACCTTTTGAAAATGTCGTGAATGAAAGTGGGTGGTTTTCATACATGTACGCATTTGCGAGAAAATTTATATGCCCATCTCAAGCCGTAAATGATTTTGGAGCACGAGGACGACAACAACAACAAGGACCATACTAACGAAAATCCTGCAACTGGTGGATGTTTCTTTAGGTGTGTAACGATGGCCAAGGGTTTAAGGTGCGACAATACACGCAATAGCGCGCAACTCTCTTGGTAATCGGAAAAGTTCCATACACAATCCGAGAGACTGGTTACATGGTTCTTTCCACATGCCTGGCCATAGAAGTGGATCTTCCATGGATAAAATCACATTTGAGGATGTATAAAATAAAAATAAATAACCCGCAAAAACCGACAACGACGACGACGGCGACGTCGTGTGAAAAGTCTAAATTGGCGTTTCCCTCTTTTATTCAATATTGTTGTAATTTTTTTTTCCATCGAAGCTTGGATCCTAAATCGGTGCGTGGCGGGTGGGGGCGGTAGTGGGTTTATGGAAGGCAAAACACAATACAATAACACTATGTATATACATATTTCCATGACATGGGGTCTCCTAAGGATAATAATTGACTGCTTGGAAAGTCATCAATAAACCTTCAATTGAATTGGAATTAATTTGCTTAATCTAAATTGGCTGGCATTTGGCGGAAAAATGGGATCCTACGTAAGCTCTGACGTGAGAGATACATAGAAGCGCTGAAAGAATTTCGTATCTTATGGAAAAATAACGAAATTCTTGGGATTATGTCAGAGTGGAATGGAACTCAATCTTTTATGAATACAGATAAACGAATGATAATATCTGGCTTGTAAATAACGACACACCCTCGAAGGAAAATTTGTCTGGTTTTTCCTCGTTAAGGAGGGGCAATCTTCCGGTTTTTCCCATTAGCCAAGCTAATGGCGAAAACACATCGTTTTAGCAAACATTCATAAAAGCCTCTTCGAGGTGAAGCGACGAGCTAATTTTTGACAAACAACAAGATTTTATGGTGACAAACAATGGTGCCTGGATTCAAACCATCAACCTCATGACGTCAATCTCAAATAAAAAAAAATATCAAGTATTGTCTTCATTTTATTTCGAATGGCTAATGCTTCGAAATCTATACTTTTATGGAGTCACGGGGAAAATAAAGGTAATCAAATGCGTGGCGTTTTGTTTTCCAAGTTGAACTGGCTTTTTATTTCCATTTTGAGGATCTACTTGAAAACGCTCAAACGTTCAAGCTTATGTAAATGTTGTCGTTTGTCTTTTTGACTGGCCTCTTTGGCCGCTTTTTGTGGCGGTGCAGATGGTTCGGGATATGCTTAATGCTTGGTAAAGGTTCTTAAAAAGGACTTTCATTTAATACTCTTTAATCCGTAGAGGATTAGGCTTCGATGCCCAATGGTATATATGAGTACAAAGCTAAAGGGGAGCCTTTGGGAGGATTTCGTAGATCCTTTTGTAAGTATTCATAAAATACGTACATATGTGTACGGTTGAGATTCAAATCAAGACCACATAAACAATTGTAAATTTACAATTCAGGTTCAAATTAAGACTTGTAAGCCGAATTGTCCTCTTTTATTTAGACAATGGATACAAGTTTGGGATTTATAAAAATAAAATACATTTTACCTTGCTGGAAAAATCCATTTCTTTAACATTGACGAAAACAAAAACCCATTTTCCTTTATTTTAAGCAGCACAGATTCCATTCGCACGTGACCTATGCACAAATGGCTTTAGGTTAGAGTACGAAATTACAAAATTACAAGGTTGTTCCAAAGGCCTTGTCTTGTTTGTTGTCAAGACACAGATGACTCAAATGCGACAGCAAATAACTACAAGTCAGAGCTATGCAGGTAAATCATTTTCGTGTACTGCTTCCGAGTCAATTGCCCCATTCTTAACCAAGGACATAAAATGAGACACAAATTAAAAAAAAAATCTAATAGTTTTGAAGTTAACTTCGCTTACAAATTAAGCCTTAATGGGAAACGAATCAAGTCGACACTCTGGTCAGTTTTTCTACAAGTCAATGGCTTTTTAAATCAGAGCCTTTAGTCTCGCTCTATTATTTGTGGAATGGATATGCTCGTATCTTGACTGACGAACGTATCGAGTTTTGCGTAGGTACTCAACCTCAAAACTATAACCGCTACCTTTGGTGTGCCCCAAGGTAGTCAACTTGGCCTCCGATTTTTCATTAAATACATAAACGATGTTGTAAGTGTGCTGACGAACTTAAAGCTCCTTATTTATGCGCATTTTGAATTATGTCTTGTCATTGAACATTGTACACATTGTAAACAATTAAAATTGACAAGGGATTTATGAACACAATTCGCTCAAGACATTGACTTCTTTACTCCTCAAACCATATTGAGCATATATTCACCAAAACTAGCTTCTTATTTGGCTAAATCACTAAAATAGAAGTTGAGTAATGTTTTCATGTCCAATAAAAATAAGTGCCCTGTCCCTGATTCAAGGGCGTGGTGGTGGTATTAAAAAACGTTTTCATTAAAAGAAATTTAGCATTGTGTGCACCCCTCGTCGTGTTCAAGAACATTTTTTTTTGTTACGACTGCGGCACGTATAATGGACCGCAAATTGAGGATCGAAATTTATAGTATGACTCAAAATATTTAACCGATTGATAAGTTAAATTCAAAGTTATTAGACCCAGCTAAATCAACAAATTTCAACGCATGGAGAACGAAACCCGTGATGAATTGAAATATGCTGTTGTGGTACCCCTATTAAAAAAAGGTAACAAAAAGATAGAAGTAACTATAGACAAAACTCATTGTTACCCTCAATATCAATTCCTCTCAAACAGTTTGTTTTCTTATCAAGGCTTTCTACTGAAGATGCCCTTTTGGATTTTTGTTCCTTTCTACAAAAAGGTATGGATAACAAAAAAATTGTACTTCACATTTCGTTGACATAACCAAAGCCTTTGATATGGTTTCCATGGTTGCATGCACATTTGGTTTGAATCTTTTTTAAGTAGTCGAAAGTTAAAGTGAATATTGTCTTAAGCGACTAGAAGGATATTAATGAAGGTGTACCTCAAGGATCTGCGCTATGCCCCATTCTCTTCTTAATTTATATTAATTCTTCGTTTGAGCTGCCATTTTCCGGGAATGTTAAGGACTTTGCTGAGGATCTTGAAATTGGATATGAATTGATTAAGTTCCTGATATCAATTATGCTGTCCATTTATTAAGGTCGTGGTTCGCTGAGCGCAAACTTCTTGCTAGCGATAAAACTAAATTAATGATTTTTTTATTCTGACGCAAAGGAATGGAAAGATATTGAAGTCATATTTCATGTACCTTATTGTATCAGGTTTAATCTTTTTAACAATAATTGCCAAGGACTATGTTCTCAGTCTCTATTTAACTGTAATGCTGCAGGTGTAGGGAATTGCTTTCGCATTGAAGTAGTTAGTCATTTAAAGTATTCAGTTGATACTTTTGACCAAAACTTTAAATGGACTGAACACTTTTCGAATTAAAAAATGTACTTTCTTTCAGCAGTTCGATGCCTATTCAATCTAAGAAAAATTTGTTCTTATACCTCATTAAAAACTGTTTATTCGGGGATATCTCATTCGAAACTAGAATTTGACCTATGCTGTTGGGGGTACCTACTTATATAAACAAATTACAACTACTGATTGTCCTTTCAAAGAAGCGCTTTAAGAAAAATTTGCAATTCTACCCGATTAGCTCACTCCATGGAGCTTTTTCGAAAAACAAAAATTTTACCAGCACGACATTTTCATATTTTTTAAAAATATTCCTTATACGGGGGGTTATATGCAAAGCCCTTTTGTCGGCTTTTATATCTTAAGGAAAACTTCTAGCACTGTGCTAAATTAAACAATTCGGACTGCACTTTTTAGAAACTCTTACCCCATCGTATCTCGAACAAACAAAGTTCAACAAACTTCCTGCTGAAATACAAAACAATATCAATCGGCATTTTTAAAAAGAATAAAATCATGGCTTCTCCATTTTTATGTAAATGAAAAATGATGATAAATTTTGCTGCACTACATTATTTAATCAAGGTTTTTCTTTCTTCTTTTTGGGTTTTTCCTGTTTTTTTTTTTTGTCTTTTCTTTCCTTCAATAATTAAGTGAAGCTTTTAATATTGTGACTTTATGCTTAAAATGCTACAAACTATTCTTCCAAATTTTAAGTCAATTAAGTATATACAGATTAAAGTTGATGAATTTTTGTTAATGAGAATAATGAATAAAATAACAATAACAAATATCACTATATAACTTGGTGGGAAAATTGGGGCGGGAGTTCGAACGGCCTGAGACGTACAAGGCAACAAACTTCTCTGACCTGGCGGCAAAAACAATAACTAAATTGGTTTAATGAAAATAAGAGCAGTTTCGTAGACACAGCGCCTGTCTTCCCGGGTCGAATCAGTTTGCAACACACTACCCATAGGCCTCACGAAATCAGAATTTCCACCGCCAAATTAGAAGCTTTAAGTAAATCCTCAATTGTAGGTTAATTTGTTAGATAAGCTAATATAGAGCAACAACTTTCGGTTGCTAATTGGCCGGAAAATCGAAGATATATTTTCAGAAGTATGATATATCCTTAGAAAATATTTAGTTTTGTCATTTGCTGAAAAGTTTTAGACGCAGACAAATGCCCTTTTGGAAGTTGCATAATCGAATATATTAATAAATAGGTTTTGTTTTGTAAAGTATTTCTTTTCTTTCATACTCTTGAAAAACAACAACAAAAAGCCTCTATACTCCCTTGTTCAAATCTGCTCAAATTCGATCTAATAAATACAAGCATTGGAAAAAGTAGGCGAATGGTTTTGACATGGGAGCATTCCCCAAATTAGCCGATTCCAAGCTTAGCGTAGAGTTGTACATGGGATGTATAAACAGCTAGCGGCGGGCCCGACGAAGTGGATCAGAAAAGGGGTAGCACAAGAACTCACTCTTTGGACATGATTAACACCCACTACCCTTCAAAAAATACACCCATACATCAAGTGCTTCTTGCACGGTTTTTGATGACTCCAAGTCAGCAAATAATAACATAGACCATTATTCCTGTAAGCAGAAAACTAACGACTTTTATGAGTAAAAAAGAACCTAGGATAAGCCTATGGTGTACACCATCTTTGATTGGACTCCCGCGGGACATGTTATGCTTGTCCTTGCTCCCACATACATGCCCATATTCATATGAACCTATAGTATGTTTCTGGAACTCCTCGCTTTATTAGCTCTTTCTTTTTCTTATTTAAATAAACCAATACTATGTCTTAATTCTTTCAGGAACATGGACGGGACAATGAATTCTTCAACAATGTCTTGTATTATTTTCCAAACCAGTCTATTTTACATCATCAGTATCAGTGACAGCTTGATACAAACGTTATAATCACAGTCAACCCATTTCCTTTTTGCTATGGAAGAAGATACTCGTAACTTTCTCTCCACTGATAAGTCATTTGATCACTTCCTTAAAGTTTGGAGATGAGAATCGCAAGCCATCTGCTTCCAATGTCACCCATTCCCAAACTCTGAGGGTAACTCGCTGTTCTTTTTTGGCGTCTGCCTAACTTCTTCGACTGTTTATTTGGATACTTTTTCGAAGTGAGGAGCAGGTCTCGGAAAGTTTAACTGGGGAAGGGGAACTGTTCATTGAAATTCCTTCATAATAACGTCGCCACCTGTGGCGAAATTTGTCCCCCTCTATAAGAAATAAGAAACTGACTGTCTTAGTTGCTAATGAAGAATGTCTTCGGCCATCGGCTGTTTTGCAGATGCACTTGTTGCTATTAAGCTGGATTGTATCAGCAGCCAAAGAGGACGTATTATCAGCTTCTGATTTAGGACCTTCACGCTCTTTGCTTTTATTAGATCAATGAAATGCGACTTCGCATACACTTTCAGGATAAAACCATTATTTCAAGATTATGCTCAAATCCAGACAAATTCTCGTGGAACATTTTGTTTACTTTTTGTTTATTTTTACTTGCTTGCAAATAATGGAATGCTGTTGAAGTGGAATGTGATTTACTTAGTAAACGAAAATCGCTTTCCTTTAATGTTTTGGTTTTAACCGAAAAATGAAACTTTCCACTTTCCACCTGTTGTTTGCGTTGACATTACACGTCTGTGATGCACAAAATCAGCAATCTTGAGTGAAACCCTCATTATGAGCATTCCGATGCTTATGCGAGTACTAAAAGCAGCGTATAACAGTTTGCCAGAGCTGTGGAGAATGCGTTCAGTGCGCATGTCCTCTTCCCCTTAAATGATTGGTCGAAATTTAAATTCTTATCACTGCTATCACCACATGGCTGTCAAGTTTCACCCACATTTTCAAGGACGACATATTTAGTTCTTCAGCAATCCATTGATTTACATTTTTAGTCGGAAATTAGAAATGGCGAGGCATGGAATCCAGAATGTATTCTTTCTTTTTACCTGCAGTATCCAAAGGATTCTTCCATTGACTCATCAGATACAAACATATGTACGTATATAAAGAGCAATAAATAGAATGGAATTCCATTACAGAAGTCTGGTTGAGTGGCGTCATTTCCTTTGTAATCAGAATACTCGTAGTGGAACGGGAAATGGAGGCATCTCCAGAGCCAAACGAGGGGTCATTGATCAAGGTTTTTCTTTACTTCACTATGTTATTAACAACCGCCACCAATTTGAGATGCGATGGAAAATAATATGAGCTATGAAGAAAAAAGGTATTGAGTTAACTTATTGCTCCCTACAGCTTACTTACTCAGTGTCGAGCTCATAATTGCTTGTCGTAGACTGCAGATGGTATAGAGAATGTAATATGTGTATCCACAGCGTGCGGTATAGCACTCAATTTGAATTGAATTTGTTGTCAATTATAGTTGTGATTGAGCTGTAATCAGGTTTGCAAGGAGAGAAGATACACACACTGAGATAATCCGTCCTGGAAGCTGTCGTAAAACGATGGTGTTGCAGATGATGGGGCTTATTGTCATGGATGCATCTGCGTTATCAATCGGGGCAAGGGTATGTTGATGTGAGAAATTGATTTTATGATTTCGTGGAACTGGAATGAACGATATTTTTTTTTTTAGCCACAATTTGTTCGTTCATAGACTGACTGCATTTAAATTGAACTCTTAATGAGTAAAATTTTGCATGTAACACTGGAGCTATTCAGAAAGATTTGTTCTGCACATTAGAAAACTTTAAGGTTAATGATGTCTATGAGAGGAGCCTCATGTATACAACGTACTTAATACAAGATGAATGGTGCGATTTTCAGTGAAAGAGTTGAATAATGTTTCTACTTAACATATACAGCGTTTTAAGTTGAGACTTTAACCTCACATTTCGAATGCTTTCGTTTGAATTGGACTGCTTACTGAGCCTTCATATTTGTACTGCAACGAAACTTTAACATACCCTTCTAAAATATTAAGTGCTTAAAAAATGCCTTTACAATATCTTCTCGGCAAAGTTTGGCCATCCATAGCGTAAAAAGGTCAACATGCCGGCAACATTTTCCCTCGCTCCAATCATTCAGTTGTTAAAATAAACACAAGCTTCAGGCAAGGTTCATTTTCGACAAAACTAATGAATTATGAAACGAACAATCTTCAAAGTCAGCGGAAAAAGATGACAAGTAAACTAAAGACCAATAGACATTTTTGACGCCGTTGAAAAATGTGTACAAAAAGTTATAGTTTGTTGTACTATAGGTTTATTGTTAAACAATAATTTATTTATTTATAACAAAATATATTTTTAAAGTACAAGATTCAAGGCGTGGACTGTTGCTTTTCATACTTTTTTCCAATAAACTTCTTCACTCTTTTGAACTAAGTGCGATTTTGCAGCTCATAAGAGAAGGACCTTGGCCTATCCCAAACTGTATATTATGATGAATGTTCTATAGAGCTTCGACTTAGATATGGTAAACTGGTATGAAGGAATGCTGCGATAAATCATATTAATTATATCACTTATTTCTGAGTACTGCCATCCTGTAGAATTATTATTCCGACGAACGATTTTAAGAGCTCATATGTCACAACACCGATACAAGCATATTATCTTTTTTTTTTGTTTTACAGATTTAATGAATTCCACATTCTGTAAATAAATTTAATTTATGAACTTTTGAATTTAGAATGAATTGATTGAAATTTTTAATCGTTTGAATAACTCCTTTTCAAGACATAATGTTTTGACATGCACCTGCGAGCACGAAAATTGTTACTTTTGCTTTTGAAAATCCTATTTGATACTCACATTAAAAAAGTAAAATATTTTATAAGTAGATTGGTGATTAAATTTTAAAACTTTTTCGAAAACAAAAGAAAAACATGTGAGTTTCGTTTTAAAAGAAGGAATTAGTTTTTATAAAAATATTGTCCTTTTAGTATAAAAAAAAACATGTCCATGTTAACTTTGCACTGAGGAACGACGAAAGGTGATATTTTTGCTGCGAAACAAATTTCACCAAAATGGTAGCCAGTTCTATAAAATACGGTTAGGAGCCTGAAATCAGAAGTTGAATTACGATAATAACACGCCTGTCCAAAAAAGATCCAAAAACAAGGGCTGCCCAAATCCGAAAAAATGTAATCTTGGAATTCAACGATCCAGCGCGTAACTCAAGAAAAACACATTTGATCACAAAAAAACAATAAAGAAAAGCGTGTCTTATTCGATAGAAAAGAGAGGGGATTTTTGAAATTCATGATGGTAAACCAGCTTTCGAAAGCTGTACAAATTACATGGCATACTACACCAGCGGCGCGTTGCAGCGAAAACTCCATGCCTCGGGGTTGTCGACCATAATAAATCGGGAGAAGACAGCAAAGAACTCACGCAGAGAATATTTTTTCTAATATTTCCAATGTTCAATATAACATTGAAAGTGTTATGAAACTAACACTGCTATTTCAATGTTACCTTTGAATAGTCTTTGTATTTTTTTTAAGTTCAGGAAAAGCGCTGGAGTTTGGAATTCGTTGCCTTAAGTAAAATCCACTCCGCAGAATAGTTTTGTTTTTTTGTAAATAAATTATAAATTTCACACATTTTATTATGTCTCTTATTCATTATCTACTGCTATTTTTATGTTCGCAAGTGTTTAAGCATTTAAATTTTTTTTTGTGAAAAATAAAATTAAATAAAAATATGAACTTAAACTTTTCCTGAATTTCTTTATTTCTTTAATGTTCAACGTTCTATCAATTAAAGCCAATATTGATTTTTTCTGGTCCCACCTGGAGCAGTGAAAAATATTTTGCTTGATGTTAGGGATATCTTTGTTTGAATCATACGAGTTTGCTTGTAATCTGTCAAGTGCTTAAGTAGGAAGATTATAAGACATGAAGACATTAAGTTTGACAATGTCAGAAGGTTGATTCTTAAGGCAGTCAAGATAATTCCCTTAATTGAGAGAGTGATTAAGCAAGAAATATCTCTGTGGGGGCTCTTTTCCTAATGTCCACCCTCTTCAAGAAGACTGTAATCTTTGAATACCATCAATAGTTCGCAACTATGAAAACGACATAGGCCTGCGAGTGTGCTTTAGGGGAAGTCTGAGACACAAATACTCTGATTGTTTTGGATCAATGTTAAGTATCAATGTTAGGATCTCCATTGACATTTATTTTAAATTTCCGCGAGGAAAACACTTTGTGGACCTGCCGTGCGCCCCGGTTATCAAAACATGCACATATTTTGCACGATACTTTGGGCGGGAATCTTCCAACATAGGCAACTGGATGTAACAGTATTCTATACCGTCCAAAATTTGTATTACATAACCTATAAAGGCTTTAGTTAGTTTCTATATAAAAGGCTTGCTAGGAACTCTATACTTGGGAAAACCGCACGATTTGGGAAGCTTCTCAGCAAAAAGTGAATAATCGAAACCGCAAGATTTGGGAAGCTTCTCACCAATAAAGCCAGCGTAACCAATGGGCTGCAAGAAGCCATAAAGAAACTCACTTTTCGGGGTGTTAGACAATTGCAGACGTTTTCGTCAATGGATCTAAGCATAATATTTTTAGTAACACTGGCTACTGTTAACTGTTGGCCATCTGATCTGCTGTGCTGGATGAAATTTTGAATATTAATTATGGTAATGAAAGCATTCATAGAAGCCAGAAACATAATTTTGAATATTTTACAAGAACGAATTAGAATAAATTCTGACTTCATACTAAGAACTACTTACTGATCATTTTCAGTGCAATGAGGACAAAATTGATAGTTTTAACAGTAATTTTCTCAGTATTTTCTTCGGCGCAGTCTCGGTATTGCTGGATGATGATGAGTGGCAGATGAAGTGCTCCAAGTCTACCTTTTCCTCCCCAAAGTTGTCAGTTAATGTAGTTTCTTTAAATGCGATTCTGGATGAGTGAAGATTCAGGTTATTGTGCTCTGTTGCCTGTCCCACTAATAACCCAAGATTTCTTTTGCTGGAGCTCACAGCTCGTTTTGCTATTCAGCTTCGCTTTATTGCTTTGTTGCTTTATCTATTATAGAACTCGACATTCCATATATATTGTTAGGTTTATTAGTAATTTTTGAACTCCTCGTTAACCCATTCATTTATAGTTCTTTGAATGGCTGTCAATGGAACTTCTATTTCATGCCCATTTCCTAGCTAGTTCGTTACATCTTTGTGACCCGGTGCCCATGTTAGACTGACATCAATAAGCGTTGCTAGTTTGTTTAGTTTTCGTTTGAACTCCTTTACGGATGTTGCTGCTGATAAGGGGTTTGTGATAGCCTTAATCGCTGCTGTCTGTGCAGTATTAGTATTAGTATTTTTTTAGTATATGCTTTTTCCCCCATATGTTAAGCTTATATTTTGATTATCGCTATGCTTTTTTCCCCCTAATCGCTCGAATTTTCGCCTACAGAAAATTATTTCGTCTTTTTTATTTATTTGATTTCCGAACTTCCAATCGGATGACCCAGTTTTTGTATATCTATGAACAAATTTATTTTAATGTTTTATTAGCGGCTGCAATTTTGTTGTTTATTGTAACTAATATAAAAAATTGATAACATAGAATTTTGTGCAACTATCTTGTCATAATTTCCAAATTTCATGCATGCGGTTTTTGGCATGACACTATCCAATATCCATAATTGGAGTTCTAACACACTAATTAAGTGGCCAGCTTAATACGTAAAGTGCGGTCAGTTACATGCTGAAGGGTGGCAGTGCATCTAATTAGCAACAACATATAGAAGGTTCGGTCAGTAAACTAAAATTAATCCGCAAATTCTGCTTTCGCCGGTTCTATATGTTTTGTTGGGTTAAACTAATTACTGCAAATGAGAAATACTCCAAATCCCACTGAATATTAATGACCACCTAACTGATAAAGACAGTTCTGGCTAAGCGGTCAATGCGCTCATCTTTGGCAGCAACAGAAAATGATGCGCGATAGCATTTGCTAATTAATATGAATCAATTAGGTATCCTCATTGAATGGGAATGTGAAAAAGGCTGTCATCGCCTCACACAAAGTTACGTAGCAAGCGCGTCCATGATAGTTCTGGGATTTTTGGAAAAGCCTGTTAATTGTGAACGTACGTGACCTGCATGTGGGAGATTGAATTCAATCTAACTAATCGATAAATAAGAGATGGTTTCGCCTGGAACTGGAACTTTATTGCAACCTGCGATTTATGTATCATTTTGGTTACATTCAAGATGTGTGTAAGCAATGGCGGTATGGAGCTTCATTTTATGTTGTGTTTAGAAGTAAATAATTTATGGGCCGAATGAATTTAGAATTTATTTTACTGATGTAAGAGAGCAAATGCATTTTTTTTTCATTGAAACGTACATTAATTAATTATTTATTTATTTATCATTGGATTCAATATTAATATTAACTTCAGTAGTCAAGATATATTTAAGTAATAAACAACTAGGTTTGTGTGTCCTTGAAGTTCTACCAACAGAGCATACGTCATAAAATTTTTCAGCTAATTTATTCGTATATTTTAAAGTTTATTAATTAAACTGCAAGTGGGAACTATTGTGGGGATCATAAATAAATAAATAAATAAAGACTGAAAATCGTTTCGTCTAACTTCGCTTCTTTACCACAGTCGAACATTGATATAATCATTTAGAGTAAGCTCGTCGAAGATACACTACTAAGCTTTGAGGTCGCCGTTTTCGTCGCTAATTTCTGATTTGCCATGGCACATGTTTTATTGCCTTTATCGAATAACCTTCGCTTGTGAAGAATCTTTGATTTCCAGGGACCCTTATATCGGCATGGTAGTTGGTTGCAGTGTTAATGATATCCTTTCTGCTCAGATATAGTATTAGCGCTATCTTGTCATCATGGGGGTTTGACGTTAAAGAGACAGTATCATTTTACACATTCTTTCGAGAGCCGTCTTCTAATGTTGCATTGTTGCCAATGTTTTTCAGGTATTATATTGAAAAATATTGAAATTGACTTTAAACCTTTATATCCCTATCGTGAAATAAAAAAATCTAAGGGCCAGAAAACTTTTGAAACATGGGTTCATGGTTATTAATCACTCATTTAATGGAATCCTTCGATGGCGCTACAGTCGAAGGTGGACCCCGACCTTAAAAAACAAGTTTCTCCAGTGAGCTTAATCTTCAACTAGCTGCCTCCAATTGTTTTCACATCGAGGTTGAGGCCACTTTCCCCTTTCCGGCCGCACCGAAAGTTAGCTCTCCCTTTGCGCGGTGTTCGTCTGGTGTATAAGATTCTTCGCGCCGTTGCACCTTAGTGGAATACCAGAAAGATCTTTCGGCATCGGTAAAAGACTTACCACTCTGGTGTTGGCTTGATTAAAAGGGTTTCCTTTTTTTCACAACAAGGCTAACGATGCAAAAGTCTTGCGTAAGTGATAACTGTATCGGCTTGTCATACTGGGATTCTAGATTTGTGTTGTCAAAATAATGGTTTGTGTAGATTCTCCTGTGAAGACAAAATAATGTGAATTAAGTGAATGCAAATATTTCAATGTCAAATTTTTCATGTTTACACAATGATTTCTTACCGCTCGTTCTGTGCAAATTGAATTATTAAAGTTGCAGGGAGCGAGCAGAAAGTCCATCAGACCTGGCGGACTTAGATTTGGCTGTCACTGCCTTCAATTCATAACACAATTGTATTGTGCGTTGGTTTTTGGCTCATCCTAGCTGACCGGGACCGATTGTTAGTTGTGCCTTGTGGCATTTACCCTTTTCTGTTGATGACTGAGGCTGCCAATTCTATATGGGCTTCAGTTTTTTTTGCATATATTTTGTCCTACTCAAACGAATTTTGAATGATTTACAAGTGTCAAAAGAAATATAGCAGCTATTGGCTTGATATACTGCTTAATTAAAAGTGCAGGTGGTAAAAATAATCTTCGGGCCTCATACGTAATTGAATAAGTTGCAAGAATCAAACTGAATTATAATTTTATTCATTATTGGCCTCAAAAAACTTGTTTAAACAACTACTTTGCATCCACACCCTCAACGGCCAGCAGATATTTTGAAATATCTTTTGTCCATTCTAAGATACGACTAAAGCATATTAATTAATTGCAACTAATAAAATGCAGGTTGCAAACTAGTTTGCATTAGTTTGTTGTTGATAAAAATTTAAAATAAAATGATCCAATTGACTGACCATACTAGAACCGGTCCGTAATTTCAGATCATATCATTTAAATCCAATAAAAGAGTGACGACATAAATGTTTTTGTTTTTTTCTTCGAGCTAAGCTTTTGTTTTCAATTCGTTTACCAATGTGGATTTTTGTTTACTTTCTTTTCGGAATTTGATCAGTCATCAACCGGTGAATTACCATTAACTGTCAACTGGAAGTTTTGGTTTTTGTTGATTAGTCAAGAAGGGCAGTTACCCGAGCTCAAGACAGATGATTAAAATTTTAGTTCTAGGTATAACAAAAATTATGGTTGAAAGGAACTACTGCTAGTAACAACACTTGGTTTTCTGCAACATTTTTGCTCACCACTTTCGTTCGTATTTTCAGACCTTTCAAAGATTTTTTACAATAAAATATTATGAGTTTGAATTTAAATTAGAAGAGAATTACTCATGCGGAATTCCGTACTTCCCAATTCCAACAGGTTTCTTTTTAAAAAGGGTTGTATTTAAATTAATTAAAGTTATTAAGATGAAATTATTGAATATTATGTTATCCCAATGTAAATCCGATTTTTCCATTCATTCTCCATCGTTTCGGTCCCTTTTGCACGAATAGCTCAATTAATATTGTTTTAGAGTTGAACCTTCTCTGAATTTTTCGCATTGCATTGGCCATTGATGGCACCAAATTTCTTTCCAGCATGGTTTTGCTGATATTCAGTCACTGAGTTCAGTGATGCGTTGAGTTTCTCGAGGTTATGCGCACACTTTCAGCAACAGGTGCAATATTCTCCGTTGGGTGCACAGGACGAATATTTTATGAGCATTTGCATGTCAAAAGTTAGTAAACATGATTCGTAAATGCATTTGTTTTATAAAACCAATTTTGATTAACATCTTCAAGATCTAACTCCGTTAAGCCTGTTCAATCCGTATCCAATATCCCACTTATGTAATTGAGAGCATTTGTTAGTTAAGCTTGGCTTTAAACCTCGATCAATCGGGCCGTAAGTGTGAGGCAGGTAAGAAGTCAAAAATGCTTCAGGCAAAAGCACAAGCTTCACTTTTCATTTCAATACAGCGGGGTGGTGTCAGACGTATATCTTTTTACTCTATAGCCCATTAAATGAAACTGTCATTATTATTGTTATTATTCTAATAAGTTAATGCCCGGGAGCATATGCTTATCTTTATAAGGTTTTAATTTTCTGAATAAAAAAAAAAAAATGAGAGTGAAAGTATTGGTTATCTACTTCGTCAGTACTTTTTGACACTCTAAAACGAAAACGCCTGAAGTATGGTTGTCAAAAAAAAAAGTTCGCTTCAGGGATAGTTCGCTACAGAGTAAATTTATCAAACATCAAGGCTGTCTTTACTGCCTACACTTACACTATTACTAATAAGTTTCGGTCGACAATTTGACCTGATTTAATAATAACAATTTGTGTTCCAAACTATGTCTGTACGACAAATTTTGCGTTTCCGTACTAACAAAAATTGTATTGGAGGAAAAAGAGATGCTGTGATTTAAAATTTAAATTGTTTTGATTATGGTTGCTAAATGGATAGATATCGAATGTTGTCACTTGGCTGTCACGAACTTTGAACTGTAATCACTATAGCACCCATAGAGGCGATATTTTAATGCCAACGGCAAATGATGACTTGAATCAATAAGGAATCCCATATGAGATCTCTCAATTGCTCCAATTGAAGACAGTTTAACCCCATTGTACACAGGTTACCTTGAAAGTACTCGACCCGACAAAAAAAATATTTTTTTTTCTGTATATGGTTTCCTTTAAGCCACAAACTTTTCCCAAGCTTCGATTTCTGATTTCATTTAGAAACAGCCTCAGACTCCAACTTTTCATTGGTGGCTTCTCGTCGCTTCTCATCGCTTATCACTTTTTTTTTCAAATGTGGAAGCAAAATGTGATCTGAGAAGGCTAATCTGGAGAATGTAGTGCGTGTTAAAGCAACTCGAAACTAAACTCATTGATAATGTCCATAGCGACAGGAATCAAACGCTGCAATTTTGCATTGGCATTATGCTCGCTCTTTGATGTTTTTCCTATCTTAGATAATCAATAAAAAATATTTCATGCGCACCCTAAAAAAATGGTGCCATGACTTTGAGTGAAGATGGAACTGTCCTTTTAGTAGAGCCGATTCTAACCTTCCAGTCTTTTGTTTTGACTGTTCCTTCGTCTTAGGTGTGAAGCCCATGTTTCAAGTCAGAATCGATGCAAAAGTTCGCGCCACCCATCGACTACAATTTCAGTCGATAAATGACGTTCACCACTTTTTGAAATGCCTACCAGATTTGCAAGCTTGCCAGTCATCTTAAGCTTCAGTCGATAGTCATCCTTTACCATTTTGTGGATTTTCTTCACCATTTTTGGCGTGGTCGTTTAATTTGGTCGAATACAGGATGTTAATCGAGACAGTTAGTGAAAGCCTCGTTTAAGATATGCCAGCCAATATTTTACTGTAAACAAAGAACTCCCAGAAGAGAATCTATATGCGCATTGATTATGGTTAGACTGAGATCCTTCACGGAAAGTTTTGTATCACATGACTAATTTTTTCCCATATTCACAAACTGAGTTAGAGTATTTACTACTGTGCCATGAAAACAGTTAACATCGTAGTGTCGACAAACTTCAACTTTAGCTTTATACCAGAGTAAGGTTTTACTGAGACTACCGCTGTATTTTCATACGTTCAACAAAAAAATAATTCAATTTACTTCATTACATCAATTATAATTTTGATTAATTTATTTACTTCAGGTGAGCTTGGGCCTCAGTCCTCATCTCGAATGACTTTCTTGCTTATCAGAACATTGATTCTTGATAGATCTGACCCTACATAAAACCCTACATCCATTTGCGCTCGATGGAGGTATGGGACAAACTGAGGCTTTTGGTCGTAACAGTACGTCGCGTGCTTTCGAACTTTGTGCGATACAACTGGATCAGTTTTTCTAAAAAATTCTGTCATCGTGGCTTTGAAGAGTTGGTCCACGGCTTGAAATAAATAAGTGTTTTTGTTGATTTTTCAGGTACCAATATTTGTATCTTTCATAAAAGCTTCCAACGTTCACGCAATACAAACGATTATATATGATTATTAAATTTAAATATACAAAGGTGAAGGCACTTAAGTTATTTTAGTTTAGTTAAGGACTTAAGATTTAATATAAAAAACTCCAGTTATGAAGTTTTTTAATAATAATTTTCTTAGTTAAATAATTAAAAACATTTAAACGTAGAGCATCCGCACAGGGCAAGTAAGCTAGTTAAACGTTTTTTGTGTAGTGTTTAGGTAAATTTAATACGTTTTTAAAAATGCATTGACACTCAACTAAAAACCATTCACACAATACACACGATAGGATCTTGTAAACGACGTTAAGCAGGAATATCTGTTGCAAGACATATGATTACTTTTTTGAGTGACAAGGCAATAGTCCTGAGAGATACGAGTACATACTGTGGAATGTGTTTGAACGCTTTTGTTTTGCAAAAAATAGCAGTTAAAGCAATCCATTCGTATAAATCTTTGCTTTGATCGCAGTGTCACTGAGGATGAGTTTCTGGGTCTGATTCCCAGTTGATTGTATCTTCTGCTATGTTCCTCTTCCAAGTAAATGTTGATTGTCTGTTTCCTGGAAGCATTTCTGATGAATTTCTACGAACTTGAAACGTTCAATTCACCTATTCTGATATGATTGACATTTCTACTGCGAAAATGAAGAAGGTGTTACAGGAAGAAATTCATGGATAAGTAATTAAGAATTATGATGATGCAAACTGCATTTTTTTGGAGCTGTGAAGCAGATCGGGCTTATGCACACAGTTCACAAACTTGTGTTGCCTTAAAAACGTATCCACGTCAAGTTATGGCCGAGTTATTGACAAATTTTTGTTAAAAATCATCGAAAATTAACTTGCCGGAATAAAGTCCGGCAAGAACTCGCGTGTTGTTTCCTTTCATAATGGCAAGATCCAAATAATATTTTGATGAAAAATTTTATATAGCTCTAAGCCAAAAATGTGCTTTAATTAAATAAAATATATTTCCGGAACCACAAAGTGGATGACCCTGTAAGTACGATTATGTCAAATTATGACAAGAAAATTTGAATGCCTATATCAACGAAACCACTTTGAAAATTATAATATTTCTATAATTATTATTCAAATGATATTTCCATCTAACGTTGCAAAACTCTAATCTCCAAAGTCTTTATAGAAAATGTCAGTGACATACAATTCAAAGTGCTGCACGTTGCTCTTTCCAGAAGTTCTGTCCACTGCATCGGAAAGCTTAACTCAATCGATTAATTTATAAGTTCCGGTGATTCATTGAAAAATCTCCCGCGATTCTTTTTTGTTGTTGTTGTTAATTTAACTGGTTTTTCGAATTATATAAAGAAACCCCACAATAATCGAATATAGGTTTATTATGATAGAAATTCAGAACCAGATTTCTTTTAAACCTGCTGCAATTATTAACACAGCCAATCATATACGATAATACTGTGACTTGGTAAGTTACAAAGATTTGTATCCACAACTTTTATTTAGTCGGGCACATGTTGGTTAAGTAAATTTACAAATTCTCAGTCTCAGTTATTCGTTGAACTTTGAATGATAAAGGTGTTTTTATGTTACGATTTGTTTGAACAAATTTATAACGTGGTTATTTCAATATTATTTGTCCTGTGAATTATGACGCTTTACGAAATAATAAAAAAATTAAAGTGAAAGGTAAAGTTAAACTAAATTACATACACGATAGAGAAATGAGTGAATTTACTGTCTAATTGCTAAAATTGTAAAGATAAGAAGTACGCTATCAGTTTAAACAGATAAAAGAATGCTTTTCAGTTCAAACATCTGAGTTTGTAGTTCTTTTAGTGCAGTGATTTTTTGTGTCTTGTGGTAAGGTATACATAGAGTATTGTGTATTTGTTATTTCTATATAAATTGTTCAAGGCTTGCATGTCTGACTGTGAAATTGAATGTAGTTTTTTTTTGTATCTAAGATTATATACCAGTAAAATAATATGTCAACGACTTATCATGCAATTGAGAAACTTGTTCTGTCCATACTTAATTGAATAAATTTAATATGATAATGGAGCTAGAAGAATGCATGCAGTTCTGAACAGCTGTGCAGCAAGTTGATGCAGCTCGGTTCAGTTTACTACGAGTAGTAATAATCAAGTCTACTTAATCTGAGAGATCCACATCAGATGGATAAGGTCAGGCATCGAGCTTATTTAAAGTCAATGTCATTGTGCAACTTGCGTAGCTTGTAGTACTTTTTGCGAAACATAAAAATGTGCGAAAGTCTTGTATCAATAAAGGTTAACAGTAACATTAGTAAGTGCAGCTGTGAGGCTGATTGTGACATAAATTTTTTTAACGCTACCAATTTTATTGCACAGTTCACTCTTTGAGTTGACTTCTTTAATTTGGTGTCGCGTGTTTTGAACTGAAAATTGCGACAATGTGACAATTTTAGAGCATATTTTTTTATCAAAACTGCAGCTCGAGAGAAGTGACTTTTGGCTTGTCGTTTGGTCATAGTCGTAAGCAGTTGAAATTGTTTTGCCAATTTGAATGGTCATTATACTGGGCCTTTACATTCATACCGAAACTAAATGTTTCGCATTAAACGTTCGAGGCCCTATTTAGGTACAAGTACTTTTAAATAATATTTTCTTAAAAAGAATCACAGATAGGTGAATAAAAATATTATATAACAATTAACAAAGTCTTTCGCACACGGTTCTTGACTTGGATTGAAAGCTTGTTTTTTGTTATTGTTTGATTAATCGACGTCTTTCATTGTTAGGGCCTTAAATAGAGCGACAAAGTCTCGGGAAATAAATTCATCAAACATAAATACAAATATTGAGGATGGTACAAAATCACTAAACTATACAAACTTTGAAAAATCAAATATGAAAGAAAACTTAAAAAATGTCTCGCTTTCGAGATTGCATAAATTCGAAAATAATGAAAAAGAGCCTGAAATGAGAGTTCTTACGGTTTTCTTTTCAATTATAAATTTTAATTAATTAATTAAAGTAAGAAAGGAAAAACGCAGCGCGGTAGTGTCATTGAATTTAAGTAAATTTTTTGTTGCTTGTTGCCGCAACCACACAAATTTAATTGTCAACATGATCTATAACTTGATTCAGCACTGATGCAATTTGTCAATTAAGCAATGAATTAGATAAATTCTTCACAATATTATTCCGATCATAATCATATGAAAGCAAATGTTCAGTTAATGTGGAGCCCTTTTTTGAAAATGGTTTGCGGTGTATTGAAGAGAAATTTTGACAAGATTTTAGAAGAACAGTTTGAATATATCTTATTTATATTTAGACCATCTTATCGTTGGCTGTCTGATTGTCATCACTCGTTTTCTCACGAATGCGTGGAAGTATCTAGTCAAAATTAATATCAAATACTTACGACTGTAGTCACATAAAGTTGTTAATCAAGTTTCTTTATTGATGCAGTCAAAAGATATGCCTGTTTTTGCGGTACAGATGAACCTCCTACAACGCGGGTTTCTATAAAGCGTTTTTTTTTTGTTTTCCAATATTAACTATTTTTATTTAAAAAAATGTTTTCTTCCCTAAATATTCTTGGCAATAATATGTACATATTGCACATTCGTAAAAATCGCGTTGTAAGAAAATTTCCGCATTTCTGGAACCGCGTTGGAGCGAAAACGCGTAATAGAGACCCGCGTTGTAGTCGGGTGTATTTCCTAAAACGCAACATTTCCAACTAACCTGAACAAACATTGAAGTACAGATACTCGTTTCTAAGCCGGACAACACCAATGTGTAACGCTCTCCCACCCTCGGTATTTCGTTGTTTGTCTCTGCTTCCTCCATGAATTCTCCCACCCTCGTTATGTATTTTCATTATAAGGGTATTCATAACCCCTTGTAAGCTTGGGATTTGTAAAAAAAAGTGGTCTATTAAGCTTTATTAATCTGGCTGCCATTTTACAAGCAAATTTCAATTATCTTCAATTCAATTTGAAATTTATCAATGTTTTCTGTTCAAAAATGTGAACCTGATATGCCCTAGAAGACAAACATCTAACTATAATTTTAAAAAATAATGGGGCGCTTTTCGTTTTATTACGTTACGTCATTCGGTTTAAAAAAAAAACGATAAAGAGAGAAATACTCCTTCAACTACTTTCGTTTAAAATTTTTGCACAGAATTTGAAAAATAACTTTTATTTTTCATTTATAAAACAGTTTATTTAATTCAAGGCTTATCTCTATAACCAAAATGCAAATACAATCTTAAGCAAGAGAGTAAGAAGACTTTTAAGTGATTCATAAACTGACAGATGTAAATTTATTTATTTGTTGTCACGGGAACTTTTGTAGAAGATTGTATCTGTTACCTTCTCGGGCTCTTGACCAATTCATTTAAATTATCTAATAATCACCTGAAAAGCTATGCATTGCATGCACATACTTTAAGTTTTTACTTGTCAAATCACACAATATTGAATACATTGAAGAAATAATTATTGTGATTGAGTTAAAGTTTTGCTAATGAGAATAATGCAAATGAAAAAAGACTGCATACTAATGGCTTTGAAATTTGAATTGCCATTTTGTTATTACTTTTTATTTTGTATTCCGCTCTATGTTGCCCCACGATTAGTTAAACCAATTGAAATAGAACTTACTGGTTTTAAGAAGCTATTGACAGGAATACACAAATGCATTTGTGTGAATGTCTTGGGACGTTCAATTTAAATAAAGCGTTATTACAGCTGTTGCCTTTGTGTAAATTTGCGTTTATTTCCCGTCGTTTTTGTAATAGCTTGCTAACCACATTTCTAAGGTTAACGAACGAAAATGTATTCATCTTGAGATCACACATGTGTGGTATATATGCTCTTTCATATTTTGTGCCTGATGAAACTTTATAACTAACTTACTAGTTTGCGTATAGGGTTCAGATTCGGAGAAGTGGCAACCTACTTGGGCAAGTCTTCAAACCACTCGATAGGTAGAGTTGTTTTGTGGCAGAGTACATTGTCTTTTTAGAAATTTACGCTTTTCTCTTAAAAGAAAATCGAAGCCGAAGTTTTACGGATGTCAAATTTTTGTTTGTCGATCATCGTAAAACACCGTCCTATTAAAAAATCATGACAATTAAAAAAACACATTCAATGAAAAGTCAATGTTACTCCTGTTCCTTTTTCATATTTGTCAATAGTTGTCCTTAATTTTGAGTATATAACTTTTTATATCTAAATTAAATTTAGTTTTAAAGTATCAATTTAAATTACGTCACAGATGATTTCCAGCGACAATCTCGAAAAAGGGCCCATTTTATCAACTACGTACCCAACTAAAAATGACAGCATGATTTGTAATGTCCAAGATGAAAGAGTTGAAGAATTCTCTTTTGGCATCAAATTTCAATGCAGGAAGTAAACCATATCAAAATGCCTTTATTAATGCATATTCTTTATGTAAACGATTATAAAATATATTAACACTACTAAGGACGAAGCCAGACATTCCGGAAGGCCGACCAGCGCGAGTAGTCTGACTGATGGGAAGAGGCCTTCCTGTAGTAGGAACTAGATCGGCCGAAATTCTTCTTGGATTGTAAAGATCATATGTAATTGGCTCTGCTGTGAACGCATAACCATGATAGCACGGTGTTGACCGAATCTTCAAAACTAATGTAAAATAAAATACTACGAATTTATCGAATGCAAATAAGACAATATCGAATGCCATATTTTGGGTCGATATCTGAGTTTCAAACCACTACACAAGCTTACATTCTTCTCAATTTTTTGTGCAAGGTCACAAACTGCAAATTGAAGAGCGATTGGTGCCGCTGGTCTTGGGCTCCGAATATGTGGGCAAAAATGCTAAATATCGTTACGTCTTTGATGTGAAGCTAAACATTGTCAGAGCAACAGTCATCCAATAAATCACTTTGAACATAAACCTATAAAAAAAGGTTTATTTGAGCTTGACAAAAGTAGAAACTTAAGTTGATGAATTTTGATAACAGATACTTGTGCCGCATAGTGCCAAGCCCTTAGACATTAAATTTGAAATTTGCTTTTTATATCGTTGGAAATAATAATATGAATAGAAGAAATAGTCATTTGAATGATGTTAATATATGTCATGGATTTCGTGACTCAATTTGTCAAGCTTTATATGTTCATTTAAGCTCGAAGGCAGAAACGTAATGCAACTATTTCACTTTGCTAGTTTTCGATGTTTACGATTTTAGTTCATGACCAAGAAATGTCAAAATACTCAGTGAAACCGAACGTTTCGATGATAACATTCAAGAATAACTCAATAAGTGAAAGACTTCGCAAGCAGCTTTAAAAATTGCGCAGCTGTTCCTCAGAAAGTCTTATAATTGATGCAAGCATGTAGGAACTTGGTTTAGGGATGTTTCCGTAGTATTTATTTGACTTAAAGAATTTAAATATTAAATTTGACAGCTAAATTGTTGGTGACGTTTCTGGTTATTTAGCTCTTAGAATTAGAAATTTATGTGTGCAACAACAATTATTCGAAGATTTTATCTGAAATGAGAAAATCTGAAATCACTAGAGACCGAAGGACCAAATTACTTAAATCACCAAATAACTCACGACTATAAAACGACAAACATGTTCTTAACAAGCCCGTCAATTCAGCTGTTTTTTTATATACCTTAAACTAAGTGGAATATTAGCACCAATTACTTGAAATGACAGCCCATTTCACTACCCCTCAACATGTTAACTTCTTTCACGCTCAATCAATCAGCGCTAGTGCCTAATGCTACGAATCATGCCAATTGTATTCATCATGGTATTCGGTGAAGCTTCCATCGACTGGCTCGTGATGCACGAAGAACTAAAACTGGACCCTTATAATTTTCAATATCGTCTTCATAGCATTCTGTTATACCAAATTAAGTCATTCGTCGGTTTGAACTCGAATTCATACATTTTCCAACTTCTCTCACTCTTCAATTAAAAAATCTTCATATTTTGGGTTCGAACACAAAAGTAACTAATACCAGATACTAAGAAATTTATCTTCCGGAGAAAGAGTAACATGGACTTGACTACGACATCGAACCTCTTATGCGGATGGTACAAGTGAAGGCTAAGCATATATTATTATCTTTAATAATGTCAATTAAAACATACTAATAATAATTTAATGCATTAAATTGAAATTGAAACAAAAATTGAAAGTGTTGAACTATGAGGACGCTAGCAGATATGCCTTTTCCACTGGTTGAAGTACATTACTTTAACCGTTAAGTTTTTTTTTAAGGATGTGCTTCGTTAAGCTCAAAATTTGAAAGCATAAATGAACTTTAAATCGCAGTCAGGACTCAATCGTCTAAGAAACTTTTATTCTTTGCTTTATGGCAAAATATTTTAAGAATATGTGGCATGAGATTTTAGCTGAAAGCTTCGTTTCCAATCGCTTTTTGGACTTTTTTCTAGGCGTCCAATAAGCTTGAAAGCTTTTTATCCTTTTCACGGAAACTCGGATGTAAAACAGCGCCTCTGGTTTAAGCCTCGGCTTTTGATTGAATATTTTTATTGAGGCTTGAACAAACCAATTCTACACTAAGCAACAGTGTGTAAACATGAATCATCAGCTTTTGAAAACATGGGAAATGTGTGCTCCTAAGGGCTTTATATTTTTGAATGTTGGTATTTAAAAATGTTATAAATGAATTCAAATAAATTAAAGTGCGGGTTTGTCTGTGGCAATGCTGTTGTGTTTTTAGGAATATCGTGCGTTCGTTACTGCATGGCCACGTTAATAAGCAAAGCTAGCAAAGATCGCGAATACCAGGGTGCTTGATGTAGACGTATGTAATTAACGCGAGGGTTCGAAGACTGTTGGCTTCCATGTCTCAGACAAATATACTTCACGAGTCAGGAGCCTCTTAAGTTATTAAGTAGGATACTCTCGCATTATACACATGGTTACAACCAGCAATAAGTTCAAGACCCCTTTATAATTTCTCTCAATATTCCTTTAAAATGTTCTAATTTGTTGCGACAGAATTCCATCATACTTTTAATAACGAAATAGATGTATGAAACGAATTGAAATAATATTTATTTCTTGAAGTAGCGCTCAGGAAATCATCCAACGATCTATGTCCTGATAAGTAGGTAAGTTAATGTCTTGCATAAGCAACTTTTCCGACCTTCTGCAATGGCTGATTTGCCCAGTCTGTAAACGACATACAAATGGACTAACTGATTGATAGACAGTAAGTCTTGGACTTTTATCTGGTTTTCGAAACTGGTCAAGCACTGCCGTTCCGATCAAATTGACGGAATTGGTATTCATGCTCGTATTGTCAATATAATGGTTTCTGAGTATGACGTTATCTGATCTGCTGTGAACGCATAACACTGACAGTAGAGTGATAAAACAGTCTTCACAACCGAAATAATCGCACATTCTGGTGTACCATTTAATGGCGAATATAAAACTGCGAATTTACAGAAAGCAGAAAAGTCAATATTAAATGCTCCGTCCATATTCAGACTCCACCCAAAATACATCTGAATTCCAAACCACTATACAAAATTTTAACTTGTATTAAAAGGGATCTTCTAGCTTTTTGCGAGATATATTTTAAGGGCAATTATTGTCCCTTGTTTGTGAACTTATTGCAACAAAATGAGTCTAGGTCCCCTTTAAGGGAAAAATTTAATATATCAAATATATAAGGGAAACTATATAAGCAAGAAGAAGTTGTTGTGGCAACAGTCCCAATCGTCGAAATTGATTTGGAAATTATTTTTCTGATGGTTAACTTACGCATTTGAAATGTTGAGGCTTTACAACGCTCATATTTTTACCTGCAACTGGTGAAAAGCAGAAAAAAATATTTAATTAAATACAACGAAAGTCAAAATTCCTCTTACTCACATGATGGGGAGGGAAATTCATCTTACTTGCATGTTGGGGTAGAAAATGCCTTTAAAATTGCTTTAAAAGGAGTTTTTGATGAGATATTACACTCGTAACCAGTGAATGGTTCTTTCAAGACGCACATGTGATCCAATAATATTATTAAAAAAAGAAATCGCTAGACAAAGTCAAGTATGTTTAAAAAAAGTCGTTAAAGTCAACGTGCTTAGGCACCATCACCATAAAAGCAAAACACTGAAATTGAGGGTTCTCATGAAAGAGCTCAAAAGCTTGGTTTTCTCTTTGATTTCGGATAAAGTTTGGAAAGAAAAGAGACACGAATTCATAACCTCTTACGGATTCATGCCTCTTACAATCTAGACTCTTGTCTGAATGTTCTCTTAAACGTTCTTTGATTGTTTGGATTTGGTTTTAAGCTAAGTTAATTTAGATTTATCAATGATAAGCAAATGTTAGTAAACACATTACGATTGTATACGCTGGTAGGCATGTACACATATTAAATCGGATTCATAAATCTTCCATAAGAAAAAACATTTTTTTTACTTCACATGTTCAGAGATACAGCTGTGATATGTATGGTATGTACATAAATACGAGTATATATAAATGTAGCTTATGGCTGGTACGCATTAAGCATTTTATTTTCCGTGACTGGCAGATGCATGTGTCACCACAGGATGATTTATGTCCAAAGGTCTTGGCCACCCCCAAAACGCAAAATTCCCTTTTATCTTTTTATCAATCACAATGCGACGAATTTGATTTCAAGTTACGAATGGAAAATTAAAGCTCCATTTATAATTTAATTCATTTATCATTCACTCATTTATTTATTTAATTCAAGTAAAAAACCGGATGTTTGTGATCTATTTAATATAAAGAAAAATTGAATTGAATAAAATATTTAAAGAAAAAATTTTTGATAATTTAAGCTGAGTTGCTGGTCCTTAATTGATTTCAAATATTTACACACTTTTTAATTCCATTAATAACAAAAAATAAAATACTCTTAAAATCTTTGAATTGACGAAAATATTTGCACTCCTCTTAACGGTTTAAGGATTAGAGTGTATTTTGTGTTGGTTTTAAATCGTACGTATTTTATTTTGTTGAATAAAATGTTGCATCATAAACCACTTACAGATGAGTCCTTGCCAATGACCACGAAATGAAAATTTTTTTTCAATTCGCGGAAATCAATAGCTCAGTGGATTCAAATTCGTTTATGTAAACGATGGATTTGTGTTGCTTTAACACAAATTGAAAATGGTAAAAAAAGTCTTGTGTAAATTATTTGAATATGAATAATCTGTGATTTTTAAAAAAGCTAACAAAACAAAACAAAAAATGTTCAACACCAATGAAAAACTTCGTAGATATTAAATTTCGAAACAAATTTTACAGATAATTTTTCAAACTGGCAGCATCAGTTCAACATTATTTTTTATGGATTGAAGTATGAAGAAATTCCTTTTTATTTAAGCTACACAGTAGTTGTCAACTAAAAAGTTACAAAAATCCTTGAACAAAATATGCGATTAAATAAAGACTTCGGGAATCATTCTTAATGAAATCATATATAACATATATCATATGTAAAGTCAAACCCTTGTGAGAAAAATGGAAATGTTATATTTTTGACTTTATTATGTCCCTCCGTTTTTTATAAAAAAAAAATTAAATTGTCGTTATAATTTACTGAAAATACTCAATTGTATTCAATACCCCAATTGATGACGTTACAAAACTATCCCTATTTTGCAACCCCGACGGTCTACACTCTTGCAAACATTTTAACGACTGTAAAGTGTCCTGAAAGAATCCAAAGTGATCCAAAGAAAAAATTTTAGTATGTTGTTTAATGATTTTCTTTTCATCTATCCCTGACGTTGTCACACCCTGACGTTGTCAACACCGACAAAGTTAACGTGCTTTTTACAGTGTTTCAAAGGAAGACAGTGTTTAACCATGAATATAATTGTGGCTTCGAGTAGCCTCCCTTTGTCAGACCTCATGTCGCAATAATGTGAAAATAACTTACTGAATCAAATAGATTTTCTTAAGTGCATCGAAGAAATCTATACTGCAGTTACTTGCGAAACGTATTAATTTTTGGAAAATAACATTTTGCCAAATAAATATCCATTGGAGTACAAAAGTGTATACATATATTTAATTTTATTTCAATCATTCCTCGTCAGAAGTTGGAAATGACAAAACTCAAAGTACTCTATACAAAAGCTTATTTAATAGGTTAGCTTAATGTTTGTCTCTAAAGCAAAAAGGAATATTCATTAAGATGCACATAAAATGAAAACCCTGAAATTGCCCACTCTGGGCAATTCGCAAAACCAATTCAATTAATTAGATCTTTTATGGGAAAACTTCCTGAGACCAGCAGTACATTCAAACCGTACCCTGAATGCTAAAAACCTAGTGTCTTTTGTTAAAATGACAAGTCGTTTCCGATAATTACTTCCGAAATAGGACAACCGCCTACGCATTGTGAAGGTTACGTTCGTTTCCTCCGATTACGAATAATTAACCAACAAAACGCAAACAATTAATCAACTTTTAAAGGAACACATAACCTTAAAACCACCTCGTCATCATAACGACACAAGGTGGATTAAAAATCAGCATCTATATCGCATCCATTTGAAATCCGAAGGAATAAGGAAATAAAAGGATAATAATAGAATTGAACATCATTTCATGAGGAAACAGTGACACAGTTTCAGGGCTAAGATATAATCTCTAATTAATATTTTCGCCTACCAAAATACGAACGCTTTGTCTTCTCATTGATTCCTGCAAAGTATCTATTTTTTATTTAATAAATTACAGTTGAAGCAACATCAAGCACGCCTCGCGGCTATTACAGATAACCTTATAAAAATCGTGCTCATAAAAATCCGTCCGAATATCCTCTTTTTATGACTTTTGGCTATTATATCTCAGTCTTTGGTTGTTAGGTGGAGTGAATCTTTTCCATTTTAGGGTTTCTCAGTCTCTATAATAAATCATTATAAAGTGCAAATATTTTTTGGCGCTGGGAAAAGTTGAAGAAATTAAATTAATTTAATGTAGAAAAGTTTAGCGCCTCTAACGTTTTTTCGTGGTAGATTAAGCATTTAATTATATATATTTTTAAGAAACGCATTACGAAAATTGATAGCTTTATCTTTCGAAATAAATTAAGTTATTATAACTTTATCCAATTCAGTAAAGAACACTTCAAATTATTAATGATTAAAAAATATTGACGACGTTTATTTAATTTAAATTTTTTTTTTTAATATTTTTTATAAAATAAACAATATTATAACAAAAGGAAAAAAAATCTCAAGAATAACATCAACACTAAAAAACCATGAGTAGTAGTACATGAAATCTGAAACTTTGACCTTAAACCTGAAAGTACAGACTAAGGTTGAATAGCTAAGAATGGACACAGCTTTCTGAATTTATTAAAAAATACCAGACGAAATTTTAGGTAATTTTCGCATAAAAATTGAATTTGATGAAACATAGCGACTGTTTGATCCTGTAAACCAAAATCAAAAAGAAATACTCAGTAAAATAAATGCTATCGTTAGCCTACAAAGATCAAAATGGAAACATCGAAGTATAATCGCATTCAATGTTGAGGATATGATAGAACCATATCTGCAGACTGTATAAGGGCGATGATGAATCAAATTTTGCTGTCATGCAGACCGAACCATTCGACGCAGGCCAACAGTAGCGACTTACCGACCAAATTTAAAACAAAATCTAATAAAGTGGCTGGAGTGGACGGCTTAGCTTCCGAAATATTTTTATGGCGATGATCTGATTAGGAGAATACACAAACTTATCTGCAACGTATGGTCGGAAGTAAGCATGCCCGATGAATGGAATCTCAGGATTGTTTTCTCGATCCTGAAGAAAGGAGACACTCTAAACTGCACCTTATGGTCCATATCTGTGCGGCTTAGACCACAAAAGTCCACCATAGACCAAATATTCACATTACGGAAGATCTAGGAAAAAGCCTAAGAGCTTCAAATCGACACAAAAACTTTTTCATCGATTCCAAGGCTGTATAAGTAGATCCATATCAAGTTAAGGCGTCCTTGGCAAGTTTGTCCATTTTAGGAGGGTGACGATGGAAAGCTCACGCAGCTCCAATTGAGAAGTAAAGCCCTCTCGAAAACCTTAAGTATCGCTCTATAAGACCTTAATCATTCCGGTCCTGCTATAAAGTGCAGAGAGCTCCTTATGTTGTTTCGAAAGAAAAAATCTACGTGTGATCTGTGGTGAGTAAAGAAGTAAATTCAACGACGAACCCTACGGGTTGTACAGCGATATCGACCTAGCCAAAAGGATTATAGTCCAATGACTGAGATGGCTCGGTTATGAAGAGCGAATGGAGATCAATTCTCCGGCCCGGAAAGTTTTTGTGGAATGGGACCTCAATCAAACTCGTGCAAAACTGAAGACAACTTACTAGGGACCGAACTGAATGGAGAAGCTTGTTGTTGAATGCACTGGTAGACTGGTACACCCCTGAATGAAGTTAGACCTTAAGAGAGTAATTCAGGGACGCGTTTGTCCTTTGCTTGACAGATGTATGAACAGTTTGCATTAGCATGTCCTGCTATTATGGGTGATAAAAAACCCGGTACACATGCCGTTCAAATCGATCTGAAACGCTGTTATTAGAAAAAATATTTCTTTCAACTGAGCTTTATGGAATTTTATTCTAGTCATTTCTTTTTGAAGCACTGGTTCATAATTTGATGTTGGTTGTAGCGTATTCACTGTAACTATTTAAGCACCCAAAGAATTGATGTAGCAAATTTATTTAACATTGATTCTTTCTCATAAGGAAACACATCACCATATTTGAAAGGGGCTTAGCATTCGACTTAACACTTGACCACTTCAATTGCTACGCAAAAATAAATTCTGGCAAATAAATTCAAAATATCTGTCGTTCACTTTAAATGCTACAGCTAAACAAATTAATCCCAGCGGTAAAACATTCATGAAAATATAAAATTTTTTACTTCTTTAGTGAGCTTATATTAGCACCATCGCCCGATTCATTGTCGACAAGAGACTTTACGTCTTTTTTTAATGAAATCAGAAACAGCCAGTTATTACATCTATAATATTTTTATAATAGCTGTGACCGATACCTAGGAATTGGTTGAAATTTCTCTGTTAAATCTCATTAATATATTTAAGTTTTATTAATTTCCAAACATTCGTCAATTTATGTTAAATCAAGTCATACAGTAATAAATGGCTTGAATTGAACAACTACAAGACCCTTCTCATTTAGATTCTTTTAATTTTGGGTTCTAAATAGGGTTAGAGGCTTGAGCAGTTTGCTAAAAAGCTTTAATTTTTTTAAAACTTTACGACACGAGAGCAGTCGGATCTTTGCCCTGCTGACATGTAAAACGATATGGCAAAATTTCCCAAAAATCGCCTTTCATGTAATCTTTTAAAAACATGTCCTTACACATTTCGCCGGCTATTTATAAATCAATCTGCAAGCATTCCATTCAAGTTGGTTTCTTTCAAAAGCTTTCAGGCAGTTTGTACCGAAACTATGATAGTATTTGAACACCAAGGGTCTCTTACGAACTCCGAGACTTTTCTATATCAGTCTATATTAGGCTTATATTATTTTAAATATATACGTTTATCTTCACGCACGTTTATGTATTTTTTATTAAAAATAAGAGTGCATGTTACAAATCGGCCGTATAATACTTATACAATTTAACCTTTTTTTATAAAAATTCACTTATTTAGATGAGCACTCAATCGTCTTACTCGCTGGATTATACTCAAACATTAAAAATGGCGGATGCTGCGACTTATTTGTGAGAACACAATTGCATATGCTAAGAAGTGGCTTTCACTAATCACTGTATAAAAAATATAGCTCTTAGTAAAAAATTCTCCTTGGAAATAAAAAAGGGAGTTGAATAATATCACAAAATAATTGATGTTTTACAAGCCAATATATAATTTTGATGGTATGGTAGAGAAATATCATTTTATACGGTGCAGCAGCCATCGCAGGTGTTACGTGAACCCTCTAATGGTCAGCACCACAAAATAGTCAAAATGTACAGACACAACGTCAGCTAATATGTAGTTAAACCTGTCCAACCTGCTTCTTTCTATGTCAAAATGATGTTTCTTGTGTTAGACTGATATTGTATTGTTACAGCAGCTTATTATATATTGTTATTTAATTTAAATATTTTTTAAAATTCAATTTAAAATTGGAATTAAATCTGAATATCCGCAACCCAAAAAACTTAAGTGGAGCATTCGAGCAGAGCGGCAAAGATTCAAGTTTTTACATAGCGAAAATAAAGGCATGTGAATGGCTCATAGCGATCAAAAGAAAAAAGAATTTTATAAAAATATTATATACAAGCAGTCTAGATCAGTCTAGATTTGATCGACCGTTCTTTGATTGCATTATGGGTGGCCACGAAATGGCCTTTAATTCAAACGGGGTAATGTATAGCCCGAATGTTCATTCCGTACGTCTATTGTAAATATTCGCGAACAATTTTTTTAATTGGATGAGCAGTTTTAAATATTACCTCAGTCTTACAAACTTACAAACATCACATTCAGCAGACCAACTCTGGTCTTTCATCTAAAAACTTCAAATTTCCATAGAACGCACAGCATATCCTTTATTTGACTTCACATTTTTTTTCTTTTTTCTTCCTATTTCTGTGGACTTTAAAATTGTGTAATTTTCAGAACTTTCTGACGGACAAAGAAAGAAGGCTTATTGTTCACAAAAAAATACTTAAATTATTATTATTATTGTTATTACTCTCTATGTCAGTTTATGTCTTGATTCCGCTCTATTTTTAAATTTGTTGTTTGCTTTGATATGTAATAAACTCAACTATGGACCCAACAGCATGTCAACGAATTTTATTCATTTAAGTCCTACACAGATAAGAAGCTAATGAAAGGCAGCATGTATGTTCCGCCACCTAATAACATCAGCGTCAATCCTTAACATGACCAAAAAAATCTTAAACGTTGAAAAAAAAAAAACTTTAGTAGTAAAACACTGGACAGATTCAAGGCTGATAAGTAGAAATGAAGTCATTTACAGCCTCAAAGGTTGCAATCTAAAATAAAAAAAATAATAAATAAAACAGACAAAACGACAAGACTGCTGCATCAACAAACTGCTTCGCTTGTCAAAAATTTGTTTTACATGTTGGATTCATATTACACATTAGCAACATTTTATTCTAAGAACAACCTTTCGTATGTACAAATAAATGTGAAACTTTACAATCGCATTTTTATTGTTACTCGCGGATCCAACAACAGCGCTAGGCACGAATTTCTGCTGCAAACAACGTCTCATATGACTTTAATAAAAAGCAGATAATTAAAATTTTGCAAAGTGAATGCCAAAAAAGGCACAATTTAAATTTGGAATTTATTTGTTTCTAATCATAAAATCAACTTTAATAAAACATTTTAAAAGTAAACCTTAACATTTTAAAAAATACATTTCCAACTTTCTATTTGTAGGTCCGTACTCTCATTACTACCAAGCAATTTATCCTGCCTACGTCTATCCACGCAAAACACCGGAACATCCAGTCCGCGGTTAGTCCGGTACATCAAGTATTTCAAAGCCGGTGAAAATGACAGCCGCTGATATTTCTGACGCAACACTAACCACTGACCAAAATCCTAATGTGATAAATGCCGCATCAAACCCCACTTCGGTACCAGCCGAAAAATATAGAAGGAGTGAAAATATCCGCATCACCAAAAATGTTGTCATTATCGGTCTGGCGTTTATGATACACTTCACTGCATTCCATGGAACATCGAACTTGCAGAGTTCGGTGAATTCAGATGCCGCCCTGGGTACCACGACCTTGGCCGTCATTTATGGATCACTTATATTATCCAATATCTTCCTGCCAGTTAATGTAATAAGGTGAGCAGCATAACGAACCCATTTTACGTTGTTTATTTTTTTTGTCGCTTTTTTATTATTATTAATTCATTACACCATCATTCTTAGCTGGTTTGACAAATTTAGAAAAAATATTGGGGGAAATTAATGATTCCAGACTGAGGGGCGAGATGATGAATTGAAATATTATAATAACGTTGACGTTGGGTTATTTGGGGACATTGTGCAATGATTATTTTGAGGTGCTTTACAACTCTTGTGTACACGATTGATGAATACGTTACAGGTACATTGTCAAGCATCAAGAATGACGAACAGGTAATTGGATTATCATGGTCCTGCGACACGATATTTTCGTAACGAGGAAATATTTTCATTATTGGCTGTTAATTGAGGGGAAAAATTCGTGCAGTAATGCTTTTAAAGCATTTGCATTTTGCGGCATGGAAAGTTAATAAAAAATCATGAAATATAATCGGCGCTAATAAAGCGTTTATTATCACTTTTAAAAAATAACTCATTCTGATGACGTTTCGATTAACATATGTTTTTTAACTCGAAAGGAACATACTCGTATCTTATAATTAAAATAAAAGCTTTGTCATTTTTTTTTTTTTAAATTCAAAATGTTTATTCATTTTTCCTTTTCATTCATACATATGTATGTACGTCTTTATGAAACTAATTTTTGTGTATAGCCAATCAAAACAGCTCGCGCGAATGTAACGTGCTTAAAAAACACAATTTTCAAAGTTTTTGGAAAAGTTAAAGGGTTCAAATAAAAGTAAAACAAAAAAATCTTTTTCCGAAACAGGTAGTTCAGCTGGCCCTTTGATGACATTATACATATTCATTGGTAAAAGATTTTTAATGCTACGAAATGACATTTTGTTTCTTTCTTTTTCTTAGAATCAAAAGAATAATCTTTTTTTCTTGGAGTTTGTATATTTGCCAAAAAAAAACATTGGTTCCAATTATGTTTCTGTATCCCTTTTTTATATATCACAGCCACGAATTTGAAAGATCTACTTGCAATGTAGTAATGAAATAAATTCAATAACGAAATCAATGTGATTTTCAATTTAAATTTCTAATTTTCTTGCTTTGGCAACATGAGTGCAAAACTATCCCCTTTTTATGGTTCCGCGCCCAAAGGGTGCCAAAGTAATTGTGCGTTTGACAACGAAGTGTTTCTTCTGAACAATTGCAGTTTCAACACTATTTTGGCCACTATTATAACAAGTAATAACAATAATAAATTAAAAATAAAGGGATTCCCGATACAAAAAATAATAATTATTCGAACGTATTGTACGGTGTTACAGAAACCTTCATATGTTTGTCCGAAAGCCGATCATTTTTTTGTATATACCTACATGAGTATTCCGCGGCCTTGAGGGACATAAGCCTAACATAGCTTGTCGTAGTGTATTCTGCATGAGTTTACTTCACAAGTTTAACAGAAAACTGGTAGTTGCTCCCGTATATGTTCTGTGCCACATTCAAGTCTGCAGTTTGACGGAAAATAGCAAACTAATTTTGACATCACTCGTTTTCGTCAATATATTTTTAAAATATCTCTATCGTATGGTTTTGCCGAAGAAGAAACATATCACCTAAATTTATAGCATTTTCTGGTGTAACGCAAAAATAAGAAAACTCAGAATACTCATCATGAAATAAGCAAAATGGTAAAAGAAACAAATGTTAGCATATGAAGACCTAACATGCACCAATACACCTCAACTCATCAGAAATTGTAGGCCAGTTTTGTCGTTGGAGCATTATCATTTAGATAAAGACATAAGACTAAAATAAAAAATCAGTGATCCTCATAGTTCGAATAAAAACGCTTGGAATACCAAAATCGAGAACAAAAAAAAGAAACAAAACTATAAAGCTCCCAATTGTACCTGCCCGAATTGATTCCCCCAATTATTTCAAGTGCAAACATCAGACCCTTAATTTCATTTATTTTTTGTTTTGATCATGCCCTGCACTGAAGAAAGAAAGTGAAAAATTATTTATATATAAATAAAATAAAAATTAAGAACACTTAGGCAAAATTTAATATTACACAAAAAATAAATGAGCTCTCATTATTATTTTTCAAACAAGAAATAGAGCGATCAACTTTCCCAACTTTCCATAAAGTATACTAAGTTTATGTAAGTATCTCTCATACATATAAGTATGAGAGACCAACTCGCGACATTTTTTTTGCGGTCGGAGCCTTACTTTTCCTTTTGTGTATGCTTTTTTGTATTTTTAGCACAAAGTTTAGTTCCAACTCCAAGCGGCCACAGAGATGCTTTATCTTGACAGTTGTACTCATCGGAGGATCGTCAATAACACGCCGTGGAAAAATACCAAATGTTTCTTACTGGACTCGAACCCACGATAGAAAGAATTTGGAAAACAAAAAATTATTATGGAACCAACAAATTCCCAAATCCTTACCCTGCCAAATCTTGGCTTCGTAATTTGTTTTCGGTGTACCACCACTTTTGGGATTTTCATCAATCCTCCCAGGGTACAGCTGTAGTAAAAAAAACCTTCTAAAAATCGGTTTTGTAACACTCTAACACTCAAAACACAGAATGTGTACTGAAAATCTTGACTCTCCGTGGACTACAGTATTTGACTTTTCATATAATTTACTTATCCTGATGTTATAGAATTTTAAATTCAATTTTGTAATTGTCTTTTGTATCTATGTATGTAGATAACAGATTCCTGGTTTATTCAAATGTATTCAGAACGTGCGTATCTTTTTGTTTAATTAAGGTCGGTCGACTGCGTAACGTTAAACCAGACTTCATGTTTAATCTAAGACTTTAATTTATATCAACTGTGTGAAAAGTTCTTGTTCTCATCCTTACTTTCGAATTGATACCTTCCAGATGGTTTGGCTGTAAATGGACAATAGCGATATCTTTCGTCGCCTACATGCCGTACATTGCTGCTCAGTTTTATCCGCGCTTTTACACATTCATCCCGGCAGCGTTGGGTGTCGGTTTCGGTGGTGGGCCACTATGGTGTGCCAAATGTACATATCTTTCCATTGTTGCCGAGGCAATGACCCGCGTTATTGGAAACGACAGTGAACAAAATGTAAATGTTGTGCGATTCTTTGGATTATTTTTTGTCTTCTACCAGATGGCACAAGTTTGGGGCAATCTCATATCCTCGTCGGGTAAGCGTTGTTGTTTTAGTATCTTGTTCTGAAATGATTGTTTTGTTTTTGTCTTGTTTTAGTGTTATCTTTTGGGGCGGCAGGAGACTCTGACGACGGTAGAGGATTGAATTTGAACTTTACTATTGCCAGAAGCAATAGAGTAGCAGAAATCTGTGGAGCCAGATTTTGTCCGGGTGTTGATGCGAATATTAATCCGAATCTTATACCACCCGAACCGGAAAAGATACAAATGTTATCTGGAATATTTTTGTGTTGTATGGTGGTTGCCTGCTTGTTGGTTGTATTTGGAGTCGATTCATTGAAAAGGTAAGCATGTGGTAACTTTTGAGTTTTAAGGAAGGATTTAATAAAAGTGCGTAAGCAAGGTTGGGAAGAATGTGGTAGTTGTACAGGTCATAACTTTATCAATTTATGATTGTTTTATTTATCCTGTAATTTACTTGCTGCAGCCAAAGGGAACTACTCTAAAAGAATGAGTGCACAAAAATTGAATGTCATTGTCAGATGCCTTTTTACCCCAACTCGTAAATGTTTGCAACAACTTCTTAAGGATTAAGTCTCAATAAGAAACCTTCTCTGGTCTGATATTATTTACTTGGTGTGAATTACCCTCTGATCAACTAATATTCACGTCAGCCACAATGGAGGAGGACCCCCAATAATGATATGTTTTCAAAAAATCAGAAGTTTGTAATATTTTTGTATACAAAAATGATAATTTGTCCTGCCGCTGACAATCACAGAAAGATTCGTACCTTAAGCACTTTATGTAAAATAAATATAAATACAACAATTTATTTTTTCAGCAAAGCCTCAGCACCATTTAAGCATGAAATTTAATTTAATGTCTAACAACTTTTATACATAAGCATTTTTTAATATTATATTAATATTATAACTAACAATATTTAGTGCAGAATTATAAGGCATAGCTTTGTTAAAAAAATCGTTACCTGAAAAAATTGTAGCTGGCCTGCACACTTATTTATAATTCTGTGAGATTCTTTTTCGCGTTCACGACAATTTAACAGAAGTGTTATTTTTGTAAAAAAAAAGTCCTTTCTATCCGTTTTTGTTGATAATAATATAAGATAAGATACGTTCTTAAGCTCGTGTTTTCGTCTGTAACTTGTGGCGTATTGGTTGGTCCACTAGCTGATTATCATAGAACTTCGGCTGAACTGTGCAGAATGTCCCTTCAACGTCTAAAACTTTATTATAAGGCTCCAATGATTAAATTAATCAACCGAAAGGTTAATTGACTTGTTTATGTGTGTTTTAGATGCCCTTTCGATGCCGACAAACTATTGTTGTGGTTGCACTTGCCTCTGGACGTGCAACGATGTGTATCTCCTTAGATACATCATGACATTGATGGGTACGTTGTTATCTTGACCACTTCGATGAGCTCACTTCCTTTCATATATGAATATATTGAATATATCTGTGTGTGTTGCATGTGTTGGTTTTTGCTTGGAACGTTAACCAAATGAAAAATAGCTATTTTTAAAGCTTTCATTGTGAGTCCATTATCGTGGCGCAGAAGTGTAACTTTAAATGACTCCTCCGGGATTATTATTGCTGCTGTTGGTGTTGCAAGGAATTTATTTTAAGCAATGTTTGTTATATTATCCGCCAAACCAAATACGGTACCTCGTTAAAATAATGTGAGAAACTGGATGGCAGAGATTTAGAGATTTAAAAAAAAGGACAGGCGCTAAATTTGCGCCATGTGGGACTCCAAAAGCGTTCTCAATGGCCGCAAGTTATTCATTTTACATTTCGATCTTTGACGCTCATTAACATTAAGAACTCTTCCTCCTTCCATTTTTAGTCAATTTATTTTTACAAATATTTTATTATTTGCATATATGTAGGACACCAGCAAGCTTGTTATCTATTTAACAACTCTGCTACGATTTTTAGGGCGCCCGATTTTCTATCTACTGGCTTCCTCTACGATAGTATCCAACCTGATTTTTATTCAAAGCTCGGCACATGCAATTATGAAGAGTTTTGGAAGTCAAAAAATTAAAATAATGCTTTTTTGTCTGCTGAAGTTCTATCCAAAGATAAACCCATGTTCAATATCCGTTGTTTTGCTTTTATTGAACGCAATTACCACTGCAATCGACGATAGTGCTTCTATATTTTAGAGGGAATAAGCAATGATGAAGGCAAATTATACTGTTAATGTTAAATTGCTAATACCATTTACGTATTCTAGGTACGGGACTGACCGTCAGGAGGCTGGCAAAGGAGCATCTGGTTTCAAACTATTAGCAGTAACACTAAAATTATTATCGTCACGATATCAATTGCTTTTGCTACCAATCACTATGTTCATTGGTCTAGAGGAAGCATTCGTAGCTGTAGACTTCACAGCAGTAAGTTTAATTTTGAAGATTGCTTTATTCCAAGATGATATTTCATAATTGAATCTTCTAAAGTCGTTTGTAGCTTGCGGTTGGGGTATTTCCCGCATTGGTTTCGCAATGATTTGCTTCGGTGTAGCCAATGCGATAGCTGCAGGCGTTGCTGGGGCATTGGCAAAGCTGGTAGGACGAATATCGATTATGGTCACGGTTTTCCTTCTCCATGGTTGCCTGCTGATTTGGATGCACGAATGGGTTGCGGTTGAGGGTGACTATTTATCCTATTGTGGAATGGCTGCTCTATGGGGAGTTTGCGATGGAATTTGGCTCGTAAATGTCAATGGTAAGCTAATTGATGATGATTTCAAATTAACAAATTTTATGTAAGTATTTGTATTAAAATATTAACGTTTTGGTGAATAATCGCCCAACAATTGATTTAATGTATACTTCATCTCTGTTTAAAGAGTAAATGAAATCTATCATGATATTTTTTTAATAAGATCGAAAGATCGATATCAACTCGAAGCGGAAGCTTCATTTGTTCCTAGTGTAGCTTTTGAAATTCATTCAGAGTATAAGATCTCCCCAAGTTAGTTCGCCGTAATGAAGTGCTTTAATTGAGTACACTGTTTTCTTCATTCTCAGTACATCAATGATGTTAAACAAATAATTGTAAACATTTGTAATTTGTTCAATTTGCTTCTCCGTCTGTACTGGGCTTATTAAGGCTTGCTACACAATTGTGTGCATGCTTCAACTATATGATGAGATACGGCAGACGGCAAATACCAAATGTCAACAATAGTGCACATATTTTATTAAATTAAGTTTACGCTGTTTTAAATGAAAGCGCAAATTGCTTATAATACATTGATAAGAACAAATTGTTAAATTGTCACCATTTGTTAACTCTGTAGCGAACACAACAAACATTGCCCTTTTAGCGTCATCCAATATTTAAAAATTTTCCAGCTACTTTTGATACCTCTGATCTTATATATCCACCGAAATACGCAAGAAAAATATTTGGTTTGCAAGCGCAAAAAGAAATTTCTAACGTGTGAGTAAGTTTCGGAGATTCCTAATTGTAAAGGTGTTCGGTAACTCAACTCTTGAGCGAAAAAAATTTGTGTAGACTTTCTTGAGAAATTCAAATAAAAATGTTAAACTGAATAAATTTTAATGTTAAAATATCCTTCACACCCTAGACACACTAAAACTGTCATACACAGTATTTATTATATGCAACCGCCTTCAATAATTTTTCGAACATGGTTTAGGAATGAGATTGATTAATTCTATGTTTCTTTCTAGCTTTTAGCGGAATTCTATTCCCTGGAAAGGAGATTGCTGCTTACAGTAACTTTAGGTTGTGGGAGTCGACAGGTTCCGTCATTGGATACATTATAAGCCCATTGCTGTGCACATATATGAAACTAAGAATACTGATGGGTTTGATGGCTATTGGTCTCATCGGGTAAAACCATATAACACTTATTTTTTTTCACAACAAAATATAAACGAACATTGTTTGTTTATTTTCTTTTATTCTTCAGATATGCAGCGATTGAAATTATGGAGCGAAAAGAAAAGGGTGTAGTGGATAGAAGAAATGTGGAACTTGTTGAAACACGTGATAATAAAAGAGAAAGAAATAATGCGTAACACTTCGTGGATTTTTTATATTATATAAGTATTTGTTATTTTCGTTTGTAGGAAAAAGTTAAAACCAAGTTTATTTTGTATAAATAAAAAATGTCTCCATTCATTAGCTTAATTTTTATATTTTTGCAACAAAATATAAATTGTACTATTATGGCCACACAAACAGGCGTCTTCTCCCCTCCTCTTTTAAACAAATTCCAAGGATAAGAGAGCACTAAGAATACCGCTATGATAACAATAATTAGATCGCACGGTACGATAGCGATAAAAAGTCTACGTACAGATATTGTTTTTTCAAATCTGTGAGGGGTGTGCTAAGAAATTGCATGGTTTTTGAGAAAGTAAAGTAATATTATCATAAAAAAATAAAAATGGAAAGTTGAACCAAACAAATTCCAATGGCAATCAGGAAAGTAGGAAATTCTCTGGGTGAAATAATAATAATATAGCAAATGTAGTGAAAAGACCTTGTTCATCAAAATCAAAAACAAAATCAATAACCAATATACCGAGATCTGGCCGTCCAAAGAATATTGACTGTCTTACGGAACAGCGATTGGTAAGAATTGTTGCGAGAGGTCCTTGACTAAGTGCACCCATAATAGCCGCTGCATTAAAAATTAGAGACGAAAATTATGTTAGTCCTCAGACAATCAGATGTTTGTTGTCTAGACTGAAGTGCGCAACTGAACACTTTGAGAGGGAGAATTCCTTCTGGAATAAGCTTATATTCACCGACGAATGTACATGAATGTAGCGTCTGTGGGATCGCTTGGAAAGGACTTGGACTTCCCAGATGACTTTCTAGTACATTCGATGATAAACCGATTGCTGGAATTCACTTAGAACAAAGTAGATTCAATTTGCTGTTAATATTAATTTTTTGTTCAGTTCAGGTTACTTCTTTCGTTTCTTTCGTGGGCTATAATCCACAAAAAATTATGAAAAAGGCGGTTTTTGCTTCAAACTTTTTTCTCGATATTTCCCTTTACAAAAGTTTTTTTTTCTTAATTTCACTATATATATGCTCAGTTTGAAGCCCCTGTTTGGAATAATAGCACAGTCTTTATGAAACTCAAAATCATGAAAAAAGTGCATTTTTAAATCGTGGGCTATAGTCCACAAAAAAAGGCGTTTTTTGCCTTTTCCTTTTTTCTCGATATTTTCCTTTAAAAAAGGTTGTTTTTCTTAATTTCACTATATATATGCTCAGTTTGAAGCCCCTGTTTAGAATAATAGCACAGTTTAAATGAAACTCAAAATCATGAAAAAAGTGCATTTTTAAATCGTGGGCTGTAGACCACAATAAATTATGAAAAAATGCGGTTTTTGCTTTTCCTTTTTTCTCGATATTTCCCTTTACAAAAGGTTGTTTTTCTTAATTTCACTATATATTTGCTGAGTTTGAAGCCCCTGTTTGGAATAATAGCACAGTTCTTATGAAACTCAAAATCATGAGAAAAGTGCATTCTTAAATCGTGGGCTATAGTCCACAAAAAAAGATGAAAAAAGGCGGTTTTTGCCTTTTCCTTTTTTCTCGATATTTTCCTTTACAAAAGGTTGATTTTCTTAATTTCACTATATATATGCTCAGTTTGAAGCCCCTGTTTAGAATAATAGCACAGTTTAAATGAAACTCAAAATCATGAGAAAAGTGCATTCTTAAATCGTGGGCTATAGTCCACAAAAAAAGATGAAAAAAGGCGGTTTTTGCCTTTTCCTTTTTTCTCGATATTTCCCTTTACAAAAGGTTGTTTTTCTTAATTTCACTATATATTTGCTGAGTTTGAAGCCCCTGTTTGGAATAATAGCACAGTTTAAATGAAACTCAAAACCATGAAAAAAGTACATTTTTAAATCGTGGGCTATAGTCCCCAAAAAATGATGAAAAAGGCGGTTTTTGCTTCAAACTTGTTTCTCGATATTTCCCTTTACAAAAGGTTGTTTTTCTTAATTTCACTATATATTTGCTGAGTTTGAAGCCCCTGTTTGAAATAATAGCACAGTTTAAATGAAACTCAAAACCATGAAAAAAGTACATTTTTAAATCGTGGGCTATAGTCCACAAAAAAAGATGAAAAAAGGCGGTTTTTGCCTTTTCCTTTTTTCTCGATATTTCCCTTTACAAAAGGTTGTTTTTCTTAATTTCACTATATATATGCTCAGTTTGAAGCCCCTGTTTGGAATAATAGCACAGTTCTTATGAAACTCAAAATCATGAGAAAAGTGCATTCTTAAATCGTGGGCTATAGTCCACAAAAAAAGATGAAAAAAGGCGGTTTTTGCCTTTTCCTTTTTTCTCGATATTTCCCTTTACAAAAGGTTGTTTTTCTTAATTTCACTATATATATGCTCAGTTTGACGCCCCTGTTTGGAATAATAGCACAGTTCTTATGAAACTCAAAATTATGAGAAAAGTGCATTTTTAAATCGTGGGCTATAGTCCACAAAAAAAGGCGGTTTTTGCCTTTTTCTTTTTTCTCGATATTTCCCTTTACAAAAGGTTGTTTTTCTTAATTTCACTATATATATGCTCAGTTTGACGCCCCTGTTTGGAATAATAGCACAGTTCTTATGAAACTCAAAATTATGAGAAAAGTGCATTTTTAAATCGTGGGCTATAGTCCACAAAAAAAGGCGGTTTTTGCCTTTTTCTTTTTTCTCGATATTTCCCTTTACAAAAGGTTGTTTTTCTTAATTTCACTATATATATGCTCAGTTTGAAGCCCCTGTTTAGAATAATAGCACAGTTCTTATGAAACTCAAAATTATGAGAAAAGTGCATTCTTAAATCGTGGGCTGTAGTCCACAAAAAAAGATGAAAAAAGGCGGTTTTTGCCTTTTCCTTTTTTCTCGATATTTTCCTTTACAAAAGGTTGATTTTCTTAATTTCACTATATATATGCTCAGTTTGAAGCCCCTGTTTAGAATAATAGCACAGTTTAAATGAAACTCAAAATCATGAGAAAAGTGCATTCTTAAATCGTGGGCTATAGTCCACAAAAAAAGATGAAAAAAGGCGGTTTTTGCCTTTTCCTTTTTTCTCGATATTTTCCTTTACAAAAGGTTGATTTTCTTAATTTCACTATATATATGCTCAGTTTGAAGCCCCTGTTTAGAATAATAGCACAGTTTAAATGAAACTCAAAATCATGAGAAAAGTGCATTCTTAAATCGTGGGCTATAGTCCACAAAAAAAGATGAAAAAAGGCGGTTTTTGCCTTTTCCTTTTTTCTCGATATTTCCCTTTACAAAAGGTTGTTTTTCTTAATTTCACTATATATTTGCTGAGTTTGAAGCCCCTGTTTGGAATAATAGCACAGTTTAAATGAAACTCAAAACCATGAAAAAAGTACATTTTTAAATCGTGGGCTATAGTCCCCAAAAAATGATGAAAAAGGCGGTTTTTGCTTCAAACTTGTTTCTCGATATTTCCCTTTACAAAAGGTTGTTTTTCTTAATTTCACTATATATTTGCTGAGTTTGAAGCCCCTGTTTGAAATAATAGCACAGTTTAAATGAAACTCAAAACCATGAAAAAAGTACATTTTTAAATCGTGGGCTATAGTCCACAAAAAAAGATGAAAAAAGGCGGTTTTTGCCTTTTCCTTTTTTCTCGATATTTCCCTTTACAAAAGGTTGTTTTTCTTAATTTCACTATATATATGCTCAGTTTGAAGCCCCTGTTTGGAATAATAGCACAGTTCTTATGAAACTCAAAATCATGAGAAAAGTGCATTCTTAAATCGTGGGCTATAGTCCACAAAAAAAGATGAAAAAAGGCGGTTTTTGCCTTTTCCTTTTTTCTCGATATTTCCCTTTACAAAAGGTTGTTTTTCTTAATTTCACTATATATATGCTCAGTTTGACGCCCCTGTTTGGAATAATAGCACAGTTCTTATGAAACTCAAAATTATGAGAAAAGTGCATTTTTAAATCGTGGGCTATAGTCCACAAAAAAAGGCGGTTTTTGCCTTTTTCTTTTTTCTCGATATTTCCCTTTACAAAAGGTTGTTTTTCTTAATTTCACTATATATATGCTCAGTTTGACGCCCCTGTTTGGAATAATAGCACAGTTCTTATGAAACTCAAAATTATGAGAAAAGTGCATTTTTAAATCGTGGGCTATAGTCCACAAAAAAAGGCGGTTTTTGCCTTTTTCTTTTTTCTCGATATTTCCCTTTACAAAAGGTTGTTTTTCTTAATTTCACTATATATATGCTCAGTTTGAAGCCCCTGTTTAGAATAATAGCACAGTTCTTATGAAACTCAAAATTATGAGAAAAGTGCATTCTTAAATCGTGGGCTGTAGTCCACAAAAAATGATGAAAAAATGCGGTTTTTGCCTTTTCCTTTTTTCTCGATATTTCCCTTTACAAAAGGTTGTTTTTCTTAATTTCACTATATATATGCTCAGTTTGAAGCCCCTGTTTAGAATAATAGCACAGTTTAAATGAAACTCAAAATCATTAAAAAAGTGCATTTTTAAATCGTGGGCTGTAGTCCACAAAAAATGATGAAAAAATGCGGTTTTTGCCTTTTCCTTTTTTCTCGATATTTTCCTTTACAAAAGGTTGTTTTTCTTAATTTCACTATATATGTGCTCAGTTTGAAGCCCCTGTTTGGAATAATAGCACAGTTCTTATGAAACTCAAAATCATGAGAAAAGTGCATTTTTAAATCGTGGGCTATAGTCCACAAAAAAAGGCGGTTTTTGCCTTTTCCTTTTTTCTCGATATTTTCCTTTACAAAAGGTTGTTTTTCTTAATTTCACTATATATATGCTCAGTTTGAAGCCCCTGTTTAGAATAATAGCACAGTTCTTATGAAACTCAAAATCATGAAAAAAGTTCATATTTAGATCGTGGGCTATAGTCCACAAAAAATGATGAAAAAATGCGGTTTTTGCCTTTTCCTTTTTTCTCGATATTTTCCTTTACAAAAGGTTGTTTTTCTTAATTTCACTATATATGTGCTCAGTTTGAAGCCCCTGTTTGGAATAATAGCACAGTTCTTATGAAACTCAAAATCATGAGAAAAGTGCATTTTTAAATCGTGGGCTATAGTCCACAAAAAAAGGCGGTTTTTGCCTTTTCCTTTTTTCTCGATATTTTCCTTTACAAAAGGTTGTTTTTCTTAATTTCACTATATATATGCTCAGTTTGAAGCCCCTGTTTAGAATAATAGCACAGTTTAAATGAAACTCAAAATCATTAAAAAAGTGCATTTTTAAATCGTGGGCTGTAGTCCACAAAAAATGATGAAAAAATGCGGTTTTTGCCTTTTCCTTTTTTCTCGATATTTTCCTTTACAAAAGGTTGTTTTTCTTAATTTCACTATATATATGCTCAGTTTGAAGCCCCTGTTTAGAATAATAGCACAGTTCTTATGAAACTCAAAATCATGAAAAAAGTTCATATTTAGATCGTGGGCTATAGTCCACAAAAAATGATGAAAAAATGCGGTTTTTGCCTTTTCCTTTTTTCTCGATATTTTCCTTTACAAAAGGTTGTTTTTCTTAATTTCACTATATATGTGCTCAGTTTGAAGCCCCTGTTTGGAATAATAGCACAGTTCTTATGAAACTCAAAATCATGAGAAAAGTGCATTTTTAAATCGTGGGCTATAGTCCACAAAAAAAGGCGGTTTTTGCCTTTTCCTTTTTTCTCGATATTTTCCTTTACAAAAGGTTGTTTTTCTTAATTTCACTATATATATGCTCAGTTTGAAGCCCCTGTTTAGAATAATAGCACAGTTTAAATGAAACTCAAAATCATGAAAAAAGTGCATTTTTAAATCGTGGGCTGTAGTCCACAAAAAATGATGAAAAAATGCGGTTTTTGCCTTTTCCTTTTTTCTCGATATTTCCCTTTACAAAACTCAAAACCATGAAAAAAGTACATTTTTAAATCGTGGGCTATAGTCCACAAAAAATGATGAAAAAGGCGGTTTTTGCTTCAAACTTGTTTCTCGATATTTCCCTTTACAAAAGGTTGTTTTTCTTAATTTCACTATATATATGCTCAGTTTGAAGCCCCTGTTTAGAATAATAGCACAGTTTAAATGAAACTCAAAATCATGAAAAAAGTGCATTTTTAAATCGTGGGCTATAGTCCACAAAAAATGATGAAAAAAGGCGGTTTTTGCCTTTTCCTTTTTTCTCGATATTATCCTTTACAAAAGGTTGTTTTTCTTAATTTCACTATATATATGCTCAGTTTGAAGCCCCTGTTTGGAATAATAGCACAGTTCTTATGAAACTCAAAATCATGAGAAAAGTGCATTCTTAAATCGTGGGCTATAGTCCACAAAAAAAGATGAAAAAAGGCGGTTTTTGCCTTTTTTTTTTTTAATTATAGCACAGTTTCTATGAAACTCAACATCATGAAAAAAGTGCCTTTTTAAATCGTGGGCTATAGTCCACAAAAAAAGATGAAAAAAGGCGGTTTTTGCATTTTCCTTTTTTCTCGATATTTCCCTTTGCAAAAGGTTGTTTTTCTTAATTTCACTATATATTTGCTCAGTTTGAAGCCCCTGTTTTGAATTATAGCACAGTTTTTATGAAACTCAACATCATGAAAAAAGTGCCTTTTTAAATCGTGGGCTATAGTCCACAAAAAAAGATGAAAAAAGCGGTTATTGCCTTTCCCTTTTTTCTCGATATTTCCCTTTACAAAAGGTTGTTTTTCTTAATTTCACTATATATATGCTCAGTTTGAAGCCCCTGTTTAGAATAATAGCACAGTTTAAATGAAACTCAAAATCATGAAAAAAGTGCATTTTTAAATCGTGGGCTATAGTCCACAAAAAATGATGAAAAAAGGCGGTTTTTGCCTTTGGTTTTCTCGATATTTCCCTTTACAAAAGGTTGTTTTTCTTAATTTCACTATATATATGCTCAGTTTGAAGCCCCTGTTTAGAATAATAGCACAGTTCTTATGAAACTCAAAATCATGAAAAAAGTTCATATTTAGATCGTGGGCTATAGTCCACAAAAAATGATGAAAAAATGCGGTTTTTGCCTTTTCCTTTTTTCTCGATATTTTCCTTTACAAAAGGTTGTTTTTCTTAATTTCACTATATATGTGCTCAGTTTGAAGCCCCTGTTTGGAATAATAGCACAGTTCTTATGAAACTCAAAATCATGAGAAAAGTGCATTTTTAAATCGTGGGCTATAGTCCACAAAAAAAGGCGGTTTTTGCCTTTTCCTTTTTTCTCGATATTTTCCTTTACAAAAGGTTGTTTTTCTTAATTTCACTATATATATGCTCAGTTTGAAGCCCCTGTTTAGAATAATAGCACAGTTTAAATGAAACTCAAAATCATGAAAAAAGTGCATTTTTAAATCGTGGGCTGTAGTCCACAAAAAATGATGAAAAAATGCGGTTTTTGCCTTTTCCTTTTTTCTCGATATTTCCCTTTACAAAACTCAAAACCATGAAAAAAGTACATTTTTAAATCGTGGGCTATAGTCCACAAAAAATGATGAAAAAGGCGGTTTTTGCTTCAAACTTGTTTCTCGATATTTCCCTTTACAAAAGGTTGTTTTTCTTAATTTCACTATATATATGCTCAGTTTGAAGCCCCTGTTTAGAATAATAGCACAGTTTAAATTAAACTCAAAATCATGAAAAAAGTGCATTTTTTAATCGTGGGCTATAGTCCACAAAAAATGATGAAAAAAGGCGGTTTTTGCCTTTTTTCTCGATATTATCCTTTACAAAAGGTTGTTTTTCTTAATTTCACTATATATATGCTCAGTTTGAAGCCCCTGTTTGGAATAATAGCACAGTTCTTATGAAACTCAAAATCATGAGAAAAGTGCATTCTTAAATCGTGGGCTATAGTCCACAAAAAAAGATGAAAAAAGGCGGTTTTTGCCTTTTTTTTTTTAATTATAGCACAGTTTCTATGAAACTCAACATCATGAAAAAAGTGCCTTTTTAAATCGTGGGCTATAGTCCACAAAAAAAGATGAAAAAAGGCGGTTTTTGCATTTTCCTTTTTCCTCGATATTTCCCTTTGCAAAAGGTTGTTTTTCTTAATTTCACTATATATTTGCTCAGTTTGAAGCCCCTGTTTTGAATTATAGCACAGTTTTTATGAAACTCAACATCATGAAAAAAGTGCCTTTTTAAATCGTGGGCTATAGTCCACAAAAAAAGATGAAAAAAGGCGGTTTTTGCATTTTCCTTTTTTCTCGATATTTCCCTTTACAAAAGGTTGTTTTTCTTAATTTCACTATATGTATGCTCAGTTTAAAGCCCCTGTTTTGAATTATAGCACAGTTTTTATGAAACTCAACATCATGAAAAAAGTGCCTTTTTAAATCGTGGGCTATAGTCCACAAAAAAAGATGAAAAAAGCGGTTATTGCCTTTCCCTTTTTTCTCGATATTTCCCTTTACAAAAGGTTGTTTTTCTTAATTTCACTATATATATGCTCAGTTTGAAGCCCCTGTTTAGAATAATAGCACAGTTTAAATGAAACTCAAAAGCATGAAAAAAGTGCATTTTTAAATCGTGGGCTATAGTCCACAAAAAATGATGAAAAAAAGGCGGTTTTTGCCTTTTCCTTTTTTCTCGATATTTCCCTTTACAAAAGGTTGTTTTTCTTAATTTCACTATATATATGCTCAGTTTGAAGCCCCTGTTTAGAATAATAGCACAGTTTAAATGAAACTCAAAATCATGAAAAAAGTGCATTTTTAAATCGTGGGCTATAGTCCACAAAAAATGATGAAAAAAGGCGGTTTTTGCCTTTTCCTTTTTTCTCGATATTTCCCTTTACAAAAGGTTGTTTTTCTTAATTTCACTATATGTATGCTCAGTTTAAAGCCCCTGTTTAGAATAATAGCACAGTTTAAATGAAACTCAAAATCATGAAAAAAGTGCATTTTTAAATCGTAAGCTATAGTCCACAAAAAATGATGAAAAAAGGCGGTTTTTGACTTTTCCTTTTTTCTCGATATTTTCCTTTACAAAAGGTTGTTTTTCTTAATTTAACTATATATATGCTCAGTTTGAAGCCCCTGTTTTGAATTATAGCACAGTTTTTATGAAACTCAAAATCATGAAAAAAGTGCATTTTTAAATCGTGGGCTATAGTCCACAAAAAAAGATGAAAAAAGGCGGTTTTTGCATTTTCCTTTTTTCTCGATATTTCCCTTTACAAAAGGTTGTTTTTCTTAATTTCACTATATATTTGCTCAGTTTGAAGCCCCTGTTTTGAATTATAGCACAGTTTTTATGAAACTCAACATCATGAAAAAAGTGCCTTTTTAAATCGTGGGCTATAGTCCACAAAAAAAGATGAAAAAAGCGGTTATTGCCTTTCCCTTTTTTCTCGATATTTCCCTTTACAAAAGGTTGTTTTTCTTAATTTCACTATATATATGCTCAGTTTGAAGCCCCTGTTTAGAATAATAGCACAGTTTAAATGAAACTCAAAATCATGAAAAAAGTGCATTTTTAAATCGTGGGCTATAGTCCACAAAAAATGATGAAAAAAGGCGGTTTTTGCCTTTTCCTTTTTTCTCGATATTTCCCTTTACAAAAGGTTGTTTTTCTTAATTTCACTATATATATGCTCAGTTTGAAGCCCCTGTTTAGAATAATAGCACAGTTTAAATGAAACTCAAAATCATGAAAAAAGTGCATTTTTAAATCGTGGGCTATAGTCCACAAAAAATGATGAAAAAAGGCGGTTTTTGCCTTTTCCTTTTTTCTCGATATTTCCCTTTACAAAAGGTTGTTTTTCTTAATTTCACTATATGTATGCTCAGTTTAAAGCCCCTGTTTAGAATAATAGCACAGTTTAAATGAAACTCAAAATCATGAAAAAAGTGCATTTTTAAATCGTGGGCTATAGTCCACAAAAAATGATGAAAAAAGGCGGTTTTTGCCTTTTCCTTTTTTCTCGATATTTTCCTTTACAAAAGGTTGTTTTTCTTAATTTAACTATATATATGCTCAGTTTGAAGCCCCTGTTTTGAATTATAGCACAGTTTTTATGAAACTCAAAATCATGAAAAAAGTGCATTTTTAAATCGTGGGCTATAGTCCACAAAAAATGATGAAAAAGGCGGTTTTTGCTTCAAACTTTTTTCTCGATTTTTTCCTTTACAAAAGGTTGTTTTTCTTAATTTCACTATATATATGCTCAGTTTGAAGCCCCTGTTTGGAATAATAGCACAGTTTTTATGAAACTCAAAATCTTGAAAAAAGTGCATTTTTAAATCGTGGGCTATAGTCCACAAAAAAAGATGAAAAAAGGCGGTTTTTGCCTTTACCTTTTTTCTCGATTTTTTCCTTTACAAAAGGTTGTTTTTCTTAATTTCACTATATATATGCTCAGTTTGAAGCCCCTGTTTAGAATAATAGCACAGTTTAAATGAAACTCAAAATCATGAAAAAAGTGCATTTTTAAATCGTGGGCTATAGTCCACAAAAAATGATGAAAAAAGGCGGTTTTTGCCTTTTCCTTTTTTCTCGATATTTTCCTTTACAAAAGGTTGTTTTTCTTAATTTAACTATATATATGCTCAGTTTGAAGCCCCTGTTTTGAATTATAGCACAGTTTTTATGAAACTCAAAATCATGAAAAAAGTGCATTTTTAAATCGTGGGCTATAGTCCACAAAAAATGATGAAAAAGGCGGTTTTTGCTTCAAACTTTTTTCTCGATTTTTTCCTTTACAAAAGGTTGTTTTTCTTAATTTCACTATATATATGCTCAGTTTGAAGCCCCTGTTTGGAATAATAGCACCGTTTTTTTGAAGCTCAAAATCATGAAAAAAGTTCATTTTTTGATCGTGAAATCAATCGATTAATCGATTGGAAACAGAACTGTACAGAAACTTATTTGTTCGAAATTATAATTTGTGTACTATTGTGAATTGTTAGTTTTATTAAAAAAAAAAAAGTCAATTATTTGAAAACAAATTTAAAATGTTAGCATCATCTTTAATTGGTGATTTTCGAGCATTGTTCTTTTTTTATTTAATACTTTTTTACAAAATTAACAAACAATCTGCAAAATAAATTAAATAAAAAAGCATAAAATGTTTTACTTTTCTCATTATTTGTCTTCACTACCCGTGAATTGTGATGTTCTGTGTCCTTTCTTGAGAATCATTGCTCAAGCGACCAAATTCGCTCAATTCATTAACGAGGTGTGTTGATGTTAAAATTATTTTTTCATCGTGCATTCAAGAATCGTGGGTCGCGAAGAAATCTTTGCTAAATTTCCTTCAAATATTGCTTAAATTTCCCCGAAGCGCCTCGCTACCCTTCACTTCTATCGCTACGCGATGAGTGATTCTTATCGCGTATGTCTTGAGTCCTTCGCAACGTCATCAATTTGGTTGGACTTTGTTCATCTAAAGAAATATATTTCACCTCGAGGACTTTAGGGTAAGGGAAAATCGTGTATTTACCTTATCTCGCTGCTGATCGGGATCTATCAATCCGAAATATATAAGAACCATTATTTCTTTCTAATCTCCTAGTGAGATTCGAACAATGCAATTTGAACTGGTCGAAAAGATCAGAGAGGCTATCTTTGGTAACGTCATCCGTTTCTATCAACTGGCTATCTGCTAACGTTAACGAACCAAGCGTAGGACTTCTCATTTATAAATTTTTCTTTCTCTCTTCCCCCGATTAGTCGGGACGGGCAATATAGCTTTCACTAAGGACAAGGTACCATTGTTTAATTTGATATTTGACTTAAGTTGGTTAAGTAAATCATTTTTCAGAAATAAAATTTAAAATTTAAAATTTAAAAAAAAAAATCCACTTTTTTTTCTGCGAATTGCATTTTTACAAACTTTACAAACACAATATTCTCATGGATCGTTAGTCAAATTTTAAAAACCTGGTGCCAAAAGGTGTGTTTTTGAGAAATGCCAAAACAATGAAAAGTACTTTTTAATGACAAAAATAAAACTAACAAATCTAAGGGTCCATGACAAACTTTAAGTAGTCGATAAGTTTGTTTCAAAAAATGTTTCAGAGTTCATATAAATTGAACTGGAATCGATTCAACATTGCATTGACGAAACTGTTGCGCAATCAGAATATATTTTTTGTCCTTTCATACGCAGATTGGCAATATGTTGTGCCAACTAGATCAAGTCCTCTTAGACGAGGTAAAGGAAGGTATCGCGGGTTTTTGATGAAAAACGGGGATGCAAGAGATACTTACTTCAGTTTTTCTCTTTTACTACCTTTTCATCGAAAATTGGTTCGTTTACCAAAGCAACGCTACGATATCATTGTGGTATGCTTGCTTCGTTCAATCTCAAGGAGCGTAACTTCATCAAAACAACACATTATTGAAATCATTGTGCAATAAGACAATTGTTGAACGGCTTGTGTTGCACGTAGATCCATATTCCATTCATCCAAGTTTAAGTCCTCATTATCTAGCTATAAAAAAATCGGTTATCAGCAGCTCGGCAGCGCTCTCCATTGGCTTTTTTCTTAGAAGCAAAATGGCCAGTTATACCGCCACTCCAAAAACCACAGGAAATAGTTAAACAGCTTCTAACGATTTTGTGAACATCAAATACGGCAATTCTGGTGTAAAGATGAATTTTTGAGCAAAATTGACGACACTTTCGTGCCAAAACTGAGAGGCGTTGAAACGGGTGGTGAATTGGCTTGCTTCAATTGGACCTTGTGAGCGAATAATCCGAGAACTTTACGTAAAATGCTTACCAAACTTGAGCGACTGATGTTTGCTTCCTGAAATCAGCAGAAATTGGTGCAATATTTTCTTTCAAAATGCACAGTGACTTGCGTTTTTGGCGAGAAAATAATTTATGAGCTGAAAAGCTGAAACCTGTAACGGTTATAACATGCCTGTTAATTAAACAACACTGGATGATGATGAAAACGCGACTTATATAGCCCAATTGACGCTCTTTTATCACAACCCGTTGAGCATAAATTATAAGAGTAAATGTGTCTACCATTTTCGGAAAATGAAATAAAAAAGCATCGATATGTCCAGAGTAAAAATGTGTTCATAAGAATGAGATTAGGTATGACATCCAATTGTTTTGTACTATTCGCTGGACATTCTCAGTTGGTAAAAATCAAGAAAACTACACTAAAAATTATATTACAATATTTTCTTTATTTTACATTGTCTTTTTTCATTTTTTTATTGGCCTTGCATGTTTTTGTTTTTTATTATTTTCATAATTTGTATACTTACAAATACCTATTACCTACAATTAACACTGTATATGTGTTATTACATTTTCTTTTGTATGATTCGATTAATTTGTGTCATTTATACTTTATTCATAAATTATTACTTTACATATACATAGCTATATTACATAAATATTTTTATTATAGTTCTATAATATTACATCGATCCTAACAATACACTTAAACACATTGTATCCTTTGCTCAAATTAGCATGTCAAAATGTGCACATTCTTATTACTACGGGGAAGGGAGATGGGAAAAATTCGCTGATTATTTTTTAGATATTTTGTTAAATATATATATTTTTATTTATATATTTTAATTCACAATTGCATCGCTTGAGTTCAGAAATATTTACACAAATATACAAGATTTTCCAGAATCAATTCTCCTCATGTATAGATTTGTTGGAATGGCACGGGTTATATATTATTCAAACATTTATATTCCGGTCTTAATGTATGTATATACATAAACAATAAATTAAAATTTCTTTGAAACATTTTTATGACACTTAAAAAATGTAATTGGTTTAATATGGCATTTTAGAACAATATTTTTTTTCATTAACTTGAATATAAAGTATTAAGAAATATTTTATTAAATTATATTTAACAAAAAAATATTTAGATTGTATATGTCCTGAATTTTATCGTATACAATATTTTCTCAATCGTTTATCACAAAAAAAAGAAGATTTAACAGAAATATTTTCAAGCAATTCCATGAACATATGTACGCATACATATCACCTGTTTTTCTGTAATTTATTTCAAGAATATTATAAATTAATTTTTCTTCTTTATTTACAGAGTCTGTTTCAGACATATCTATGAAAATTTTGGTAATACATCATTTCCTTTTTTTTTAAATTAGTTAAATTCACACCATCCCTTTGGACATCATTCGAACAGTATTTTTTAGCGCTTGTCGTTTATTGCAGAACCAAATTCTTATAACTTCGCGCTCATATCCTAATTGATGTGCGAGTCCAGTAATTTCCGTCCCTGTGAATAAATAAAATTGCAAGAGTTTTAAACAAAATATAATTTTAAATTGTTGTTACAATAATCGCTCTCAGAGAGGGATAACCTCTTATGCCGAGGAGGTCATCTGAATTAATCACACTACACAAAAAAATCAAATTGAACTGAAAGTTATATTTTTAACTTCAAATTATTGCAAATGCAAATTATTCCTACATTATTGGAGGAAAATTCTTGTGCATCATGTCGGAACATTACATTTATTATAAGTATATCCAAAAATGAGTAAGGCAAGGCTATGAAATGGAGAGTGACAGGTAGAAATTCAATCTCGTATCAAAGCAGGATAGTTTTCAAACCGACTCGATACCGAAACTGTACTGGAAGAAATTCAGTCAAATCAATAGACATTATATAATATTTTCCAAAGATTTGTCATATAAAATCCACACGATGATTACGAATGTCGAAAGAGAGCTATGGCTCTAGCTAAAAGCAAATACTAGAAACCCTACAAAGCCAACCTCAATAACAATGGCGTCTCATCTGTCACTCAATTGAAAACCCTTAAAAATTCTACAAGACTTAGCAAGATGCTATCTTAAGAATACACAAATCCCTTATTTGTTGAACGGGGGATTCGAGAAAGGGACAACCTGGGAGGAAATTATGTCTATCATCGCTCAGGACAAAATCTCCAGGAATATCAATACCATCGTTCCACATAAATCTCCCGAACTTGAATGACCTCTTTTAGTCATGCTCCAGAAAAACAGGGATCAAATATAGAATATTGACAAGCTTGTCAGTGATAAGTAGAGTGCTCAAGAAGAAGCGGAGTGCCTCAAGAAGTTCTTTATGAACTTAGCGCTTGGGCTGCATGCTATAAGCAGTCGTTGGTTCGAATAAGACCGGACTGATGCTGTTTACAACAAATACCCAAATACCGACATAAAGACTGCCGCGTATCAATAACGAACATGTATCGTAGATCCGCAGTCTATGTGAAAACCATTAAAATAAAAAAAGCAAAGCAGTGATCCGAGAACTGCTGCCATTGATATAAAACCGACCGATATCAATCGATCTACATACAAATAAGAAACTCGGCATGTTGTTGGCCAGCAAGATCATACGTCCACTGTAAGGCCATAGAAGTGCTTGTGGCGAACATGGTTTCTTAATAATTTGGCAGTGGTTTTGCTTGATTTTTTAAGTATATAATTTATTTTATAAATTTTAGCGTAGTTAAATATTAACTGAACTGAAGTGTTTATATAACATTCGGATATGCATCAACCTGGGAACTCAAGGTAGATTTTTATATCTCGTGCTTTTGTTAAGTTTATATCACATCAGTTTTTTTATTCTTCAAAAATATAGAAGGAGCTATAACAGTTGTAACTTTGGCAGTAATTTATTATTTCCGTACTCAAATGGTTCCAATGGAACCCTACTACTAAGCCTCTTCTGAATCATCACAGGTAGACGCTTGCTTATTCGTACTAACACGACTACATTCTGACATTCACCAACGATTTCCGAATGAATTTGCAATAACTTTGAAATATATTTCCCTCATGACCATCGCCAAAAATCGGAATCATAGATTCACACATTTCTTCATGAATGTAAACCAATTTCAAGCTTTTACTAAAGGATTAAGCAACTCACTATCAGGTGTCACGTCGCAAAATAACATTACCAATCATCTATTGGTTAAATCTACATTCAAATGTGCGATCATCTGAGAAACCTTAGATTAAAGAAATATTATGCTGCATACTGGAGGGTGGAACGGAACCCTTCGTGTGAGTGTCAAGCTCTCACTTGGCTACTTTTTCATACTCTTCTTAGAATAAACCAAAAACATGTATAAAAGTGCGTTTGGTCTTTGGAATTCCTGTTCAGAGCTACATATAAGTGCGTCTCATACTCGTACGTAAGCTAAGGACTTGGACTTGCTTTAATGTGGACCAAGTCATGCATTTTTATTTTCATAATTCGACATTCGTGTGGAAAAAAAAGCTTTTTAAATAAGGAGTTCAGTGCTTCAAATGACAATGACAAATTATAGCAGAGTTCTAAATAAATCAAATTACATTGCCATTGAGCAGACAAAAACTTCAGCATTTTTAAACATCGGTAATCAGTCCATTAGCAATGTTTTCTATTTAGCACAAATACGGTCTTGCGGGACAGAGTAAAATGTATCAACGATAATGTGAAAACGTTGTCCAGCTTACATAAGAATCAGTTTATTTAAACACAGGAGGGAAACGAAGGTAAAAATTTCTTACCTCTAAAGGACTTGCATGTCTTATTGACTAAAAATTATCCTTACCCGATGGATGCGTATTCCTTTCGAAATGTGCATTCAGTAATTCTAAGGCTTGAGGTGTAAATGACGTCCGCCTTTTTCTTTTCTTCGAAGGTTCTACACCAATATAGTCAGTTAGATGATTTTGGCCTGTTTTGTACCGATTCCAGTGACTAAAATATACACAGAAAATTTAAATTCAACCAAACAATATATAAATTTAATTGTTCAAAAAATACCTTTCTTCAGCTTCTTTCATCCAGCGCTCAAGGACGGGTTTTATTTTTTGGGCACTCTTGGGAGTAATATCAAGTTTTTCAAACCTTAAAAAATGCAAATTACATTAGTATGCAAAAAAAAAAAAAAAATAACCAAAAAGAATTAAAAACGTAAAAAGCTTGTATGCGCAGTTAGTATCAGTGCCAGGACATTGTCGTAGTTTAAGTATATTAAACTTTGATTCACATTTTTTCAAAGCAAAAATAAAAGAGAAAAAGCATTTCGGATAAACTTATACGGGCAATGCCCTGGCAAGTGATTTTGTTGATTGAAAAATGGTTGTTAATATTTAAGGAAAGAACTAATGCCGCATACATACATTGAATTTTTCAAAGATATTAATTGATTTTTATGAAAGAATAAGAAGCAAAAGAATCGAATTCCAAAGATCTGCAATTTGTTTTAAGGACCCAATTAAGTTTTCACCTTAATTCTTAAATTCTCATTTACAGAAAGGCGAGTATCTGTTACTCTCGCATTCGTTTTGAGAGCTGTGATTATTTTGTTTTATTTTTTAAATGCCATGCAAAAGAGATCTTCTTCCAAAGAAGTTGACCACCATCAGTGTGCTACCTTCATGAGGTGTTAATTTTGTGCAGCTAACGAGTACCCATTCGATTAAATTTCCTCGTATTTAAGCATGTCCATATAATTGGAGGGAGCATTGGGTTTGCACAACCGTATTTACATCTGAGAAATGGCCAGTCTATCTGCAGTTATACTTTATTTTAACTGGTTTAAAACTTAATTAGAGTGTTAAGACAAACAAACACTTTTCTTTGGTATTCTTTTCACTTGCAATTCTTTGTTAACGATTTCACTTTAAAGCAGAGAAAGAAAACTAAGCAAATTAGTAAATTAGCAAAAACAAAAAAAAAATATTGTAAAAGGAGTGAACAGAAATGATTATTCAAATTGAGTTGTTTTATTTAACGTACATATTCTGTTGTTGCGATGAAAGCTGAGCGGCATACATCTGTGCAGCAAGAGCACTGTTGATTATATTTGCAGGAAGTCCATATCCATCCGTTGAAAGAATATGTTTGAAACGAATTTGTTTATTTTTTGGAATTTAAAATTGATTTTCATTTTGTTAATCCGAAAAAGAAATAAAAAAAAAACAGTTTTATTTTAATGCATAGTTCCTTTCGCAAATGTCCTGGCACTTAAATGCAATATTAAAAAAAAAAATAGTAAGAAACTGAAGGAAATAAAAACAGTTTGCTGCTTAACTCTTTTGTTTTGCTTGAAAAATATTTTTTGTCTTAATTTTATGCGCTTTCAAAAGCGGTCGAATATTGATGAAATCTTTTTTCGTTTTCGTTCACAGATAAGCGTGAAAAGATATCTTTTACATTTTTTCCCGAATTAAAGTATAAGGAACGATTTGTTATCAATTTTGGCGACTTTAAATTCGTAATAAGTTTTAAAATTGTCGTTACATCATTTGTTCACCGCCAACTTGATTATGAGGATGGTAATTCATGCTCCCAAATAAACTTGGTGCTAAGCTATTTTTGTGAGATTGGAACCTGAAAGAATGTCACACAGAAGCCAAAGAAGATAACCCCATGGGATATAAATTTGTTAATCTCCAAATTACTCGACAATCGGTTCAACCCATGTTTGAATATCATAAATGATGTAACAATTTTGGCATGCTCAGTGAGAAAGCTGTTTCCAAAATCGGAACTAAGAGCACTGAAGGCAAAAAAGAGATCGGATTCAAAAATGAGAGTCAAGCAAATACGATAACATTGGGCCCAATCTTAAAATATGTCTTTTTACAATTTTCTCCCGCTGAATGGATTATCAAAACCATTATTATGCATTCACTCCATAAAGAGCCTAACGAATTCATGTTAAAGTTGCAGATTTAAAGAAGGGAAAGAAGTTTCTCGCGCAAAGACAACGAATGACTCGATACCCCAAAAATGGATGGAAATCTGGTCTTGAGGTGAATAGGACGATGATTCTTGTCGACCAAACCCAAAAGGATTAAGCTTATAATTTGTTTAGAAGGAAAACCACAAATAAAGCTTTACTTTCATTTAATCTTTATTTCTAACACTAAAAAGAATTTCGAAGAAAAACCCATCGTGTGTGCTCGGTGGATGTTGGGGCATGGGAAGGCATCGAAGACCCTAAACCGTGCTGATAGAGCGTCCATTCGTATAGAGAATGGATAGTAATATTTTTCTTTTAATTGAAATTCACACTTTATATCATTTTGAAAATGATGTAAATCATTTCCAAAGGCTACACTGCGCAGGTAGTGACCCATGATTTTTTTAAGCTGCTTGATGTTTAAATTTTTGCATATTAATAATAAAATTAAGTATCAATGCAGATTTCTTCAGAAGTTAAATTTATTCACCTAACAATTGACCAGAAGAAAGGACTTAATGTGTCTCGTGATTATCACTAACTGTTTGAAAGGCTTTTCCATCAGATAATGACTATCAAATTATCAAATTATCTTTGTAAGTAATTTTATATGAAGGTGAGTGATGTTCAAATGGAACAAAATTCTTCTGCAATAACAGCATTGCACCCGTATTTATCCGGATCAGTAATGACTATTTTAATCTTTGTTTTTTTTTTTGCAATCTTTGTTTGTCAAGTGCAATCTTTGTTTGTTCCTCGGCGTTTATATCATACGCAATTTCAATTTTTGTTAACTGGAAACAGTTGGTGGTAATATGATGATGTTACAAATACAACAAAATTTTTTAAGTTATTCCTGGCACTTTAAATCACCATCACACAATTCTGCGAACTCATTTTTAATATCTGACTCGATGTCAGATCGATCTTTTAACCTAAATATTTTGCAAAAATGTGTGCATTCCAGTTTAAATTTAAAGTTATGAAAGACGATTGAAAATAATTATTATTAACTGAATTATTCATACACAACGATGTAAATTTATAGTGAAATTTCATATAATTTGAACTATTTAAAACTATTGAGAGTAAATCTGTGTGTGCACAAAAACTTGACGAATTTATACACAAGCATTTTTATTTAACAAAACAAAAAAAATCCTTTTTAGATTCGTTTGAAAATGTGTATTAAATAAAAAATTAATATAATAAAAAATATGCTAGTTAAGAATATATTATATTACTCTGAACACACTCTACCTCACCTGCATATGGCACTTTGACTATACGCGGGACCCTCAGTCACCGACAGTGCCTGACCAACCTGCGTCTGCGTCAATCCCAGCGACAGTCTCCGCAATTTGAAAGCTTTGGCAAATTCCTTAATCTCATCCAAATCAATGCCATCCACAACATTGCTAGTGGCTTGATTGATGGTTTGTTCGTCTGTAAAATATAAAGAAGCAAAAGTACGAAGCAAAGTCATGATTAAAGTTTACTACTGCAAAATATTTAATTTGCAAGGTGTACAACACCCACGTCAAAAGCACCACTAATTACAGCTAATTACTAGTCGACCATTATCTTCATCACTTGTACGTACGCGGTGGTGCCTAGCAGTATATTTAATGGATAAAAAATTAGTTTATCCTGGCGACTTGACGCGCATATATTTACGTGAACAGTTAACGAACGACAGAAGGCCCTTGCCTCGCAGCAACAGCAGCCGCAAATAATTAGCTTAGTGCAACGTAATTGATGGCATAATGCATATTTAATTGCATAATCGAATATCGGTTGTTAGCTGTTGTGTTGCCGTAATTAGTGCATGTCAAACTTAGAAGGCGAAGTCATCTGACTTTTATTTTATATGCCAAAGATTTCTTGCCAATTTGCACACGAGCGACGCGACCATGGTAGTGATGTGACAACAACCTAGACGCAACACGGTCGAGACAGCCAAATAAATAAGCACTGACAACTGAACTGAACACCTATCAAGATACATTTTGTGTCATGTATCGTCAATTATTAACTTGCGCTTCGACTTGTGCCACGAAGTATCTTTAAGAACGTTTCCTTGTTTGTGAGTAGGTGTTTTTGGGTGGATAATTTGTCTTTGAGATGCATTTTGCCGTCTTTCGGAGTCGAATTTCATTTATGTATGTAAACACTTGGAGATATTTCCTGAAAGCCTATCAATGTGGATTAATTTTCCGAGGTGTTAAGCCAGGCATTGCGAACACAGAATTAACGTTTGATGGTAGGTGCGTAATTTGGTAGCTGCAATTTTGTAACGAAAATGACTCTGAGGCGAGACTTATTCTGCATCCTTCCAAGTGAATTTGCAAATAAGCCAGTTAATTATCAAGTTTTCGGGTTAAACTATTAAATTTGTAATTGGACTCGATGTGATGATGGAGAAAGTTTTCCTGGATCACATCGCATGTAAATCAACGTGAAGGTTAAACTAAATTGAGTTTTTCAATGGTATTGGAATAAATCCGGTAGTCTGCTAGAAGGAAAACTACTAAATTTTATCTACCACCTATGTTTGTTCAATAAAAAGGCTGTTTTTTTTTGGGCTACATAATTTTTTTCCTTTTAACAATAACGATAAAAAAATGAGTTCGAAAACTGATAACTGACTGAAAAGAATAGTCGTTATTTTAAAGACTGTATTTAATAATTATTTGCGAAATATTGGATTCCCTAAGGTGAAGAGTAGCGTCAGCACGCACTATCCCACAAGTTAGCCATTTTTCAAAATTAACTTTAGGGACTTATTCTTATTTAATCAGTAAAATATAAACATTCATACGTGTTTCAAAAAGCACAAGTATTTCTTTGATTATAAAACTTGCATATATGCAATGTAGTAAAAGGATTAATATGATTTTTTTCCTTAAGTTTAAAGCTTATTCAGTTTACGGGGACTTTATGTAAACATGCAAGAAACCAAAATCGTCACTTTTGGACCGCGCCAGAAGCGAGGAGGAGAAGCCTAGAAGAATACCAGTAGCTGTGGTATTTGTTTGTGCAAAAGATAAATTTAATTATGGTCTAAATATTCCATCTTCTGGTTCCAATTTTTTTTAGTTACCTGTTGTACCGGACAACTTCCCAGATGCGAAGTTAAAAAGTTACAACAAGAATAAAGATTTATGTAAAACCATCACAAGATTAAAAGATTATTTTATGCAAACTTACTGTAGAAATGAGTGAATCTATGATTCTGGGATTTTTTTTTTCTGGCAAGTTCATGAAAGTGAAATTCGTTGAAGAATGTCAAAATTTAGCGGTGTTAGTGCGAACTCCAAGTTCCCACCCTAAAGCGTGTCACATCCGTGTACGTGTTTTCCTATCGCAACTTAAGATACATAAATTAATATAAATAATAAATAATTAAGGCCAAGTGATTCTGGAGAGTGTGTAGGTTATAGTTGTCAAAAGTATTCAAGAAATTCCTCTATAGAAGGGAAAAGAAAATATTGAAAAATATGAAAAAAAGTATCTGGACATTGAAAATCCTTATGTGTCTTAAATGCATAATCAACACAAAAAGAAGTTTGCAACATTCAATTCACACTAACATCACTACATTTTGACATTCTTGTCACAAGTTCCCAACGAATTTTTTTTTTTTTCATTTGTCTTATTGGAATTCGAGCTTTTACATTGTGTTGGATGGACGAACTGATTACATACTTTAAAAAATTGTTAAGTTGCCCATAGTCTAGGTGTTAAGTTGAGTTGCGATATTTTGAAACTCTTTCTTTGTATGGTGACCCCAAATTTTGTTTTTACTCAATATTATTTTTATTATTTATTATTTATTTAGTACCGGTAAAAGTCTTCCTAAGACAGGTTATGTGATAAAGCTCAGTGACAGACGGATTGACAGACGGACAGCGGAGGATTAGTAATGGGGTTCCTTTGGACCCTTTGGGGACGAAACCCTAAAAAAAAACTCTTAAAATTACTCGATGTATCTTTTACGAACCAGTTCACTACCCTTCAAGGATGGGAAGCAACCGTTTATTATAAAAAGGTAGCTTTTAATTCTACGCGAAAAATATTTTTTTATTCATCAATAACTTATTTGTTCCTTTCAATGAGCAATACACTTGTGCCAGTAATTTTTCCAATCCTGAAAGCATTTCTGGCATCTTAGATTTCCGAACAGAAAAAAGTCGCAAAGGCCAAGCTCGGCGATATGGCTGAGGCATAACTATTGTGTTGTTTTTGGCCCAAAAGGCGATGCTCATGCCACGATTCTTTTGTTCAATTTCGGAGCAAACTTTGATGTTTCAAAAATTCAAAGACAGCAACTTCTTGTGCCTTGACTTAAATAAAAAGGAGCGGTCCTCAATAAGAATATACCAAAAATGGAAATTCCAAGAGCACCATCGAATCGGCTTCATAAATCCTGGGTCGCAAAAACGGAACAACGCAACGATGAAAAAGAGAATGCAGGATTTGCTCAGGTAATTCGCGAAGACGGGAATTTAAGTTCAAGTCGTATCGCTATATATTATGCCGCACAGCATAATTATTCTCCGTTATTAGCCGGCTCTTAAGGGATTATGACTTCCCTTAATATGCCTATGCATGAGTGGAAGGTTTACATGAAGAATGGAAAAATTGTTTAAAGGTTTTAAGCTTAAATGTGTTAAGATTCGTTTTTTTTTCTTTTTGTGTCCTTTGTTTTTATTTACATTCGTTCAAAATTCGCAGTATTTTATTCATCACACTTTTACGCTTTCGCTATCAGTTACTTCGCTATCAGTCTTACAAATTCATATAAGAGCAAATGAAATTAACTTAATAGCATTTTGACTCTAATTTGAATTCGAACCTGGTACCCCAACATGACAAATCGAAAGTGTAGTTGCTACATCACAGAATTGCTAATGCGGCCACCACAACAAGTTTAAGCTAGTCTTCAAAAAGTCAAATCATTTCTTTACTGGATTTAATAACGAAACAAAAAGAATTGTTCCAACGTTATAAATTGTCACATTAAAATAATAACGCCTTTCGAGGCAACAAATTTTGTTAATATTGTTACTTGGAGATGAAAAAGCGGTCGAGCGAATGCGTTTTTTGCGAACACTGCTTAAATTGTTTGAGATGTATTCAATTGCTTTCTGAAGGAAAGTTCAAGAACAGAAAAAGTTCCATAAAAAAGTCACAATTTGTTTAAATATGATTAAAAAAATATTTATATTTCAAGCTAATTCCAATCTGTCAGTGTTATTTAAGTAGGTAATGTAAAAATGTTAAACAATCAAATTTGCTTGCAAAGGAAGTTTCCATACAAAGACGGACTTAGTGCTCGGGATAACTTGCAGTTCGAAAACGAAATCGGTATCACTGGTTTAGAGTTGTTCCGAAACATGTCCAAATTATCAATAAGAAATTGACACTTGAGATTTTTTCAGCAACCCTGATCACTTTTAATAATCCTTGATATAGAATATTTTTATGCAAACATTGCGAAATCGTATCGAATTGTTGTTCTGCAGGATATGTTTGAATTCAGTCAATGCCCTCAAATTCTTGTTTCGCAGGATAGGGATGAGAAAGCCGCCGAAACGTAATACATTTTCTGACCTTTTTTTGGAACCAAAAATATTATTTACAATGAAATATAAAGAATTGCAAACGTATGAATTAATTAATTAAAATCATTTGGACAGCAGGAGTTTTCACTCAATCGGATTCGTACCTTTACAGGGTCAATGAAGAACGGATTTTTTGGTCATCGTACACCTAAAGTCCAATTATTGCTTATTTTCGCGACGAGAAGGACAAAATGAAAAAAAACGAGAGAACGTTTGTATTTTAACTTACTTGGCGAGTCGACTAGCAAATCTGTGGCTGAGCCATCTGTGCCATTGGGCGAGATTTGCTGCTGCTGCTGTTGCTGCATACCCGACGATGATGATGAAGGACTCATTTTTAACGAATTCCCACCAGGATGCAGATGCTGATGCTGGTGATGTCCGCTAATGTGCAAAGGATGATGCGAATTGGGCTGGTGTTGTTGCTGTTGGTGATGTGACGACTGATGATGCGGCGATGGTGAAGACGATTGGGCTGTACTTGGACCATGGGATTTCGTTATCGTTAGTTCACCATTGGAGGATGTAAGTCTGTTTTCGTAGAAGCATGAAATTAGAAGGAGAAATGGAAAAGTGCCCACGCACACAAAATAAGTAAGACTAATTCGGAGGATTGACTTTTTGGCTTTGTCGAAACCGACATGCAGCTCACCTATTGATGCTGCTAAGTACACTGGATGTGGAGGCCTGCTGCTGTTGCTGTTCCCTGGACTGGTGTTGCATATTTGACGGTGACGGGGTGGATATTGATGTTAGATGCTGACTGCTAGTTGGCGAATGACTTCTAAACAATTGAGAACTTAGCGGAGAAGAGGAGTAATGATTGCTTGAGGATACACAATGACCGCCACTGCTGCTGCTACTCAGTGCCATTAGAACGGGGGACACGGGTGACTTGTCAGCTTGCTGATGACTTAGATTAATTCCTGCCGGGCATTCGCGTTTAGGACTTTGTTTCAGATGTAGAGGCAAGCTAGATTGTGAATTCACTATTGGCGGTTGTGGTGATATTGACGGTGACCGTCGACAAGGAGACGTCGAGCTATAGTGGCGCAATGGTGGCGATGGTGAATGACAGTCCTGAAGTGACTTAATCGCACCCGGCTCCAACTTTGGCGAAAGGTGATGATTCTCAGTCGATTGATGCTGTTGCTGTTGTTGGTGGTGGTGGTGTTGGTGTTGGTGTTGGTGATGCAGATGTGACAACTGATGACCAGAACGATGTGCAACTGATTGTTGATCACGCTGTTGTTCCTGTTTAAGCTGTTGGATGTGAAAAGATTTGGCAGCTGCCGCAGCAGCAGCCGCCGCAGCCGCATGATGATGCTGATGATGGTGGTGAACATCTGCAGCGGTCGCCAAGTGATTGGCTGCAGCTGCAGCGAAAAGTTCCGGATGAAGGGCTGCTAACAATTGCTGAACACCGTTGGAAAATAAATTTGGTTTAAGTAAGCTTTGTGGTGGCAATGGCGGTGGCGGTAAGGGTGGCGCGAATGCTCCACTGCCAAAGCTTTGAGCGAATTGCTCATTAGTATTGATTTGTTGACTTACTGGAATGGTTAGTATTGTCTGAACTGCAATTCCTACACAAACGAAACAATCACATTATTTAAAGGTAGTCATATACTTATATTGTCGGCTTTTACATACCTTGCGCTGTTGGTATTAATAATTGCGCCCCCTGAACTCCTTGAACTAATTGCCCTGATGCCAAAATTAATTGTGGCATTTGTGCACTAGCGGTTGGTGGACTACAACCGCCAGGAATTAAATTGCTGGCCACAGGTGAGCCTCTTATTCCAACACCCATATCACCGGCATGGGGTGGAGACGATGCTCCCGGTACTGATGTAGATATAGACAATGACGAAACGGGTAACGATGACGACGATGTAGACGTTGATCCAACTGGACCATGGGGTTTATTATTATTGATATTGTTAGTCAGGCCAGTTGATGATGATAAACTTCCCGCCGCAGCTGATGTTGTTGATGAGCCGATACTCAAATTCAAAGGTGAATTTAAAGCTACTGCAGATGAGATACCGGCTAATCCCTGAAGGCTGGCAAGTGCTGCAGCGACCGTAGGAACGACAACCGATGAATTCGTTTGCTGATGATGGTTGTGCTGCTGTTGCTGTTGTTGTTGTTGCTGCTGCTGCTGTTGCTGATGATGATGATGTTGCAGGGTTGCTAAATTTTGTAACTTTTGCAAATTTATCATGTCTTGCACTGCGACACAAAATGGAGACGAATGGTATGAGACGAGAGAAAAAATAAATTGAAATTTTAATTTAATTCCATTAAATTATTTGAGCTTCATTGTTCTAAGCAAACATATTCATAAGTACACCACCAGCATGGACAGGTGATTGTTTCGAATTAATTGGGAAACGCCTTTATACTCGGCACCTATTATTATTATTGTGGAAAACTAACTGCCCCTACCATGCTGGAAAACTTACGTAATTTTTATTTTGAACATTGGACATCGATATGTACTCACTAGTTCCATTCAGATGTACGTGGGCAGCGGCAGCTGCTGCGGCTAATGCTGATGCATCCGATTGATCATGCGATGGCGAAAGACCTTCCGGCGTACCCGCTGAGTTGCCTGTCACATTGTTCGTAAGATTTTTATAAAAATCTAAATCCTTCAACGAGTGGTTGGCGGGTGAGTTTTCTTTTTGATTTGTCATTTCCTTGTCAAAGTCCTAAAAAAAAATGAAAGAAAATAATCCTTGTCATATATTTATCGTTTTTACTAACAATTAAAGATAATTGAAGATTTGGTAATTTATGTTATTAAACGTTATACAACTATATTTTTTTTATAAAGTGATTCAGGGGATTGGGAAAAGATTTTCAGTAAATGAAGCCGGCCGTAAGGTTTCTTCAAATTCAAATCTCTAGGTTAGCTTGATATTTTCGAAGTTTAACTTCTTTTATTTTTTATTTTATACCATAAATAATATTGTACATATAATGGTCATTCGAAATTCATAACAAAAAAGGACGAAACGCATCTATATGCTGTGCTATTATAATTCCACTCAGGTGTATGTGAAGAAAATTTAAGTGTACTCCAGAAACTTTTCAGTGCTGATGCTGCACATGTGATAGATTCATGAGGGGTTAAGAACCACTGATTTCCAAAACGAAATAAGTGTGTAACTTTAGACTTGTTTACGATTTAGTAATAGTAAAAAATCAACTGTGAGCTGTGACACCTATTTTGAGTGCAAAAACTAGCTTCTAGCTAGCAGCTATGTGGATGAGTAAAAAATTAGGTATTTAACTTTCCCCTGTTAAACAATGGACAAGAACAAATACATCTTAGAAAAGTGACCAAATGCGAGTCGGACACGCATAAGAAGGGTTCCGTACAACGTACAATGTATTTTTTTTATGAATTCAAAAAGAAAATTTGATGTGATATAAAACAAATTTACAGTTTTCCGATTCTCTTCTGACGTGTTCTTAAATACCTTGCTTCTTGTGCGATTCTAGGACAACGGGATGTATCCCAGAGGGTTTGATTCCCCTTTGCGAGTACCAAAATATGCAGCAAAATCAGAAAAATCTTTTAGCTGCGTCGATTAAGAAGCTTGATTTGTTTACAGCTTTGGAGTAATATAGTAATAAGAATTTGGTGTGATTACCAACTTCATACCCCCACATGTACATGAGAAAAGGGGTGTTGACAGACAGACGGACAACGAATTGATCCTGTAATGGTTCCATTTTCAATTTTGAGGAATGGGACTTTAAAAAATAAAATCAATCATTCCTCAGCACTTTTTGTAAACGCGGTTGGAGAAGTTATAAAATTCAAAAAAAAAAAAGCGTTCCACAATGGAAAATCTTCAGAACTAACATTTAATTCATTTTGCTTAAAATTGAAGACCAGCTTCAGTTAAAAAGCAGTAAAATTGCAATAGATGATAAATTTCTTGCAAACACCATTTGCTGGCTCGAAATGCTTCAGGTCCATCATCCAAGAGCGCTCAGAAATTCCCCTTTGACCGCAATGCAGGATATCGACCACATCGAAACCCATTTTTTCATGAGACAGTGCTTCTCTTTTTCTGTTAATTGAATGGTTAATAAGATCACTTACGACAAATTCAGAAAATCCAACAGAACAGAGATTTAACCGGGCCAAGAATAAGACTAGACGAATCATTGACAACAGTTTTGGCTTGAAACTGTTCTCAAACATTTTTTTGTTTTGGGAATATCGAAAGGAGAAAGTTTCCTTGGTAAATTGAGCTCCATATGCATTTAATCACTTCTTATCTTGTTGCATGTCACAGAACAACAAACATATGAAGCAGTTTGCAACTTTGCAAAACAAAATGCAAAGTTTTGCAGAACAGTTTGAAAATGCAAAGTCATCAAATTCTTGCGATTTGAATGAAACACATCACAATTTTAGTTTGCAGGAAATCTTCAACCGATGTCTTTTTCGACATTTATACCAAAAGAGGAAATGTGTGTAAACTGACCTAATTTTTATATAAGAAAATAAAAACAATTTTTTCGTTGAAGACAAAATGCACATTTAACGTTTAAGAGAAGTATTTACCATTCGTAAAAATAATGCTCCGTATAACCGCTTTCTGCTCCACACAAAAATGTTATGATTTCGGGCTTCATGGGTGCAAAAATTGCTGTAGGAACAAGGAGACACGGTTTTACATAGAATTTTACGAGAACGTCCACCGTATACCCACACTTTGAAGCTAAACATGAATCAGCACAATACCTATAGGCATAGCATTTTGATTTTAAATACGTATACCTCTTATTGGAGGAAAAAAAATAATGACCATGGCTTGTTGTTCTAGTGGTTACTGAATTTAATAACCCTCAAAAGTTTAACATGCAGAGAATATAGTATTGTTGCTCGACGATCGAAAACCTTATTCCAAAACCAAGTCTCTACAATAACTTGAGTGAAAACATAATGATATAGACAACTTCTTATTAATAAATTAATCCTTATCGTCTTTTCATATACAATTTAGCTGTCCACGTACAAATTGAAAGTCGAAACCAACCATACTCTTTACAGCAAGGATATTTCTGCTATTGTACATGAAAAAAAAAACGACTTACTCTTGAACAAGCATTGTACTCATAATGTACATTGCTTTGCCATCGATGGCTCCATTTTGCCCCCAAACCGCAAACATTTCCATCGTTCTCGACTTCATTGGCAGAAAACAAATCCAACAACAACATCAACAGCGGCAACTACTGCATCACATTGCGAATTCTTAATCGAAGTCAACCTTCAACACCATCGTCCATCTGTTAACAATAGAACTCATTTGGAAACTTCATTATGTCAATGATGTAAATCGATGGATGCATATGTTATGGCACATTTTTTGCCACCGCCACAAACGCCATTGCTTATATAAAACCTCCATCCATCCGGTGCACGCCGCTTGTGGCTAGAAGCACTATGTGGTATGTCAGGACATGTAGACGCCAAATTGAATGATCATCGTTTAAGTTGTGTGTCCCTGTGTCTCTGTCCATGGATGCTGCAATATGATGGTGTGGACTGAGTTCGATTGCGAGTTGGAGGTGCCGTGTGTATAATTTACAAGGGTATTGTGTGATTCAGAAAAAAGAATTGCAGATTCATATCAACTTGCCAGGAATAACGCATAGTTATGTACGCTTGCTTCGTCGCCGTACGTTTCGACACTATCGACAAGCATTCAAGTGACTTAATATCGTTTTCATAATATCCTGAGATTTTGAAATATATTAATGATTTCAATGAAAGGTCGACGACATTTGTACTTGGAAAATTCAGCCCATCTACTCAAGTATTTTTATGGGCTTCGACAAGTTTTGAAGAAGTGGATATTCGAGCAAACAGTAAACATTGTAATATTTCCAAAAGCTGTGTTTCAATTCACTTATTCCTCACTACTTCTCCAATTTAAAATTCGATTGATTTGGTCAATACCAGTCTTTAAAAATTAATCACTCTGCCCAAGTATTTTCCAATTTTTATCAGGACGATTATTTATTCGCCCTAAACTGCTCATTTATACGAAAAAGGATATGGACAAAATTATTCGTCGCACTACTCTTCAATAGGCAAGCCTTAAGAAGATCTATCTTAATAAGGACTCGATATATAATTTAAGCCTTCTTTTTGGAAAGCCGAATTTTTTTAAGCAAAGAATTTCTGTTCACTTCTTTATTGAACCTTAATTTTTAAAAACTCGTTCACATTAAAAAAAATCCTTTGCTTTGAGTAAAAAATAAAGAGAAAAGGCTAGAGTATGGTAGGAAAGGGATTATTTTCACAATTTGAACTATCTGGAACCAAGTCAAGGGTGTTCGTTCAACATTTCTCAGAACAAGTCGCTAATCTTGTTGTGACCACAAGAGGAAGCTGGAAGCACCCAGTGTAGCGAGGTTAAAACCCAGAGGGCGAGAAGTTAGCTTTCGATTGCTGGCCTCCATGACAGATGTTTTTGCTGGAGCAGTTTTTTCCGGCGAGCTGCTGGACTCACTTACTTACATCGTGAGCTCGCATCCAGGTCACATCAGCACCCGTTTATCTCACCCTTCAATCGATATTTTAGACTTAAGTACAAAAAAATTGAACGGTTTTTGAAGTAAAACCCGCAATCGTAATTAATCTAAAATGGATTCTGCATAAGATGCCATCAGTGATCTCGTCTCTATCAACATGGTCATTTTAAATGGAAAAATTAGCTCCAATTGGCAGTCAGGTTTTCGCGCAATTAATTTATATGAATCAATCATTGTTAATGTCAAACCTTCTTTAGACTTTTTAAAAGGATGCCCTTAGATGAAGCAATATTTGCCATTCGCTCGACGTGGAGTCTGCGGACTACCTTTTCCTTAATTTACTGAGGTTCTTTTTTTTCAAAGGACCGTAAAGTCTGCTCTACTGCCATGCTTATCGTCCAGTATTCAGCTCAAAAAAAAAAAGAACTGGCAATATAAGGGTTTTGTGCACAGATTTTTTTATATATGACATCCATGGTCGTCGATATGTCTTCATTGGATCTCTACCAAGGTATCGTGCGTGTAAGTGTGCTTGATCTATTGTCGATCAGTCAGTTCTTCTTCTTCAATCGATGGGGTTTATATTGTCTGAGTATATCAAAAGATGGACAGACTTGATGAAGAGTGGCAACTACTCGTCAAATTTTGAACAAATCCAACGGCCGGAGGGCCAAAAACAGGCGGCAGGATCCAGTACACGTCGTTAAAAAGGTATTTGGCTCGTCAGTTGTTAAAAGAAATAGAATCAACTGTATTGTGGATGGGACAGATAGGGCCGATATTTAAGCCGCTTTCTGATCCGAATATTTCAGAAATAAGTACAAATAAGCCTATTTGGCTTCTGAGCAAGCAGCTTTATTCTTTTCAAGTGTTGTTTTTTTCTAACCCACCTTAGTCTTGTCGCGTCCCATCACTTTCTCCGGGGCTTGATCGTTTGGCAGGCCTAGAAATGAAGCTTGCATGTATAAAATTGATCACAAGACCCTCTTCGGAACAACGGAGGAAATGGGTGACTATTGTATAGCCTCCATGCAGTTCTCCAGATTTTTTAGAGCGTACTTGGTTGATTTCATATACTAGCCTCTTCGATATGCTTGAACCAGGACACTGTGTTGACTTTTTTCTTTTGTCGCATAATATTTTTCCATTCTTTTCGAGAAGCTATGTAACTCTTTCCTTGTTCCTTATGTCCTTCTTTGCAGCTGATGTTGTTGCGGTTGGTTATGTTAGCCTAAAGTGTCTTGGCTAATTTCTGTTTTGCAGTGCGGCAATGTGACTACATATCTAGTGGAAAGTTCTTGTAGTAATAATTGCAATAAATATTGTCGCTTACGCATAATCGGGGAAGTATTTGTCTTCATGCCACCATTTCATAGGGCCCACCAATTGCCTTAAGCCTTCTCTTCTCAATGCTAAATAGAGGTCCCGAGAATTAAGCATTGGTCCAGGGAGGTGGGGGACTAAACAAATGCAGGATGCAGTTTTTCTCACACATAAGGTATCAGTTGTTGGTCCTCGAAATAAATAAGACATTCTTTTAATGTAGAAATTGAAGAAGGAAGACAAACATTAGGCCAAAGGTTTTTCGAAATTCAAAGACTATTTTGTTTATAAGTGTCGGGGTTGATTATGTACCTCCCACTGGAAGCCTCGATCAGTCAGTCCAGAAGTTTTAAAAACTATTTTAAATTTTCAATTTCCAGTCAGCTCATGGTCAATCCTAATGTTTTTTTCATTCTGCTGAGCTGGATACTAGAGTATGGGTACAATTCACGTTTATACAAAATTGCTTCTGTAAACCAGAGTGACTCTAATTCGCCGCGAGTGTGACCAACAGATCGACAATGGACAAGGTACTATTAGATTATTTCAATTAAACCAGTAATGATGAGAACATCCAATTACGCCGACCATAGTGGCATCATTAACTTTATAAAACGTATTCACTTTCGTTCTCATTTGAGCGCCACTCAACTATATACACACTCGCAGATACTTCATCAGAAGCCTCCTGTTGCGTATGTTATTGTATCTTCGCCACATTTAAACTCATTATGATAAGTACTATGGCAGTATAATTCCTCCCTACTTTCCATAGAAAAGCTCTGATAGTAGATGCGTGTTGGTCCAGCATCCGGCTATCATTTGTAGCATTTTGTATTTAACGTGTGTCATCCTCTAACAGCATTCTGGCATATTATAACATCCACGTTGTATTTATCATGTCGCTCTACTGAAGTACACAGTCACTTTATACCACATGCAACATATAATGAATTACGAAGATAATTTAATGAAAATCCGTTTTAATTCATTGCATGGCGTTCCGTTCCGAACAATTGAATATGTACATTCTACAATTTACATAATGTAATAAACACGCGTTTACACATATTTTTATGTTCGTCCGCACTGTCCGATTCGTTTATTATTAATTGGATGTGTTATTGATGATGACGAGCTCGTTAATTAGGCAACCAATTTATGAAATTCAAAGTGGTCATATAGCAAATAAAAAAAAAATTATTTTCGTATTTCTTTTTATAATTTTGATGTGATTAAAATTTGTGACGCCATTCGCAATTGTTGAATCCTGAGATAATCAAAAGAGTTATGCTGAAAAAATATTCAGATAGACAATAGACCACGATGAGAAAGTTTTTGGATTTAACTCAAATATTTGGCATCTTGATATGATGGTAAAAAAATAAAATTCAAAAATACGCTTTAAAAAATTGGTTTGGGTGCGAGTAGACCTGCCCATACCATGAACTTCTCATCTGATTGTTATTGTTTATTGTTTGTTTATAGTAGCATTAGATATGTTTACAGTCTCATTAAAAAAATTATTGCACATTGACATGGTATAACGCTACCTTACAACTGAAAAAATAGTTTACATTTTAATGAATTTATCACAGTTAAGGAATAGAAGAAGAAAGGAAAAGCTACTAGCAAAAACCTTCAAAAAAATAAAACGAAATGCTCTCATTGGAGAGAAGAGGAGGCACCAGTACAAATGTTATCAGATCGACTTTACATTGGATTGATAGAGAGCACAAATAAATACATACAATGATTATAAATAAATCTTTGATAAATAAATAAATAAATAAATAATAAAAAAAAAATAAATAAATTAATTGATTAATTAATAAATAAATAAGTAAATAAATAAATAAATAAATAAATAAATACATAAATAAATAAATAGATACAAGGTTAATGTAAATTTACAAAAATAAATAAATATCTATATATAAATAAATAAGTAAATAAATAAATACTATATAAATAAATAAATTTATAAATGATAAGGTACATGGTGAATAAATAAATAAATATATAAATAAATAAATAATTTAATTTATTTCAAACAAAGATAGAAGTTTAAATAGCCAGATCTGATATTAACTGGTTTTCAGAAATACTGCAGGTCAAGTTATAGCGATCAAGTAGTTTTTGCAGACGTGTTGGAACTGTCTCATTATTTGCCAAGGTGTGCAGCTCGTTGGTTGAAAAGTGCCAAGGAAGATTATACATCATTTTGAGCAGTTTGTTTTGGGACACCTGCAATTTGCGGATATGACTGTTAGCACAATTTCCCCACACTGGAGAGCCAAAGAACATTATGGTTTGGAAGATCGCTTTGAATATTATTAATTTATTCTCCTCACTCATTTTCGATTTCCGGTTAATGAATGGGTACAACGTTTTGATTGTAATATTAATTTTGTGGATGACTTCGCTAATATGTAAGGAGTATGTAAGCGTTTTGTCTAGGTGTACCCCAAGATACTTAGCCTTTGACCCCCAGTCGATCTGTACGCCATTAATTTGAAGTCTGTTGCTTGGCAGGAGACAGGTCCTTCTTTTCCGTGTAAAAAAGACAGCCTGAGTCTTTGAAGCATTTAATTTTATTTTCCAATTGTTAAAATATGTTTCAATGGTGTTGAGAGCAGATTGCAGGTTGGTTTCAACAATGGAACCAATCGAATCTGAGGAAAAGATGCAGGTGTCATCAGCAAAGATAGCAGAATTACAGTTCCTAAGGCAGGGAAAATCTGACGTATATATATTATAAAGGATAGGACTTATTACTGCTCCTTGGGGTACACCAGCAATCGCATTACCGTCGTCCGAGAGCGAGAACTTACCATCTCATGATTACAAAAAAAATTAAAGTGCTATTTAATTTGCTCCCAACATCAACTTGAAGATACTAACTTTTTAAGCTTCCCCGTAAGTTTATATTTGTTTTCGTATCTTTGAATCATATAAAATACGATTTGAGTACAAAGAATAGATTATAGGGTATACTTATTATGTACAAGGCTAACACAGTAAGAAATACTTACAAATCTGTGAAAGATTAGCGATTTAAACAATACAATTGAATTAAAACATATCAAACTAATTATTTAAAAATATAAATTAAAAGATTAAAACTAAATTAAAACAAATTAATGATGAGATATTAGGTATGAGATAGAGATTATAATAATAAAGTTGAACTATAAGGAAATTTATCTAGTTCAGTTAAAATTCTATTAAATTAAAATCACAATTATTACTTGAAATTGGAATAGGTTGGGGAATGGTTAGCTGCTATGAAGGTAAAGTTGCGTATTAAACATTTATTTTAATTCAACATTTCTGTAATTACTACTTAGGAATGTATTATTTCAAGTGATCAGGACAACAATTTGGAAAGAATCGTTTTTGATTTAGTACAAGATTGAAAAGTTTGTGAGCTCGTTGTAAGAAGTTTCGTCTTGGTTGTTAGAAATTACTATGGCTTGTAAAAACGTTTTGGAGAAAGTACGAGTTCTATCCTGTCGAGCTTGTCATGTTGAATTACATTACACGACTCAAAGAATGCGTCTCCTGCTGTTTAAAACAAAAATATAGGACCAACGACCCAAAATCTTAGCCAGTCTTCTTCTATAGGCACATAGTAGCACAGGGCCATCCCAGGTAATGAATACTCTATTAATGCAAGTCACACAGAACGAGTGGAAGAATTAGGAGAAGAACGAAAGATTTTTTGTAGTGGTTTGAGAAACTCAAATGTATTTAGTTTCAATTGAATTTCGTGGGTGGAGCTCGAATTGGGACGGATGATTTGATATCGACTTATTCAAAGCTTGGAAGATTTAGCTCAAATTTAGAGTTGCGAAGGTGAATTTGTATTCGTTTTTGGCAACTGTTTTTCAACTGCTTCAATAAAGTGTTATAAATTAGACAGTCGGAATTATCAAAAATTATATAGCCTTATTTCAAAAGTATTACATTTTGTGAGAACTCTGTTTATAGGGATTCATATTTTGAAAGTTTGAGGTGTTGCGTGTGACACAAACTAAATTTCGAGCATGATCAAAGGCTATTTTGCCAACTATAACTGGTACTGTATTTCTTTTTTGGGAAATAAAATTTGTCACTGAAACATCACATGAAAAATGGGAAACTCTTACAGGATTTACATTTCTAAAACAATTTTCCAAGAACTTCCGTGGAAATTGGGATCAGGAAATAGAGAAAGGGGCATATCAATGTTTGCAATGGCCTCAACTAAATACTGTTTTAATCTTTTTGGTAGTCTCTATAGTTAGCAACTTACTTAGTTTAGTCAATTGGCTAAATAAACATAATATTGATGAAACTTTTAGCATTAAAATTGAACAAGCAAAAAATTTTATATGAATTTGTCCGGAAACTTATGAACGGCAGTGTATATATTTATGCATATTTTTTTATCTGATAAGGTAGTTGTAAACTATAAATTTAATTTATTTTGACCTTTTTTTATTGGAAAAATAAATTTGTTTTCATTGAAGAAGTGAAATTGTCCCTTTTTTTGAGAGTTTTTTCGTCATAAAATTCAAACAACCCTGTGGAATTTAACCAAAAGCTTTTCAGGCGATCTTTATGCACACAAGCTTCGAATGCTTTATTTGTTTTCGAGTTAGGCTGTACGAAAGAATCCGCACAAACGTTCGTACGTACACACACACAAACAGACACCTTTCTAAAAATAATGAAATCCGACTATTTGGACCGCCAAACGTGGAGAAATGTTAAAACTTTGAATTTCGAAAATCGGACCGATTACAAGAACTTCCTGATGCGAAGTTAAAAAGGAACTTAAAAGTTAAAAATAATTAATTATTAATAAAAATATAAACGAGTTACCCGCACTTTTTTTTTGGTTTGCTGGTTAAATGTAACATTCTTTTATTTTTATTATATTAATTAATTATTACTTTTAACTATTAAGTTATTTTTATTAACAGCTAAAACTTATTTTACTTATTTGAATGATTGCTGCTTTATTGAAAAAAAAAGTAAACCTTCTGATTATCAAAGGAATGTTTTTTTGAACAAAATGACTGCATCAGCTGTCATGTTATTTAAGAGGAATACTCTTAAGACAATTTGCCTATATATTTGCGATGTTTTCAGTCACTTTTTGCTCCAAATTATTTGCAGCGCATCGATCTCTAATGGGAATCCTCGAATAAAAAAACAACAACGGTGTCAAACCATTAGCATCTCCATTTAAGCTAAGCGATATTATCAAAAAGATTATTGAAATATTGATTGTCTGGCATGTGGCCCAATCCTTCTAGAGCTATATGCCGCCCAAGCATCAATTGTCTGGTTGCAGGAGATCGGTTATCGTTATTCGGTAATGGGTCCGCCACTCCGAAAACCACACCAAACTGTCATATATTAAGTAAAATTCTCCTCAATTTCGAGCTGCTCCAAAACCCAAAAAAAGGAGCGATCGTACGCCAATCGGACCCCTTCAAAGAACTTCATGAAAAAATCTCATCAGACTTGTGCGACAGATGTTCAGTTGCTGAGACCCTTGGTGCCTTTGATAAATATACTCCGTTGAACGCATGCTATGAACACGGGAACCATTTCACATGTATAACATTCTGAGGAAGAAATTTTAGATTTTTTTTCCTTACTGAAGATAAACACTGAGGGTTTAATCATTTTCTGTCACTCAAGGGATTATTAATACCCGTATAATGCAATTGAACAAAACGATTACATGGTGTACCATTTTTCCCTTCGACTTGCATTCATTCGCTCAGTTCGGAGTTGATATGACAGCAAGTGCATTTCTTAATTTCTTTTCAGAAATTCTGTCATGACCCTGTTGTCAGTTTTCCGCAGTGTGGCAAATAATTTCATGACTATTTGGGATGTCAGCATGATAGCCTGAAACGAGGTGATATTCTTACCTACAATTATGTTAGCCGCTTGTTGACTGCTCCAGTGATAATTGAAACAAAGCAGTTCTTCGTATTTACAAAATTAATCATTACGTGTTTTAATCTTTATCAAGAGCCGTTTCTCTCTGAGGCTAAATGGACAAACAAAATCTTAATTAAATTTTGTACAAAGTACCAATGTGAAGGAAGAGGTATCATGTTGTTTAGGTTATAATTTGTTCAACAAATTGAGGAGGTTTGGTATTACGTTTTTTGTCGAATCCAATCGTTGACTTCGATGGTTGTTTTATATCATTCTTGTTACTAACTTTCCCAATTTGAATTCGTTTTGCTATAAATGTCAGTTGACGTTTTTTCATCCGGATTGAACTAAACTTTATTTTTAAGAATTTGAATAAAATCTTTGACCCATCGATTTGTGATGTTAAGATTTTATATTTTAGTAAATAAAATAAGTAAATAAATTACTCGCCACTAAGAAATATATACAAAGCAAAATTTATCCAAGTCATAAGTTGAGAATTCGCTTTTAAATTAAAATTTTGTGTGGACACTTAAAAGCCAAACACCAGAACACCAGACAAAAAATGATGAATAAGTTAAAACTTTACTTAACTTTCTACGTCAACCGATCCTTTCTATTCTCTGTCAAATGTCAACCCAAAACATAGTACAACGTTTTGTTGGAAGTCGCAATAAATAACTAATCGTAAAATTGAAAAGAAGGAATAAAATGTTAACAATTAAAAGGCATGTGATGTTACTTGTCTGCGGAAATTTATGGTTTTTACGACTCTTCATAATAACTGAATGCCACTGTATCAAATTCGATACGTCAGAAATCTCAGAACTGGGTCCACCGTATCGAACCCGATTAGACACACGTTTATAGTCATTGTGGTGAAATGTGTGACGCCAATGATCTGGAGTTCGGTAAAACCTTATGATTTGCATTGCTTGTTACCAAGTTTTATATGAGCTTAGAACAAGGTGGTTATATCTTAGTCTCCAGACAGATAATTCAATTTAATTTATATGTTGGTGGCCGTGGCGTCGTACTTACACTGTCGGCAACTCATGCTTGAGTTCTAAGGTCAAGTGCCATTCGGACTCGTTGCAGTAACGCTTATTAGGCATAGTCGTAAGACTCGCTCTGCTGCAAAAGTATGCCAGTAATGGCAGGAATAGTGTCGTTAACATACACAATTACGTGTTAAAATGCCGCAACTCAAAAATGAAATATTAACTTAAAAATGGATTTCTATGTGCAGAAGGAGTGCACACTAGTATATGAAGTTTTGTGAATCGTCCGGGAAACAAAGAAGAACTGACTTATCAAGAAACGAAACTCAAAAAGTAGGCTTATAGGATATGTATCATTGAAAATCTCCACCTTAACACTGGCTTTCGAAAGTGTCATATAAAACAATTTCAGGTGTAAGAAAACGCCGAAGCTTTGAAACATAGTAATGATTTTTTAATACGGCTGTACATGAGTGTAGAAATTCAAAGGTACATGAATTCAAATAATTATCATCTATAGAGAAATTTTCGTGTAAAGAAACCACCGAATATGTCCTTATGAATTAAGATAGTTACAATTTTGAAGAAACTCCCAGGAACCGGTTCATATTTACTTACTCATTTTTTTAATGGTATAATGAGGCAGCAGTATGTTTCTTACCAATCAATGGTAGGAAATAATGACGTCAGCTTCATGTTTACAGAGCTCAGAAAGCCAACAAAGAATGTAACTTCACAAAGCTGAATACTTTAATTTCCTTTTATTTAAGTTGCGTCGCCCTTAGTGGAAGTCTGGGTTCATTGTTTTACTCTCTTCACTGGAGAGTAAAGCAGTGGACTGGACAATTTAAATCTTCATTTTAAACTTCGAAGTAGTAGACTTTTTTGGAACGGAATACACGAATTTAGGTTCTAAATTAAACACTTGTAAAATTTAAATTAAACTTTGTTTAAATATTGTTATAGAATACAAACCAACAGACAACATTCGATTCGATTCGAACGCAATTTATTTCCTCCGAATCTATGAACAATGCTCTTTTCTCTTTAAATCAACCGTTAAGCTATGAATCGCAAAATATAAATATATATTTAACCCTGCTAAAGCAGCTCCCTAAGATTGTATCAATATTTAGAAAAAAAATCCACCCCTTTTTGCATGTTTGTGAAAAAAAAATATAAAAAAATTAAACATACAATCTACACTTCTTTTCATGATTCATCGACCGTCGTTAAATCGACAATCCTTGCTCATTATGCACACCATCACCTTTACGCACGCCGCCGACTGACGGTCCCCTTCTGTTTTCGGCCTCCAATCATCCCACAACACGGCCATGAACCCACGCAAAAACTCATCCATTGTGGACTACCATCATGAGCATTCAAATCCTTACAAACGTACTGCTGTTGCAGCGTAATAATTATTTACGCGACCTCGAAACAAACAAAAAAAACGAAAACAACAAATTCGACCTGTTCCTCAACAGAAGCGTCTCAGCAGCCTTCCATTGAACAAAGTGAACATTTTTTCAACTCAACCCCCCCACTCGCAAAAAAAGGGTTAAGATTCAATGTGAAACACAAATATTCTGCGAACGATGGACCCTTGCAACTTCATCGCCACAACATTGCAAATGTATCCGTGCATGTGTGTATTTTATTCATTTCTAGTTAACAGTTCTCAATCATATTTAATTGCTCATTTCTACATTTGAAATCTTTTTTTATGTGTGGGTGTGGTTTTATATGTCGCAACCCCCGTGCACAACATAACCAACGAAACACAATCCATCTAGGGGTTGCGCATATGCAACAAAATGCATTTGGGTGCTTAAAAAAAGTCCTGAAAATAATTTAGAGTTTTTTCTTCTTTTAGTAGGAATTTTTTTCCGCGCGAAATTTATTATGCCACATAGCTCAAAGCAAGCTACACCCAACGCAACCCCCCTCGAGCACCACGCTCGTTAAGAGTACAGTGGATAAAATATAACCATAGCCCACGGAATAACATCCAATCGCTTTTCATCTGACAGCATGGGTCCTAAAAATAATCCTACAAAAATTTGGTAACTGCAAGAAGAAAACAAAGAATCACCATTCCCAAGCATGCTTAAACCCCCACTCCCCCCAAAAAGGAACCAAATAAAACAATTAAAAAAAAATAAAAAAATCAACTTCGTTTACACCCCTTTTTCGATAAATGCATCGATGTACAACTCTACACCGGAAGTTTACCTACAACTCCTCTGCGAAAGAGATTGGAAAAAAGCCACCCCTCTTTTGTAAAAAGGACCAAAACAAAATTTTATAGTGAGACGAGGAAAACAGAGATGGGAAATGTACGAATCTACGACTACACAAAACAAAAAAAAAAAAACAGAAAGGAAAACATAGAAAAGAAAACAAGGGAAAGTAAACTTGCGTCAGGGAAAAAAAATTCCGTATTTCTCCCTACAAACTTGTTGTTTTCTATTTTTATCGAAAGGATATGCGTTCCTACAAAATATGAATACCTACTCGCACCTAGGAATACGTTGTTGTCCAGCTGAAAATTTCCATTTGCGTAACGTTAACGATGTTGCAATTTTATAGTACTTTTTGCAAACAGAAAACTTAACCAAATATTGTGGGTGCTGTATTACAAACGTACGTTTATATGTATAAGTGAACGAAATCCTGGTGTAAAGTGCTTAATCTAAAGTACGATATGGGATTATGCATGAAGATATAACAACACGTACTTATAGCATGCTTACGATTTCGGTAAATCAATTGTTATGATTCGAAACTAAAAGTCCAATCCACCCATCGAAATGTGGTATAAGTAGTTTAATCAAGTTAAAAAATTACAATTTATTTATTATTATTAATATTATTATTTACAATTATTTTCTTCAAGATAAGTAAACACATAGAGATGTGTTAACGAGGATTTTTTTAGAACTTTTTGAGTTCTAAAACTCTAAATAAAAAAATTTCTTACCGTTAAAGTAGGGTTGGCAAAAAAACGCATTCGCTCGAATTTTTTCATAGACTTTGGTTACAAAACTTATCGCCTCGAAAGGTCCTTTTATTTGAAAGGGAAAACATGTAGCCAATGTCCGCTCTGAAAGTTTTTTCTAAATATTAGTGGGCAAATTTTCAAAATTGGATGAGTAGTTTCGAAAATTTTTTCTTACAAACTTTACATCTTTATAATATAAGAGTAGATATAAAATAATAAATTAATTTAATTCATTACAGTATTTCTTCACTAACATTTCTTTTGTAACTAAAAGTTTTAAGTTCAGCAAATTCTTTATTTCCTGAATATCTAGTTGGTCCATTGCAAAAAAAAGCTTCGAGTTTCCTTATAGAAGAAGGTCGTTGTTGCGGGTAAGTAAGCAGTGGTAAGTACCGCAAATATTGGGTTAGCAAATAAGTAATTGAGGATTTCACTCATTGATGGCCTTAGTAGCTTTCTAGGTTTGCTGACGTAATCGAAATGTCATACACATTTCATTATTTGATAGTTGGTAATTCATCTGTCAATCAGTAAAAAAAACTTTTTGATCGGTTGTGTAGTTTTTGTTTGGCGTCTGTTGAAAAATCGAAAATCAAAACGAACATTTACGTCATATTTTGCTTTTTTATTTCCGGAAAGGAAAAAACGCATTGCAAGCTCACAAAAAGTTATGTGCTGTTTATGGTGACGAAGTTGGGATGTTTTTATGCATAGACCATATAGTCCTGACCTTGCACCATCTGATTACTCTTTATTTCGATCTTTGCAAAACTCCCTGAATGGTGAAAATTTCTATAATAATGATGATGTCAAAACGTACCTCGTTTAGTTTTTTGTTGATAAAGACCAGAAGTTATATGAACGTGGAATTATGATGCTGCCTGAAAGATGGCAAAAGATCAAGTCTCAAAATGGGCAGCACATTACAGAATAAAGTTATTTCGTTCCATGAAAAAATTGTCTTTTATTTTCTAAAAAAATCCGAAATTACTTAGTTGCCAACCTGATAGTTAAGGGCAATTCACTTCCAGTAAAATTACTGAACGCAATACGGCTTCGAAAACCATAAGTTTAGCTGAAAATGATACACAACAGAAGGCCAGTAAATATCTTCATAAAGATTTCATTGCTTTTTTTCGCTTCCACCAGTTTCAACTCAAAGCGACTTTTCAGCGATAAATTGTATCCGCCTAAATAGAAATGCTGTCTGCGTAGGGTAATAGCCTTATGCACAACCCTTCAATGCATATACAATAAATACAAAATAAAAGCGGACTGATTAAGCATCCATGATTTTCTCCGATTAATACATCAAACCACTCTGAAACATCATTCCCATTAAAAATGGCTGACGCACTATTTTCATAAATCCATTGGGATGTTTAAAGGATTCAACAATATTCCCATTTTCGACAGGAAAAGACAGTTTCTTAATCGGATCTTGACAGACGAATCTCAATCACGTCTTGTTTAGAGAACGAGCAATAGCTCGTTTGTTATATCCATTAACGATCTCATAAGTGGAACAAAGAATTCATATATCGGGTTTTTCAATAAGTGCGCTACAAAAGTTTTGTTAAATAAAACAAAAACGGTTTTGGATTTCAATGAAATTCTTTATTCCTGTGAAAGTACGTTCGATGCCATTATGTGTGGAACTCGATTTCTTTTGCATGGCCACCACAGGCACGCTTGCAGAAGTCCAGACGCTGAACCCAATTTTCGACGGTTTTCAAGCATAAATCGGCCGATACTGCTGCAATTTCACGTTCGATATTCGAAAGAAGTTCATCAATCGTCGCTGGCTTGTTGGCATAGACCATAGACTTGACGTAGCCCCACAGGAAATAGTCTAACGGCGTCAAATCGCACGACCGAGGCGGCCAGACGACTGGACCATTTTGTAAGATAACACGTTCTCCAAACTTGGTTTCCAATAAATTGATTGTGACATTCGCTGTGTGGCTTGTGGCGCCGTCCTGTTGGAACCACATGTGCTCCAAGTCCATATCATCTAATTGGGGCCAAAAATATTCGGTTATCATTGAACGGTAGCGATCCCTATTCACAGTAACGTGCTGGTCTTGATCATCACGGAAGAAGTACGGCGCAATGACGCCGCCGGCCCATAAACCACACCAAACCGTAATTTTTTCGGGATGTAATGATGACTCATGGAGTACGTGTAGATTGCTGCCTGACCAATACCGCCTATTTTGTTTATTGACGGAGCCATTCAGCCAGAAATTAGCCTCATCGCTGAAGATGATTTTTCGACCATAAATTTAACGTAGCGCTCTTAACGTTGAGGCCACTGACTCCGGATTTTGTATAGTAAATTTTAATAATTTCGACTCGTTGTTGGTTCGTATATCTTTCCATCATGAAATGGCAAACCTTACTTAAGAGAAATGTCAAAAGAGCGGCAAGAAATATGGCGTCGTTTGCTGTCCCTGTCGTTCTACTTTTGTAGCGTCCCTGTTGAAAAACCCTTTACTTAGGAAAGCTCTGAAATAATGTTATTTATGTTACGTAGTCTTCTTATAAGTCAAGACATTCAGCGGGTTCTACTGGAAAAATAATTTTATCTACCTCACAATAGTTTTCAAATTTCGATCTGCTCATTAAGCCCGGAAAACAGATAAAAATCACTAGGGCCCAATTTTGCATTTTAAATGGCAAGTATCGCAATTTCGGCTTAGTGTGCTGGTTCGTTACCCATGGTTTAGTGGTAAGTGTGTAATCGGCTGAACGTGATGTCTTTGTTAAAGTCTGTGATGGAACCAAGGACATTTTTACGGTGTTACTTCTCGCGAATAATAATGCGAGTCAAGAAAAAAACGTCAACAAACATAAACGCAATCTTCTGTCGCAGTCTGTGTAGCAAGAGCCTCTGATGTCGACTTTCAAATTCATTTCCCTCGGCATCTCTAAATACGGATGCCATTCTCTTTTGCATCAAATTTAAATATCATCGATGTTGGTGAAGATTGTAATTTCTCAGTCAAAGTGATGGATCTTGGACTTCTTTCTCAATTCTCGTCAGCAGTTGTTGTACCAGCTGAATCAGTTTGCACCAGCTAAAAAATGTGGATTATAAAAGAGCAGACACCTCCAATGACGAAGGATCTGACTCCGTCGCTTCTCCATCGCTCTGTCAGCTTAAATTTAAATGAATGTTGTTTTCAGACTTGATGTTGTATTTCAATGATTTTTTGACCCATATCTAGTGAAGTAATGACCAAGCCATCATATCTTCTTTTGTTAAAAATTTTAGGACAACTTGTAATATCCAATTACCAATGTTCGAATCCGAAATTCATTTTGAACTCATCGAGTCTAATAGTTTAGTCGATCGCATTTTTTTCTTATTTCAAGATATAGAATTAAAAGGAAGAGGAAGATCTGTCTCGTAAAAAAATTATGACTTATTTAAATATATTCATTCTGTGTGGAGTTCCATATTTTCACGTGAAGCTTTTTTAAATTGCAACTGCCTACGAGTTTATAATTTTATCTCTTTTAAAAAATATTTTTGTTAAAAGGATACTTCAACCATTTCGATGTGCTGTTTTAACACATCCTCGTTGTCGCGGACTGACACCGCACCGCTTACTAAACTGAAGATGCAAGCTAAATTGCGAGCCATTTCTTTGTTGTATAAGGGCGTTAAGAACAAGGTAGAGGAAGGCCTCTGATGGAATAAAGCCACTAAGTCACTCTGTCTCACATATTCCAATATTTTCCATTTTGAATGTACGTACAAAACGTGCATGTTTTTGTTCATTAAGTGTTTTTTTTTTTGTTTTTAACAAGTTCCTTTGATTTGAATAAGATACTCGTACATTTCATGAAGCTTCTTGGAAAACATAAGGGCTTCAACATAAAAAAAAAGAAAAACAAAGTTGGCCCTCAAAACTTTTGATAAAATTTAAGCATGTAACTGAAATATAACACCTTCTCGAGTTTTTCATTTCCATGGCAATGGCTATTCTCTCCCAGGTGAGTGGTAACATTTTTCAACGATGCGATTGTACTTCTGCAACCAAATAACGTTCGTTCTTCTCCACACCATCCTGCTCGAATTCCCGCAGGAGACTGGTCGCAGACTTTGTTCTACTTTACTTTTTGCGAAATATTTTTTAGCTTCTGTTTGGCAGGATATGTACGAAAAATACAGAAAAAGAAATAATATTGGCAGAAGGCTATAACACAACATACAAACACCATCAAGTCCAGAGTCAGGCCAATTGGCTGCAAAGTATGGGCTAAGGGTGCATATCGGGAATTTGTTTTTTTTTTCCAGTGGTCGCTTTTTATGGCAGAACCCCCTTCTTTGGATTTAACCACCCACTGCAGAGTGGTTTGCAGAAAATACAAATAACAAAAAAAAAAATCGGTTTGAGTATTCGGAAATTGGTGGAGTTTGCTTGAATTATGTTCCATCTTTTACTCTTCGTTTTGTTATGTCGATTATTTTACTTTTCTTTCTTCTTTTTTTTTTGCGAATTTGTGTCCACGTTCGTTAACTCTCCAATTTGATTTTTTTTTAGGTGGATATATGTTGGCAGTATGAGAGTATTATCATTCTTTTTAAGCCCATGGAGGTACCCGGTAGCTAACTGGTTCTCTCTAGTGCTCCATCAATCTGAAGGCGGGGAGTTTAATATATGCACTTCCGTTTGGACTTCGGAATTATTCTTGTTGGTTTTTTTTTGTTACTCTTTTTATTTTATCGCCACTTTTTGTAGCACAACCTTCGTAGGCGCACATGTATGATTGTATTTGCTCATCAGACTTTCGCTCTATAAATTGATAAAAATATCTTATTCTTTTCTAGTCAGCACATATGTAATGTTAATTGCCATGCACGTCGGTGTCTATTTGCTTTTGTATGCATTTTTTTTAAAGGAACAAAATGAAATCAGTACTAATTCTGTTCAAGTCATTGTCGCGATTCAAATTGTCATTCTTTGTCCTACAAATACTAAAATAAATCGTCATTCAAACATATTCTTATATCGAAATTAAAAGCAAAATAAAAAGCTGGCAAGCACTTGTTTTGTATTAAAGAAGCAGCAACTACCCTAAAATCTGACCAAAGGTGACAGCTTAAATGTCAAATCCGCTTTTTTAGTGCATGTTGTTTGAGACCCAGAATTTTTAAACAAACTCCCTTTCAAAATGAATCACTAGCCGTAGGGCCTGCCCAGTTGAAATATTCGATTCATTATCTGATTCAGAGAAAACATCCATCACTTACTTTATGCTGCGTATTTCTAGTGGTCCCAAAATTGTGAAAGACTGCTTTAATTTTCACAAATTAAATTACCAATTTTAAATTGTATATTCTGGTCTCTCTTGCAGGCAGTTCTTTGTGCGGATGCCAAGTTCGCCCACGGATCTGAAATTGGACCGAAGCTTTTTGAATATAATGACACGCGACCAACAATCACTTAATACTGCCTCTGTAGTAGTAGTAAACCGACGGCTTTACAAATACTATGTGAAATGGGGAATAAATATCCCCATATCAGTTGTCGAAATTTTATTATCGTACTTCAAAAAATCTAGGGACGCAATTTTACAAGCGGTTGGACTTTAAGGAATGCGTGAAGTCTGTTATAAGGACGGCCTACTTCGCGTTTAAATCTGTCTGCACCCTGATGCGGAATCAAAACAGGATAAGCCAACGAACATTACTTTTCATCAGACCCATGATTTCCTACATGTTCCCTACTACTTCCAATCCAATACAAAAAAGATGGAAATCCTAGAGAGGAGGATCCTGAGAATCTTAAATTTCAGAGCGATTACACGAAAATGGAGAAAACGAAGATACATTTTCGAGTATCCTTCGGGAACGAAGTGTTTAAGAAAGGCAGGACATCTGTACAAGACAAGTATCATGCAAGTCGGCCATCTGCGTTGCAAAGCGGGGAAAATGAGAAAGGTGTTAAAATTTTTTGCTCTCTTTGTTCCCGAAAGAGTTGATGCAGATTTGTTTTTAAGGAAATTTATAACCATAAATGAAACTTCGATCCATCACATTGATTCTTAGACGAAACAACAGTCCATGGTCTGAAAAAACTCATCACCAATACCGCTAGTTCGGAGCAAAAAGTTATTGCGTCAATATTAAGGGATTTTGACGAAATTGTAGTGGTACCTTACATGGGAGAAGAAGACAATATTAATGGGTCTTACTATGCAGACTTAATCAGAAGACTGTGAGAAGATATCAAAGAGTTGGAGCCGAAGTTTAGATGCCTGACATTCGGAGATACTAAAGAATTTCGGAGAACTTTATTTTCGAAAGATTGAATTATATAAGCATTAGTGTCCTTCATTTATAAAACCCCTTATGATTTTGAAACTATGATATTAGCCAGTTCATCTTTTTGCTCCTTTTCTACACTCAACACTTATGTGAAAATTGTCGAATTAAGGGCAAAGTTCAAGCGGAAGTTGAAGACTTGAATCAAACGATTTGCTGATGATAGATGATGATTATCCTATTCTGCCAAATTTTTGCTGCTGATCGTAATGACTGTTAATACTTAGCAGAGCTGTAAAGGAATGCATTATATCGAGATTGCATTCTGCAAAGTCACAGTATTTTAATTAATTCCTTTTACTTCAGTTAAAAGACAAATCAATCAATGATTTCAAAAGACTTCAAAGAATTCAAACAGTCTAAAAGTATTGCATTCTTTTGACTAGAAGCCTTTTGATTACTTCAAGTAATTCTAAGTACAATGACTTCAAAATTGATAATGAATAATTTTTTAAATGGAAGTATTTCAGTGAAGTCATAAGACTGTTAAATAAGCCATTCTTTTCAATTGAATAAAAAAACTCAAAAGACTGCATTTTTTACAGCTCTGATACTTAGGTGCAGCATGTCCAAGATCAGGTTTTCTGTTTTAACAATCTAGCTGGTTGTGCTATAACATTTGAAATTGGATCGTCTGTTGTATAATGAAACTGATTAAAGGAATCAACCGCAATAGGAAGGTTTGTTCATCATTGAAGATCATCATTGAACCATTATTATCCGTTTTGAATTTAATCGACATCCTGAAACAGCGGTCGTACCTTCATTTCTATTCGCCAGACCGGCATATGGGACCGAAGATTCGACTAAAAACGATTTTTCTCGACAAAATATTCGGCTTCTCCTTTCTTTGTAAAAATAGCAAGATCAATGCATTGTAGAACACTTGTATGGTTTTTCCAGGTAGAATTTTTGAACTCACATATTTTAAGAGCTCACGACGATAAATGTTATTATTTTCCGGTTTGAAGCAGTAGCCTTGCTGTCACGTTTCGAATGTTGTGCTGCATAAAGGCTTAAGATATTCATATAGTAGTACATAAGGCTTTTTATGTGATATAAAGCAGCTGCATAAAGGCTTAAGATATTCATATAGTAGTACATAAGGCTTTTTATGTGATATAAAGCAGCCGTATCCCTCGTTGGCCTTTCTCGGTGATGGAAAATCTAGAGTTTGTAGTCCGTTAGGCGGCTTTATCGTCACATACCTACTTGATTGATGATTTGGTGTATGTAACCAAAGAAAGCATCACCACTCTTTCCACTGATAGACCATCAGACCCTTTTTGTTCTTATGACTAAGCATATCAACAATTTCCTGCACTTTTGGGTTCAATATTTGGGAAAGCGTTCCGGCCTCGAAGCCAGCTACCAGTTGCTTCCTGTTGTCTTTGAGCAAACATAATATTCTTCTCCACTTTTCTTCTGGGGCTCTGACTTCTTCAGACACATTGAGGTATCAAACATTGATTTCTTTTTTCTTGTTGGATCATAGCTTCTTCTTGTTGGTAAGTCGATACTGAACAAAAATTGTCGCAGTCAACAATAGTCCCACAATACGTTTGACTATTAAAATGTTTGAGGCAATTGGTTTTACGGAAGACAAAGCTCTAAGTTCAAATACACACTTCAATTTCTTCAATTTCATAAGTGCCTTCATTCTACAAAAAAATCACATAAAAAGTTGTACCCAAATAATTATCAGCAGACTTTCACATCAAGTTGACAAATGGAACGGAAGGAAACAGTGATTTGAGTTTTAGAACCTGTCAAAAAATACTAAAAAGGATATCAAAGCAGACTTGGATAGCAGGCATTGTTTTAATTAATTAATTGCTAACAATTTCACAAGGATAATTATTATTCTAAATTTAAGTACTTAATTTAAATCACAAAATGTAAAAAATAAGTTATAAATGTACATACAAAATGATTTATAAAATAGTACAAGACGACTGGTCTGTCAATGCTTTTGTCAGCCGTGTACTACCATTGTTTCCCTTAATTAATGTTTAATCAGAGGGACTTATGTATTGGAGGTAAGAATTCCTTCCATATAACCACCCCAAATGCCGCAAATTTCCATCTGCCGCCTCATAGAACAAATCATTCGAAACCAACAACAACCGCCAGCAAATGCTTCTGGACAACACGAAAAGCAAGAAAATTAAAAAAATTATCAAAAAAAAAAACAAAGAGAAACTGAAAAAAAAAAAATCATTGATAATGTTCTTCATCTCTTTTTGAATAAAAAAAAAAAACGTATTCGTCCACCTCTCTGATCCATCCCACCGCTGCAATATACGTTCGGGAGAACCATTTGCTTTTCGTTCATAATTCTTCTTTTTGGCGATTGTATCCCCCCGCCACCCAGCCCACAGTAAACGAAAGCAGCAGAGTCCAAACCGTCAGCAAGTATGGGGTAACATATGAGTCCTGCTGGATTCAAAGTTCCTGTTTTCGCGGCACATACAATGTGTCTCATATACGCAAAAAATCGTCCACAAACCCCCCCAAAAGCACCCCTCATGATACAAGTCAAAAAAATAAAAAATAACAAAACAAACAAAACACCATCACTTCAAACATCGTGCAATTCGAAGCACATATAATCATAATATTTCGATGGAGGACAATGGTCAATTGAAGAGTTAATGGCAATCGCTGGGGAGAGGGTGGTTTGCCAAAAGAAAAAGAAGCACGCAAGCAAAATCACTACCCCTCCCTCGAAGGACGACGGCTCGTATGCAAAATTTATTGGGAGCTTACTTTATTTTCTTCATTTTCGCGAACGCGACGTGTGCATTGTTGTATTTTTTATGTTTTTTATTTTTTTCTTTGTTTGACTTTTTTTGGATTCTTTTTTGTTTTAATTTGGTTAGGGGTAGCGAGAATTGGAATTTTTGGCGATGACCATGGTAGGCATTAATCGTAGCATAGGAACGAATATACGAAAAGAGTTTACTCTACTTTTTTTTTTATGAAAAAAGGGGTTAAAACATCCCCTTAGGGCTACACCTTTATTCGTAATACCAGTACAGGGTTGGAAAGATGGACATTTGATGCATAAGAACAATGCGATTATGGCAATGCACGATGGTGAGGGGAGAAATCTGACATTTATCCAAACGTTTTGCATGCGGCTATTCGTATTTTGGTTTCTTTTTATAGACGTTGAATGTTGAGTTGTCTGCTTACTGTGATGTGTTAGGATGAAGGTGGTTTCGTTAATGGGAATACAGTTGATGCGATTTTGAAGGGTATGTCAGCTGGTGTCCGCTAATACCCTTGCTCTTTTTCTATCATTTTTTTTTTTGCACGTACGAGTATATATCTGTATGCAAGCTAGGGACAATTCAAAATTTTTTAATTGTCATCGATTTGGTGCTTCGCCGTTTACAGAATGACTTTTTTTATTTATGCGAATTGATTGGAAAAGCTTTTGCATTTCCTTACAAAAAAAAAATTAATTAATTAATATTGTTGCGATTGAGGCATTGGAGACTTTGCTTAGAAGAAAAAGGTTGTCCTTTTTTTTTTAAGTGTGTGTTTCAAGCATTCGTTATCCATCTAACGTTGTTCTAATGCCGCTGTCAGGTGCAAGAAGGTGTGAATTCTTTTTAAAAAGTTATCTGTTTGACTAGATAAATCCGTAATTATTTTACCTCTGTCCTCAAATTGATTGTCAGTTCGTTCCGCTTGGGCTTTTGTTTGTTGACGAATTTCGAAATCTGTTGACACAAACTTTATAAACGTATATCAGAGAGGTGGCCTATCCTGAAAGGAATGCTGAACTGATGCTTTTCGGAACGCACTCAAAAATTTCATAACTCGAATATCACATATTGAAAAGAAACTTTATATTGGCAACAGACTACAGAAAGATGGTATAGCTTTCTACGCGTATAGCAAACTATTCTATAAAAAATGGGTACTTGAATACACATGAGATTAGGTCAGATATGATTCACACCTTCGCGTTACTTCTTGTCTGGTGGAGAATGCTAAGCAAAAAGATGGTCAACAAATTTCTTTAAGGCTTTAGATATCGTTCCATCGATCTTCATCCCAACTCCTGTAGTTTTGGAAAGCCTTGCGGAGGATTTCGACTATCTTCTGGTTACAACTTGCTGCAGAGACTGCATGACCCCAACATATCCAGTAAAATTTGGCTCACCTACAACTAAAGTAGATCAGAAAAAGTTTTAAATCGAAAAAGGGCTGTCATTTTCAAAGCTTCGGCAATAAGCATCGGACACTGGCCAAGCAGCACTCTCTCAGCCAAGTTTGGCATGCCCTTAAACCAATATTCCCGCAGCTGCTAGAATGAAAGCGTGAAAAAAACGTAAGCCGCTTCCTTGGCAAATGTTGGTTATTTTCCGAGCTGGATACGATTTCGATTATATCGCCTTACAGATTGTATATTGCTTCATCTTTAAAATTTTATTTCGAAAAAAACGCATTTTTATAAACGAAAAGATGACCGAAAACCTCATAAAGGATTTTTCTCTCACAGTGATAAATCCATTTTGATTGAATCCACACTATCTCGATATATACTCGCAGCTTGACTGAGACGGAACAAATTCTGCGTAATGTTTGATTTCAATTATTGGTCTATGATTACTGTACTGCTGCGACTCATACGTCAATAGTTTTTGGGTAAATTTGTCTATGATTCTCCTTACTTATGATTCAATCGTTACGAATGTGGCCACCACCGGCAGAAAGGAAACATCTACCGCCACTGTGGGATTGTGGGATCACACAACTCTGGAAAAGTTTTTCTAAGCAAGCTGTCAAACCTAAACTTTCCACTTCTACATCCAAAAGACTGTGGTCAAGTCGGATGTTAAACAATCTTGTTCCAAAATCGAACCGAAGGTTTTCATGCTGCTAGTCGAATGTCAAAGCCTGCGGTGTCTGGAAACTGATATCTGCTTTGAGTCCAAATGGCCATAGATCTCTGGAATTGTAAGCCGTTGATCCACCGCGCTTATTCAGTTTAAACTATGCTTCTTCTATTTTGCTGTTAATTTTGGCTGAAGTCTATAATTTTGGTAAAACACGAACAAAAACCTTCAAGGTTAACGTATGCTTACGCTACTTTCTTTTAAACTAAGAATAAGATTTTGTTTTTCCAAAAAGCACCTGAGTTGCAGCTTTTGGAAAAAAAATTGTGAGAACAAGAACTTTAGTTAAAAGTTAAGAAAGTTAAAAATCTTACTATATCCGTTTGAGGGTGGGATTTATGATCCTTTTTCTAAAGGCTCTTTTGCTGCTTTGAGATGTTCTACAGCGACTCCAAAAGGATGTGAAAGACAATCGTCCATTTAAGTCACATAACATTTAATTGTGTAAAGGATGATTTGTTCGCAGAGTTTTGGACGGAAGTGTAAATTGCATTGCAGCACGCAATTTTTCTGAGGCTAAGTTAAAATTGAAAGTTTCAGTTAACAAGATGAAAGAACATAGACTTTTTTATTATTAAAATCATCAATGAACTTTTCGAACTGAACGAAATTTTAGGAACAATTGCCGCTTTATAAAAACCAAGGAATTTTGTTTTTGTCAGGTCATTATGGCAATGCGTTTTATCACAAGCCCCTTATTATTAAACCATTATCTCTAATTTGAGCACATGCGCATGAAAACCCCGAGAAAATCAGTTCTTCTACACACTACATAATACAGATCACTGAAATTGGGACATTGACTCCCTTTCTGTCAATGTTTTTCGTTCGTCTATTTTCGCAGACAAATTCCTTCTTGGAATGTATAAAATGGTTTCTAACCATTACGAGTTGAAAAAGTCCTCGACCTTCACTAAGGTAAAAACATTTTTAGGCAGTATTGATGTTTTCTGGGATGGAAGTAAGAAGAACGTCCAAAGAAACTTTCGACAAAACGAGCATTTGACATGTACTGAAAGACTGAATTGTAAAAAATATAAAAACGTAAAGAGAAATCGATCGGGATCCTTTAACGAACTATAAATTTAACAAACTACAAGTTTATAAAGCGTCAAAACAAAAATACCTGTGAACACTGATCTTTAACTATTTGCATGGTTAAATGCCTTATAACCTCACACAAGCATGCGCCTACAGAAAGTTTTATATTCATGCGGTACATGTAAAATTATATATCATTCCTAAATACCTTCTTATACCCTTCTATCTACCAATTATATCCACATGAGCTTCATCGATGAATTCCCCAAAGGTGTTACGCTGGTTGCCTTTCCCTTGCCTTAATATCCTTGAACACATTAGAAATCGCAACCATTCAGTGGGTAGGGTAGGTTATACCCACCCTCAACGAACCACCCTTCGAGCTGCCGGCATAATTTCCATTCGTAAATGCAACTTTTTTTTTTTCGTTTTGTTTTTGTCTTATTTCGTCCTGTTTCCTGTACGAGTATACACGTCTGCGTGCGTTTATCATTCTATATTAACTTAGGGCTTATAATTTGCTATTCTCGGACAGTGCAATGTGTGACGTACACGCAACCGTCACCCTCATTGTTATATTTACGTACACATGTGTATGGGTGGTGATGAAATTCACAGTAATATAATTACCATTCATTCAATATGTGCAAGGAAAGTACTTCCACACCTAGTTATTATGCAAAAAAAAAAAAAAACAAGAAAAAAAATTATAAAATTGCTCGGGCAAATAATTAGGTCCTTGCCTTGAAGGGAGCATAAACCAGGAAGCCAGCTAACGCAATAATATTATATAGTTTTCCATGTGCATATTTAGATAATCATATATCCTGTTCTTGTCTTGTCTGACAGCATACTTGTACGACAGAGTGTTTTTTAAGATACATAGATATGTATGCCTGCCTATGGTGGCAGTAATGTGTAGTATGAGATCGCTTGCATGCATGCATGACCACGGAGTCACATTTACTTATTTATTCGAAGAAAATTTATCTATATGCACATATCTGTATGTCTTTATGTGTGTGCAGAGGAGAAGTTCTGGGTCCGCATTCACACGATAGCAATGCGCATAAGATGTATTAAAACAGGCAAAACATGGATTAGCATTTCTCATTAATGCAGACTGGAAGCTTAATTGGGGCTTCAAAATTTTCCAGAATATGTCGCCTGTAGTATTTGTACCCTACCCTGTGTCTCCATACTCACTTCAGACAGCCCTACTAACTAACCATCCAACCATCCAGGCCACCGACCAAACTACCAGCCATCCGACGACCTACCGAACTGACAACTTTTTATATAGGTATAAGATTAAGGACATGCATCGAGGAAGAGGGTGTTGTACGAATATTTGTATGTATCTGTATGTTCCCTTATCGGACGATGGAGGGATATAATATGTATCTTTGTGTGATTGCAAACCGGACTCCTTCACAATTAGGTTGTTTGCCTCCCCCCACCCCCGCCTTTCTGGCAGCCACACGCCGCTGTGTTAAATATCTTTGCAATTTGTACTTTGAACGGAAAACTACACAAACAAAGAAAGTACTAGAGGTGGATAACACCACTACAACAATGAAACAAAAACTCTACTGGCTAGTAGTGCAACATCTTCAATTGGTTCTGGGCTTTGCGTTTGCAACGAAAACTTTGTTCCTTGTGGGTTAAGGATATTTCGGCATGGTTATCTCGGAAAACAAACAAAGAGAAACTCCAAGAAGGAACTCGTGTTTGTAAGATATTTGGCAGCATTGCCAAGTGTAATTTTGACTTAGATTACGAGTTAATGGAGTTATTTGGATGATAAATTAATGGTTAACCTTGCTTTAGAACTTGTGGGTCACTTTTTTCGAAAAATTATTATCTTATAGTATAAAATGAGATAGGCATGCCTCCTCAAATGTTTTCTGTGGATCGTCATTCATTCATTTGATGTCGTTTTCTTACTTGACTTCTAGAAATTTGTATTAAGACGGAAGAACATTTCCAAATGCAAAAACGTTTTGATTCTCGGAATCTTTACATTTTTCGTCTGACTTTCTTTAGAGCTGGTGTTAAGATCTTTTATTTAAACTAAAGCACATTAAAATGAATGAAAAGATCAAGATTTTGGAAAAGTCGAAGCAATTGGAAGGTACAAATTCGCAGCAGCCGGGTCAGCAGTTTGTCGGCATACACACCCCACAAAACAAAGTGCAAGGACAATTGACATACCTACTTCGACAATTGACTTACCCATTTCTTGAGATGATGTGATGGAATGTCGCTCATATTCACAGGGAAGCTAATCATCGCGAACCATTTGTCCTGCTTGCTTGCTTTTGATGTCAAATTTCAGATTTGAAAATCCACTTAACCCGACCTCATTAAGCAGTGACTTTTTCTGGATATAATTTGATTTAGAGAGTATTGTCAGGATTTGTGCTAGCTTTTAAAATAGCAACTTTGCAATTAAATTTAAAGACAGATTTTCTACCTTCTCAGGGATAGTGCGACACAAACGATGCTCCACTGGCTTCTCTTCTCAATATCTTTCAAGTCGTGGACAGGTAGAGGCCAAGGGGACACGAACGGCGCTAAAAATAAAAAAGGGTCTTTGGTCATATCTCTACGAACGCTTTCGAATGCAAGGAACAAGCTCGATTTATCCTCAAGCGTATTGCGTACAAGCTGATTCGAGGGACGATTTTTAGAACAGTTTTTGGGCGAAGTTTGATGCACGTGGATTCGTAATTTGCTCCATTATAATCGGCTTTCAAGTGCCAACATTTTTTCAGCAAGATCGTTCGTCTACGTCTTGAATGTTTCCTCATGGCAATCAGAAAACCAACCCGTTCGCCATATTGTTTTTTGATTGGTGAAAATAATAATGATATTTCATTGCGAATAGTTGGAGCCTTTTCGCTATTCAGATTCTCGAAATTGCGCGAAAATTGCCGTATCTAACACCATCTCGCGGACTTATTTCATAATTTCATGAGGATATAAAGATTTATCAGTTCCGGCTTTTATTTTTTCAAAGGAACGAAGCATTTTTCCAATCGAAATCCTCGATTGTCTCAATATACTTATAAGGTTCCTCTTCCATTTCACGCAAAAAGTGGAAGGGATCTGGAAGTTAAAAAGGAGCACACCGATTTGCATTGTACTTAAATGGCTTCATGTTGTAATATGTGGAGACACAGAGCCTGGGAGAGTATTTCACATTCGTATTGTGTGAATAAGGAAGCAATGTCTGCACCTTTACAGTACGTTAGAAAATTTGCTTAAAGTAAGCTGATGAGCCGGGAAAAACTAAGAGGAGTGGAATGCAGCTGGCTTGTTCATAAAAAAACTGAAATCGAGACATAGTATCGATGAAAAAGAGACATGACTTGCCTGTCTAGGACATGGAGAGTGCTACCTTAACATTTGCCAATATTTTGGAAACATAGTGTCATTCTAACCGAAGTCGTTATGTCACATGTCCAGCGAAAGGAAACTATTTCGGATCAAGTGCCACTGATAATACAGCTGGGTGGCGGAGTTGGTAGAGCGCTTGCCCTTTGGTGTTCTAGTTTTTCGAACCTGGTCCAGTCACCATTGGCCATTGGGATTAAGTTAATGGCACTATCAATGGATTGGTCGATCAGCGATAGTAGTCTGACTAAATGGGTGGCGTTGTTGCAGTGGTTGTTGTATTGGCTTAATTCTTAGTTCGTGTTGTCAAAAACAGTTCCAAACTCTCAAAAGTACATATATCAAACAAATGTCGAATAAGATCCTGCGAATAAGGTGAAAGCTAATAGGTCGATACAAAACAAATCCTCCGTCCCGTTTCAGGCTCCACCCACGGAAGTGAGTTGAAACAAAATACATCTGAGTATCTCAAACCACTTCGTTATCTTTCATTCTCCTCCTTATTCTTCCGCTCACTCTGTGCTAAACGCATTATAAGAGTATTCATATCCTCTTGAAGAGCGAGTCAATAAAAAAATAGTATTCGTATTACCCTTTAGAGACAGAAGACATTACTGGATTTCTGAGGCATTAAAGTTCACTCGGTTCTAAGATCACCGAAAAAGTATGCCCCTGGATATCGGAAATTTACGTATTTAACATTAAGAAAAAGAATCGGAGACAAAGCAGAGCCTTTAGAAATGCCATTTTTTTTATATGAATAGTTGTCTTTGATGTTCAAAAAGCAAGTTTTAAAAGGACGTAAGTGAAAAACACAAAAACGTTACTTCAACCAGGAAGTCCAAGAGATTAATCTTACTTTAAGATTTGAAGGCTTTTGAAATATTGTCATAAAATTTACGCAGCAAATAAAATTGCTCCTTTATTCAAAGGCTTCTAGTTTTTTTTTCAACACTGACATACAAAAATAGCTCGGAACTCGAAACTTTCGATCGCTCCAAGCCTATTTTAGAGGTCTGTATTAGTCGCGCCTTATCATCTCTACTCTGTGCTAGCATAAATCCGTTCTACCAACACCCAACACTTTTTCCATCAACAAAATTCATAGAATGATTGCTCTAAGGTGTAATGAGACCTTCGGATAACCTATAAAATGTTACCAAATCTACCCACTTTATAGTCCTGCCTCATCCGTCACCCACATGTCGTATAACGTTCTCCTAGAATGAAACATTAATTTGTCTTTACGGCCCGTTGTTGTTGTACATCCATCTGCCGTATCTACTAAGCCTTTTCCCCCAATAAGAACCCACCCAAATTGAACTCCCTACCGGTTAGTCTCATTTTGGAAGTTTTAAGGCGGTTAGGTTCGTTCTACAAACTGAATGAGATTTTGCGAATGAAGCATGGGCGCTAGAGTTGTAGCAGGTCCGAGATGTTGGGAATTATCTGAGTGTAGAATGCAAAGAGTTCGGGACACACAGATAGTGTAAAATTCCACAAAATCGTCCTTGTGTACGACATTTTCATTTCACTCAGGTGGTGGTGGTGGTGGTGGTAATAGTGGGGGCTGCTGGAAGGACAAATGGTGATGCTGGTTTAATACGAACTGGCGTGGGTAGGGTGCGATACAGAAGAGTTTGGTTACAGTAAGTTACCACCGAAAATTGCATCAAGCATTCACTTTTGTGCAAGAACAGATCTGTGCCAATATCTCCTTTTGGAGCGAAAGCATCCAATATCCAACATCCTTGCATCCACCACTTCTATGTCGTTCAATGTTTGAGTGTTGTTATGCATAAATTAGAATTAATGCAGACGTCCGAATCGCAAATTCAAGTAAATTAAATTGCATATTATGTCTGTTCCATTGTGTGGACTCTTAAGGATATGAAAACTTGTACCTACTCCCACTCTGGTAGTGTGTGCCCTCTGCAAAATCCTCTCTACATTTTCACCCCTTGCAATATAAGTGCATTGGAGATTAAGAGTGGGCTTCTTAGTTTTTGGAAAGGGTTTTTGCACCGAAAATTCTCTGTATGGGTGCTATAGATGTATGTATGTATGAGATGAGTGCGTACTTTTATGCGTGGATAGATATAAATATGTGTACGGTCGTGGTGAAGGAAATAAATGTCCATTATTCGGCATAGATGTGTGCGTGGTTTTGGACGCATGTATAAGACAATTAATAGATGAGATGCAGTTTGCCTTGCTTGGTCCTTCTTGAATACAGAATTTTGCAGTTAAGGACATTTCATCTAACTAATCACAAACAGAAAATCAGAAATTATAATTTTATCTGAAAGAACAAAGAATGAAGGGGACTTTCGCAGAACATACTCGTAGTACAACATTTTGAAAAAAAAACAAAAATAATTTTTAATTAGATGCAGCAAGAACTAGGGCTGTGGAAATGCTTACATTTCGGCTACAATATTTTATCTATTGTAAGTATGCAAAACGTTTGTTCCTACATGTACGAGTATATCTGGACTTAAGAGCCGACATGTAATCAGTTGGAATATATGGAATGGGGTGTACTACAATGACGTTTGGCAGGAAGCTAAGAAATCGCATGATGATTTTCAGTGTTGTATGTAAATTCTGTTTTAACCAAGGAAATTGGATGACTGACAGTCGGATTGGGAGAGCTAAACATGTGCATCAGACGGTTTAGAAGACTTTTGGGTAACATATAGATACTGCTTTGGCCTTTGCCTTGACAAAGAGACTGTTTCACAGCAGTCAACTCGATGCCAAGGTAAAGGTGATCTGATAGACGGCCCTCATTCGTCCTCTGCTTACCTGTGGATGTCCCTTTTGGTTCAACGTCGGAACAAGCTTAATGGAAAAGGTTCCGGTTTTCGAGAGATGATGTCTACGGGCTTGTTTCCCTTATATATATCTCCAGAGTCTCAGTGCAAAAAATTCGAAAGTAATGAGGTCCTGTACAACGGGGCAAACCTGATCAGAGTGGATAACTTCCTGATTAAACTTTTTCGGAGTCATATTGTAAGAGCAATGACTTCGAAGAACAACTTGATCTCCGGGGCTTTTTACCCCAATGATATGCACCGCGAGACTGTACTTCTTAACGGCCTTATTCCCCCTGAAGCTTTCCTCTATCTTGATAAAAAAAAGGCTGGTCCAGGGTAGATAAGCGGTGCCCCAAATCTTCCACGTTGGTCAAAAAGTTGTGGACGGCGGAGCCAACTAAGACTAAGACGTCGCAAGTACCTCACCATAGACTCTTCGGTACAGTAGGGCGATTTCAGACCGCGACAGAGTGGATATCGTAAGACAACATCGACACTTTTGGTGGCTGGACAGAGAATGAACTCTGTCGTATTTGAATGTTAATATTGAGTGCCCTTAAGGCAAATTGGATAGCATGTCCTGTTAGCCTTGGCCTGCTTACATATTTTTTTTTAGTCAGTGTAAGTATTTAGTAATAAGTTAGCAAGTAGTTTTAATGCTATTTTAAGGTAGGTAAAGATTTTAGGTTTTAAAGTAATTTTTAATTTAATTTAATGTAAAGTTAAACAAAACTTAAAAAGTTCATATACAAAGTTTTTCGCATGAACAGCTTAATTTTCAAGAAAGTATAATTTAAAATATAGTAAATAGCCAAGACCAACATAGAACAAGTTTAATTAAGAATATCAAATTTATTTGAGCGTTACAACACATCTTGTAGCTTATCCGAAAACCACTTGATTAAAAATTTAGATATTTAAGGGAAGCTTTTCAATTGTTATTGATTTTCTTTTCATAAGTTTGTTTATATACCTATGTGTTTGTTTACCAATTTATTTTATTAATCATGTACTCATCTATTTAGTTATCAATTTATTTATTTATATATATATTTTTTATTTTTATTAACTTGTTAAGCATATTTGAGATCAGCTATATCGTTCTTGCCTCCCATTCTCTCCAAAATTGGAAAACTTATTTTTAAGTATTTGAAAAAGGTTTTTCTTGTAGCTTTTCCTTCGACTTCCTCATTGTATTGAACTGTGATACTTGTAATAATAATTTTTTTCAGACGCAAAGTAGAGTTATACTAAATCTCTGTAAATTTTGCAATATAGCCTTAAGAATGAAAACATATAAATAATTTAAGATACAATAAATACACACAATACAATACATAACTTGTTACTATCAACAAGTATTAAATCGAAAGACATAATTTAAATTGTTAGGTTTAGCTTAGAGCGCTCGCATAAGGCCAATAAGTGAGTTTATAAATAGTTTAGTTTATGAAGCTAGCTTTAAGCGTTTTTGTCTGGCACGTTAGTTAAATTGGTAAATTAATTAAAATGCTCTTAAATAAATGAAAATAAAAAAAGGCTTTTGGGTGAGGTGAACGTTTGTTTTATATTTTATACGATATATTTTATTTGTTTGGCAGTAAAAATATTTGCTTTTATATTCACTTTCAAAGCAGTTTAATACTGTGTTTGAATTTGTAAGAAGTATTTCTCTTCATTACTAATATTCATGTTAGACTTGTAAGCGAAATCATTCATTTTCTAAATTAAAAATTCAAAAGTCAGGTATAGCATGCCTGATCAGTGAGTTTACTACAAAAAAACATTCATTACAAAAGAAACGAGTACCTTAAAAATTTTAATGCTCGTGTTGGCGAAACTAACTTGCAATGTTTTGTATTGTACAAGTAGGAAATACTCAGCTTATACTTTTTGGGCTTATTCAGTCACAGAAAAAGTGGAACGTTTTATTCTGAGAAAATCTTTTGATAAAATTATTTCTGGACAACTAATTTTTCTCGAGTATCAAAAGTTCCTTCATCAAGATTCAAATGAACCAAGCTCAGGGCATAAATAGGTGCATGTATGCTCTCCGCAAGCGTTATCAGCTGATCATAATATTAGATTTGTTGTAGACAATGTTTTCAAAGCCTCTCTAGACATTTTTCCAAGTACTTATATGAATAAGTGGGTTGAGAATTATTTCTAAAGTACACTGACCTTTTATGAGCAGAACGAAACCCTTCGCAACAAACTCAAAACATGTAGTTCAGCTATATTGAAGAAAAGAACATCAAATCTGGATTTCGGCCGAATAGTTACAAGTCCAATAAGCAGATCAATAAAGTATTTGGAAAAAAAAGAATCAACGTTCGATTCTCTAATGAAGAAAATATGCTCCCTAACTATGAAGGGATGAATCCGTCAAGGTAAGTGAAAGTTTCTTTTCAACCGCTGTTGGAGACCTCAACCGCGTTAGTTGAGTCATGACCAACACACATTTGTTTTCAGACGTTCTTGACAAAGATGCGCACAAAGAGGGTGGTACGTCAAAACGATCCTTCAAATAGCCTCGATATGAATTACATTGGAAGCTAGATTGACGAACAAATTGGAACATGCACGAGGTGGACTTTCAAGAATCAATGCTTTATTGAGGAAAAATAGATATAAATTCAATATTCAAAGTATTTCCCATCGCTAGCCACACATTTTTCCCATTTTTCTGGCAATTCATGGATACCCGTTCCGAAAAATTCGACCGGTTTGGCCGCAATCCACGAATCGATCCATTTTTTGACATCATCGAAATGAGCATCGATCAGAAGAGATAGTAATCGGATGGCGCAAGGTCTGGACTATACGGCGGGTGTGGTAGGACATCCCATTTGAGCGTTTCAAGGTAAGTTTTGACGACATTAACAACATGTGGCCGAGCATTGTCATGTTGCAAAATAACTTTATCGTGTTTTGCGACCGTTTCCGGCCGTTTTTCCTTCAGTGCTCGGCTCAAACGCATCAATTGTCGTCGGTAGACCTCGCCTGTGATTGTTTCATTCGGTTTTAGCAGCTCATAATACACAACACCCTTCTGGTCCCACAAAATGCACACCGTAACCTTCAGGCCATGAATATTCTGAACGGCCGTCAATGTTGAGGCATGTCCGGGGTATCTTTACGTTGCCCGACGTTTTGGATTATCGAAATGTACCCATTTTTCATCACCAAAGACGATTCGATGCAAAAAAGACTTCTTTTTGTGGCGTTCAAGCAGCATTTCGGACATGCAAAATCGGCGTTCGACGTCTCGTGGCTTCAATTCATACGGCACCCATTGTCCTACCTTTCGAATCATTCCCATTGCTTTCAAACGATCGAAAATGGTGATTTTGCAAGTTCTTCTTGCGTTTGTGACGGATCTTGATCGAGCAATGCCTCCAATTCATGGTCTTCAAACTTTTTCAGCTGGCCGGCGCGTTTTTTGTCTTCGGTGTCGAAATCACCGTCTTTGAACCGCTTAAACCACCGCTGACACATTCTCACGTCTATAGTATAGCCCGGGTAAGCTTCGGTTAGCAATTGATGCGATTCGGTTGCTCTTTTCTTTAAATGAAAGAAGCATATTAAAACTGCCAAAAAGCAACAAATGTTGTTTTGATGGCACGAATGTAGACATTTAATGGCTTAACAAAAACTTGTGGGTTTTCACTAACGACCAATAACCTAGACTGAAATAATTAGACAATGACATGAAGTTTCTGATGTGACAGCTGTCATGGTCAAAATTCACCTCAGAGTAATATTTATGAAGTTGTCTGCAATAACGACATTTTCACCCGGTTCTTTTTTCTACCATATTCATAAATTAATCATTGGGCTGGATATCGGTTTATTCGATGAAGGTGTTTACAACAATACTTATTTTTAAATAAAAAGACGAAGTGTTTTAATTTAATTTCTTATCCGAAAACTTGTGGGAGGTAGTGTATGCACAGAAATAAATGTATGTAGAGAACAAAAAATCGGAGATTATTAAGAAAGCGCTACATTGTTTACAATTTAACATAAAACTAGTTAAATAGTGTTTTTGTAAACATGATTCGGGGTCAAAATCAGATTTATGGAAAAACGGGTCTAAAAATCATGAAACGAAGCACACGAAAATTTTCCGAAAAAAAAGGATTTTTAATTTTGCATTTGTATAAGTTATGAAAGGTTTATTAAAGTTTGAAATGTTAACTTTAGCACTGATGAATCCGCAAAGACATCATCGGTCCTCAATCCATTTGTTCACTCAAAAGCTTAAATTCTTGATGTATGTTTACTTTTCTTCAATTTCTCCTGAAAAATTGCCTGACTTATTTCCTTCCATTTGCATTCGAATGAATACGTATGGGACAGTTCCAAATTGCACCACCTACGTAGATACTTTAATTGCATTTTAAATCAGTCTTGCATCTGCTTCAAGATTGATTTTGCTAATTAAAAAAAAAAACAAACACGCTGATTTGCATTTGCCAAAGTAGGTATTGGATAAAACAAGACACTCCTGTGGATCGCAGCACCGAATCCGCAACAAAAAAAAACCTGTCCTTCGGTTTTCTTTCGCAATTTCATTCCAGCACACGATGTTTTCCTTGACCCTCGCTTGAATTTTTAATCAATTTCCTACTAAACGCTGATAAATGTAATTATGCGCATTTAGTTGAGAGAGGACAAAAAAAATTGTTTATCCGACTATGTTTGCTTAACTTTGGATTAAAAGGAATACAAAAATAACAAAAAAAAAAAGAAAACTGTTTACAACTTTAATCCCGCCTTCAGAGATCGCAAAGCGAATTAAAACTGACTTTTTACCAGCCCACCACAAATCGATTGGCTTTCTTTCTATATCTTTGCTTAAGAGGACATGAAAACAAAAAAAAAAAATGCCAGAAATGTTGGAAATTCGGGATGTGGCCACAGACTTTAGCAAATAAATAAAAGTTTTTCAATCATCAAACAAAATGAAGGAAAAATGTGTTCTCGTACAAGCTGAGCAGATTGAAAGCCCACAGCAAAGTCAAATTGAATGAAAAGGATGTAAATAAATAAGCCAACCGTTCTGCACACATTTACATTTTATGCAAAATATCTGTTGGCTTGTTTGGCGAATTATCGTGATCCCAATTACTGGCGATACATTCCACTGCATGTTTGACCTCATCACTGAATTCTGCTTATTCTTTGGATGTCCGCTTGAAGAAATAATGCTGCCCGATATGCACACAGTTGAGGCAGATGATGTTCTTGGTTTTGATTTCGAATAACATTGTTTTTTTTTATATATTTTAATTTTTTTTTATTTTTAAATAAATAAAATGTCGTTGATATAGTTAAAGATATTCATGTTTGGTTTTTCAAGCCTTATTTGACCCTTATATTGGGACAACCTAACATTTGCTTTTATAAAAACAACTCACTTTTTGCTATAAACTTCTGTGGCTAGTTTTCGAAAACACTTTCCTGTACATAGATTCAAATCTTTTTACAGTTCATAAGGTTCGCAATTGTACTTTCTTTTCCATTCGCCTTTCAGGTGAACCGGACAGTTCATCCGACGGAGAATTCTGCTTCCGAGGGTGTCTAACATCGCCCAACATTCAGGCAAGTTTAGTTTCCATTTTCGTCCTTCGAGCTTGAAGTTTTGACAGTAATTGTCTCTCCACCTAGATAGACAATCTTATAAAGGTAACATAGCTGTCGAAGGTTTTTTTTTTTGGCGCAGATGAATTTCGATTCCTTGTAAACAGCATTTGTTTTATTGAATCCTTATTAATCTGAAAATCAACTTCAGAGGTCTCTTCTTCAGTCGAGAAGACTTCAATGTCGGCACGTTGGGTGCGAGAGAAGATGTCGATGTCATGTGCATATTGCAAACAACTGGACAGAAAAGGTATTCTTTGCTGGAGTTTCCTGGTTCAAACTGAATATGTCATCGCGTTTTTTCGAGACTTGGTGGACATAGCTTGATTAGTTCTCTCGAGATCCGGAATAGGTGGCAAGTGTCGACTTGAAACTCGTTGGTCTTTTCCAGGGTAGGCAATAGCCCAGTCGAATTTTCGGACCGTAAGACGTTCAAAGAATATACTGGATAGGATACTATAAACGGTGGCAATCAGATATAGGTATGCCTCGATAGTTGTTGCACATCCAGATTTCAAGATATATTCCCCGCGATCTCTGTGGGTTGTACAAAGATGTGCATCTATTCGGAAAGGAAAAAACTTGTCGCCAAATTGAGCTTTTGGATAACAATTCTACAGGTAAGAGTTTCTTCGAATCCTAAAGATAGTATTCATGATAAATGGGAAGACCGAACCTTCAGTTTTAGAACCAAGCGAACACCAAAAAGAAACTGGAAGCAGCGAACCCGAGACCTCGAGAGATGGAAAACGCCTTGAGCTCATGCTAAGATCACCCAAACATCAGTGACCCTTTAGAAAAGTTAATGATAAATCGATTTTCGCTAAGTGGTACAGCCTCGCCTAACCTCTGTCACCCAGTTTTTGAATGTTTTAAACAGAGAAACAGAGTTCACCAAAGGAAAGTCCAGCTCCACTTCGACATTGATTGGACTTGTACTTGTTAAAGTATTATTATTTCAAACATTTTTCCATTTAAGCTTCATAAGATTGTAACTTCGCATAACATATGTACATAAGTCAGGTCGAGTACTTCTTTGACTTGCCTCGTATTTGACCTAAAAACAAAAATGTGTTCGATTGCGGAAGCTGGTTTTTCTTGACATTTTCTATAATAAAGTTGACCTCCCAATGAGTTTTATTTATATGTTTACATAGATTTACGTCTTTCTCATTCATTAAGTATTAAATCAAATTAAACTATCTACACTGCGGGTCAGTTGAATGCGGACATCAATTTCAAAATTAGTTCGCAGAGATAAAACAAGTTTCTGTTATGACAGGTTACTTTGTTGGACTCCGTACTCCAAGGGTGCCAACAGTATGTCCGTCTGTCACATAAAAGTGGTATACAGTTAAAAATAAAGGGGTGTCCCTAAACAAAAAAACGTTTTACACCAAAATCTAGGCAATGAACCCATTTTATGAAGCAGTTGAAACCAAAGTACATCCTAGTTACAAATACAACGCAACCATCCCATTCATCTCCTAATTTTTCAGCGCATTCTGCGCCCCATGTATCATAAGAGTGAGTAGTAAGACTATTACCTCTTTAAGGCAAACAAATTTTAATACAAAAATAATGAAAAGATAAACACTGGGCCGTTTTTTTAATTCTCATTTTTGAAGTTCACTTGAGAATGTGGTTTCACTTTTATTTCAGGATTTATTTTTCTTATAATATACACATGGTCAAGGGGTTATGAATGCCCTTATAATGCTGACATCTAACTTGAGTGAAAAGAAAGGAAAGTAGAGGCAATTACTGATGCACATTGCTTTCGAACTAATCTCTTTACTCGACTGCACGCCCAGACTTGAGGGTGAACTGATGAGTATTCCTGACGAGTTGGATTTTACTGTAAAAGTAAAAAGTGTGCATCGGGTTAAATCACTTCAGCAATGTTTACGATAAAAAATAAAAAATATGGAAAGGCTGATGACATCGGTGTTGAAGGAAGTCAATTGTCTCTTAAAGTTTAATCGCTCACTTTTTTACGGTTTCGAGTAGACTTCAGAGAGTTTTTGGAGTACCTGCTCATAGATTAGCATTATTCTTCAGTTTAGCTTTGTCTATGGCAGCCAGATCATGTAGCGTAAACTATTTCTTTCACCGCTTTAGGAAACCTAGACATTTCGTAGTATTTTTAACCTCCGTTATATGATCATTTCAACCCAGATTGTTGCCAATACCCAATTACCAGCTTTAACAATGAAAGTGCCATTCATTAAAATGGCTGAACGTTGTCATTTTGCTTAAGTGACAGAAGACAGCCTCGGAGACTCCACTCTGCTCATAGAGACCCGAAGATGAGGGAGGGAATTTGAAATATTTTATAGACAAATAAGCAAGCTTAGTAAAAACTTCTCATTCGAAACGATCAGAGCGGCTTAAAATAGAAAAAAGTTCCAGTTATGGAAGTTGAGCGATTAAAAGTACCTCACACCAGCAACTAAAAAAATTAAGCAAACAAATCGAGAAAAAATATCGTTTGATATTTTACGTTACCATAAGGCATGGGTACAGTATTGACAAAAATGAGCTTCCTCTGATAAATAAGATATTGACGTTCCAGTGTATAGTATACTATAAGAGCGGTTTTCGACGAGGCATCGAATGAATGGTCGCACTATATTTTTGGGAGATGTCGCCTCTTATACTGCGATACCACTGGCAATGCCAGGAAGTGTTTGTTTTTTTGCCCAAATTATAAGGAATTGCATTCAATTTCAAAATGTGGATGGGATAAAATGTGCCTTGTGAATGGACTTCCGAACTTTGACAGTTGATAGAAAATAGGCCACGTTCAGTTTTCAAGCACTAACTTTTCCAGCGAAGTTCTAGAATATTGAACGCAAAACTGACTGCAAATGCAGTTGACATTTCCATATGTCACATATGTCATTTATTGAAGTTTTACTTTTTAATTTTCACTTCCAATTCATATGTGACTTGAGTCTGTGTACTAAATTCGCGGGAAATAATATTTTCATTAAATTTTAAGTAAAGATTAAAAGGCTAAAATGGGCGACACATAAGATGAAACTTTATGTGAGACAAATTGTGTACACATGTGCTAAGAAAGTGAACTAATTATCCAAATCCATAGGTCAACTTGCACTTTATGTAACAAACGATTAACAGAGCCAATCGTGCATTTTACAAAGTTCAGCAATGTTTTGACTGCATGAACAGCCAAAGAGAAATCCCAGTTACTACGAAGAAGAATTACTGCCTACTCTCTGGATGAATTTCGTGTACACTTCAGGATGAGTCGGACTTGCTTATCGGTTGGTCGCATGCGCATTCCGTTCTTTTAACAATTCCTTCAGAATAAGTTTTACAGAGTCTTATGCAAAAGGTTGGAAATACAGCGCGTATTGTAAATCTTGAGAAGAAGCTCTTGTTTACAATAAGTAAGCAGGAAAGTTTTTTTATCAGCTGGATATCGGTTCGATTTTTCCAAAAGTGTAGCGCAGAGTTTTTGCGAAGTCCTGAATGTTCTAGGCACTCTAGTGAAATACTTTGTGAAGTAGCCGGTAAAATACTGGTCTGAAAGTTTATAAAATTAACAGATTTGTCAATTTCTTTGGTTTGTATCTTACCACTCATCATACGCTCAGGTTCCAAATTTCATCCTTTAATATTTTTTCGGAATTTTAAATTTATTTATTTTTATTTTCACATTACAATGCCGCAAATTAAGCTCGACTGCCTTGTAAATAAATTATTGCAAATCAGCTGTTATTTGACGTTTAGTTAAGTGGCTGCAAAATGCAGTCAAATATTTTTGGCTGCAAATCTGGTACATTTCTACACGAATTGTCCACAAGTTTTGCTGTCAAATTCACGGGCTCTCGACCAAACAGAGCCGGTTGTCTAGCTAGTGTCTAGAAAACTGAACGTGGCCTATATTGTTGAAGCTAATTCTGTCAAATTGGCTGTCATTTGTTCAGTCTGTTTTTTCAAATAATCATGGACGGATATAACGTTCAACAACACGTGCAACTGTTAAAATTGTTTTATCAAAATAGGTGTTCTGTTCCGCGTTCTTCGCCTATTTTACGGTCGCCATAATCGTACTTCCGAGAGGACTATATGCAATGTGATGGCTAGATTTATAATTTAATTATGCAAGAACTCGGCCTTTCGTAGACCACAACTTGGCAAATTTTGCGTGGTGATTAGGGCCTGCACCCGTACAAAATTCGACTGACCTAGGAGCTAAAGGTAGACGACCGTAAACAACGATTTGTGTCTACTGAATGGGCTAAAATTGTAGAATTTAGGACGATACCATTCCCGATGCATCCCGAAAAAGTCACTGTTTGGTGTGGATTTTGGGCTGGCGGCGTCATTGGTCTATATTTCCTTGAGAACTACCTCGGCCACGCCACCACAGTCAACGATGAGCTCTATAGGTTACCAACTTCTTTTGACCTAAATTTGATCATTTTTGTCGATTAAATTTGATGTACCCATTCTTATAACTCGCAGTGTATGTAGAAGCTTGATTATTGTAGATATCATTTAAAGATGCTTTATTTTTCATTATTTTCTTGCAATGCAAAAGAGAATAATTTCCAATGTATTGAAAATAAAATTAAGTGTTTTATTAAAGTGAAAGCTGTGTTCGCTTATGATTTATTTCTGAAGTGCCTCAACGTGTTTTTGCACTGCATATTGTGCATGTATCTTTATCGTTTGCACATTAATAACAACTAACATTTTTTTTTGCCTAGCTAATCACTTATCAAGAAAAGTGGTTTGTACACTGAAACTTGTGTTAAATCATTACAAATAAATTTATACAAGTGCTAGAATATAATACACCTGCCATCATCTGCAGCCTGCTAGCTTGCAATTAATCAGGATAAGTAGTTGTAAATTAAGTGTATAACAACAGGTCGATTTCCCCTCACTTTGCGTCCAATCTCAGTCTTCCAAAGTGTGATCGAAGAAAGTGTAATAAACTTTGAGCTTGGTTACAAATCTCTCTGATATGTCTAACCCCATCGTGTCCGGGACCATTAGGATTAGTTTCACTCGGTAATTTATTTTTTGCAACTTTTGCCGCCCCTCCTTAGATAAGTTGCAATTTAATATGCTGTTGAAATTTACGGTTTGCGTAAAAGTTTTTTTTTTCTTTATTTCATAAGTAGGGTGTGCGCAAGCGGATACGGAGACTCATAGTAGTCGTGCAGTCGCGAGATACACATTAATTGAGATTTTGATGGTAGAACTAAATACTTAACACTTTGAACACAGCTCCATATACAATTAAGTGGCGACAGCATTTTGAGAGGATCGTCGCTCTACATACTCGTACTCGTACCAGCATCTACTCAAGTGCATGCAGTTAAAGATACACATCCTCAGCTCGTTCTTTAAATGAGAAGAATATCATTTTGGTTTATCTTGTGCAACCCGCACCATGGTAATCTTTATGGTCGTCTCCTTCGTGAATATTGTCCTGCCTTGAGGCTTTCGAATCTCGAATCTTCTTGTCCCCCACCACGGTCCTTGTTGAAATCTTATTAAATTTACATATTAATCAAAGGATTTTAATTACCCTCTGGTAGTTAGGTAGGTATACAGCCACATACAACACATACCGCCTGATACATTATAATCAGGGTAACTTGTCTTTTTGCTCTGTACCCCTCTTGTAGGAAATTGAGATTCGATAGACGGTACAAGCCTACCAGCATCTATGTATCTGGTAGTGGGACAGTAAATTGTAAGCTCATTCGAAAATTCTTCATCGGACGTTTAGCGCGGAAAAGGAGAGCGTATTGGCGTCGCGTCGGTCGTTCGGACGCATAGTAGTGTTAGCAGAAGGGCGAACAGTGTGCAATGATACGATTTAAATGAGTTCGCTGTATTGCTACAGGGTGTTTTTATTCATTACTCTCATTCAGTGTAACTGTTGAAGTTTGTAGTGTTTTTTTTTTTTGTGTGGCTGCAGATAGTGCGCGATGGTTATACAAATGACAGTTAATTGCGTTTCTCCATGGTTGATTTCAACTTGAATTTTTTTCTTTTTGCGCTTAAGACTGATTAGTTCCTTAATGGTGCGTGGGGACTATGTGGTGATTTACAACGATTGGCTTCATGATGTTTTATTTTTTTGAACATGTTAAAGCAATCAAGTTCACTATACAATTCAAGCAAGTTTAAGCAGTCAATTCGAGAAGCAATAATTATGTATACGAATTAAATATGAACGTTTGAAAATCCATAAAATGATAATTAGCTCCGGGAAAAAGTCAAAAATATCTCATCAAATAAAAACAAAATGCTGATGGCGAATTATTCTGTAATTTTTTTTTAGGAAATATTACAAGCGATTACGGGGTTGTTTGAGAGCCTCTTCCGATCAATTTTATATGAAAAAGAAATAATGGGGAGAAGGAGAGAGGCGCATATTGAGTTCGAATTTTTTCGACTAAACGGCGAAAACAATTTGGATTGAAAATAAATCACTCGTTACAAATGTACTTCCCCTATTTAAACGGAACCTTAATGCATATCGGATATCGAGAAGGCCTTTGACACTTGACGGACTGATCTTTAATCTTATCAGAAATGAATTTTTCCATATACGAGAAGAAATTTGTGACAGCATATCGAAAGTTTCTGATGCCATTAATGGTCTGCTACAAGGCACATTATCGGCACAGACACTCTTTAATATTTACGTTTCTAAAATCCTGAGGGACTTGAAGGACTCAGTAACATTCGCTTATGATTCAAATTAAAAACGAATTCCATGTGAAGTTTGATAACCTGTCCAGACTGGAAACCAAAGATATTCAGCTTCAAATGCGAAGTCATACTGTTCCACACCCCAACGGACAGGCAATTCAGACTTGCGACGCAATTGGAGAAAATTGGTAATAACATCATCAAACGGATAATCATATTTTATCAAAAATCAAGGTATTCAAGAGTTCACTTACACAAATTTCTGTATTATAATGAGCACATAAATATAAAGTTAAAAACAAAAGCCAGCGTTTAGGTCGCTTAAGAAATTTTATTTTTCCAAGTATTTGAGATCAGGCTTGGAGGTCTTTTCTTATGCGTCCAGTTTTTACTTATGCGAGTCCAGTATGGTGGAGCATAAGCCCATCTTTTATGGAGGAAGATCGAATTTCTTAGAGAATTTGCCTCCAAAGCATGCATGGGTTGGTAGAGAAGCGCTCATTCCGGCTTGTTAAGATTTGGCAATGTTATCCTAGATCTGGCAAAGAATCAGTTTGCGCGTTCAGCGAATGTTTTTGAGAATGAACTCACTTTGAGTTTATTTACTCCTTACCCTGGGCATTTTAAAAATGTATTGGTAAGTAGACATATACTCATACAGCTTGAAGCCTTTCTTTATCTGGATGCATACCTTTCAGGATTGGGTAATGTTCCCACATTTGTTTGTTATTCGGTGGTCTTTCTTTTGTTCATTGACATGAATATTTAAGATTCAAAAATTCATTTTTGTTTTATTTCATACTACTTGAGCGTACATAGAGATATAAATAGTGACAATGAGTCAAATTTAAATATGATTATACTGGTGGCTAGAAGGCTAAGTAAGGTTAACCTTTTTTTTTATTGTCTTAGTTTGTAAGTTTCAGAGTTTATCTGGTTTCTTGTCAAGAATTTTTTTTTTAAAAATATTGTATAAATAAAAAGGTTACAAGACTACTGAATTAATACGCTATGATATGTTAACGTTGCTGAAAAAAAATACAACAGGCTTTTAAATTCTATCTTGTAAGTTTTAGGTGGGCTTGGATGCATCTACCCAGGTATGTGCAAAGTTTTTAAGTCTAGGCCAAAAAACCGTCTTATAAGCAGAAGCTTAATATTTTTCATGCATCAGAATGACCGATCAATCTAGTTATGAATCTGGTCCTGTCACTTTGCCATGGGGATCACAATAATTTGTGTGGCTGCCTGGCGATGGCCGTGCTCAGGGGATTACTTTATCGTCGTGGTGCAGTTCAAAGTTTGTGTCTTCAAAATATGCAATGCCTTACTAAACATGATGTCATTATTTCCACTGTGAAGGTATAACACTGACTGCAGAGTAAATATTACAAACTAATCAAATTTCGACAGATTCAAAAAAACATTTGATAAGCTTTATACTCTACTTTCATAAGAGTATTATTTCGCCGGACTTGTCAAAATGTAGTTAGGTTAGGTTAGATAATAGCGGCTGCTATAAAGCACACTTAGGCCAGTTTTTTTGCCCATTGTGATACCACTAGGGGTTGCGCGGATTACTTATCTACCAATATTGTGGAGAGAGGGGGGAGGAAGGACTTCGAGATGTATTCCTTCTAGGGGGTGAGTGAAGAGATAGGTGGAGGGAACCAGTTTGTTTCTCTTATGAACCTGACATAATCTCTTGGGTTTTAACAAGTTCTGTTAAAAATTTCAAAAAGTGGAAGCTCAGCTTACTTTTCCTGGATTTTGCCAGGATCGGCCAGAGTAGATGAGAAATGGTTTCCTCCTCTAGCTCTGCAGAAGTCGGTTGAACGTACTTCTTGCCTTTCTGCGTTTCTGCCAAAAAGACACTCAACAATTACGGTCGAATGTGAAGGTTATACTCACTGTGATCTGCAATATGGCACCACGATAATGAACCTGCTCACACTTGATTTTGTGTTCGGGAATTTGCAGCAATAAAATAAGATTCCTCTCAAAAAGCCTTAGATTTCATTACGTTTTGAATTAACGTCGTACAATAGATCGAGTATATTACACAAACCTTGTGCATAACAATAAGTCATAAGCTTGGGCTCTTAAAAGAGACAATGACTTGAGGCGCGTTTTTTGGACCAAGGTCTCCCGCACCACATTCCATCCTGAAATTCCAAAATATATACTGAAAAACTTTTCACAAGGATGCTAAGACGCATATCAAACAAAAAAGTCTATGGTTGAAGATTGATGCACATAGTATGCCAGATATCCCGACAGATTTGCCCTGAAACGAATGCCCAAAAAACTTATTTCACTTGAGAGATTGGATATCATTCTAATTTGTGGTTACAATCTTGGCAGAAGCTCTAGATATGAAGAGAGAAGAGGGCACATTTGCTATGTCTTCTCTGTATAGCACCTCAGAAAGAAAGTTTTTACCTCAGCGTTTACTTCTTTTGAAAACTTGTCGACACGACACGTTTAATGGAAATTGATCGATTTTGCCTAGTAAAGCGGTGGTTCTTGCAATGCATTGTTTTGAATGACTGGTGACAATAGGCACAAGTTATGCTATCGAATCTCTGCTATAAGTCTTAAAGTCTTCTGTGCTTCTTAATACCTTTTTTTTCTACGAGATATAGTTTTCAAGTTCGGGGTACTCAACAAAACCTATCTGTACTATACAGAACAAATCACATTAACAGGCATGCAAATAGAGTTTCAACGGCATCAATCCATCCTCGAAAGCATATCCTTTCGAAATCCTAATTGAATCACCAATTAGAGTTAAATTCAGCACTTAAATAGATCTTACCCCCTCTTGTTAGCTGCACATCACATCCTGAACGAATAAAATTGTTCATCTGTAATCATTCGCTTCTCGCATTTGGTTCTTATTTACATAACCAATGTGGTTTCATATAAATATTTTTAAAATTAATTTAATGTATGCAACATGCATCTGCATTCAACGTCTCTAGCTTTTGGTTCAAACAAATCTCTCTCGCCTGCCACGTTGTGATGAGCACTCTGTCCCGCTCCTCCGATAATCCAGACCGGATGAATGAATGATGATGATAAGGCCGATCCGATGTTCGTCAAATGATGCCTGTCGTCGTCGTCGTCGTCGTCGTTGTCATCGTCGTGACTGTCAATTCAAAAAATTTTGAATACAAAATTACGACCGTACGAGATCCGTCAAAAAGGACTCGCAACGCGCTCATCTATTCAACCAAATAAGAAACCGATGCCCACGAATTAACGTAAACATATATGCTAATGATATTCTCTTACGGGGGGATTATTCCCGCATCGACCTCGCCTGACTGACGTAGATACATCAATACTAAGAGCCCATCCATATGACTTTGTGGCTTTCATTAGATTTATTATTCGTTTAATGGATCCAAATACAGCGGCAGGAGAAGCGAAAGGATGAAGGGTTCCTATTCGTATGTTCATTAAAACAATATGTTTCTTCAAATGATCTCTACAACGACTGACGGAAGAATTTGAATTTGAATTCTCCAATGGGGTAGAGTTTGATCTCGATTCTCTCTCTGTTATGAAATCATGATATAAATCCTCCAATCCGTTGTATCTAAACTGATTGTTAATCACTGTAAACAAATAACACACACACGAGCTCAAGATGAATGGATAATATGCTTATGCATATTGTATAAACGCAAACCATCGATGGATGTCTCATTGGGAACGATAACGATTCGTGATCTAAATCAATTCTCAAGATAAACCAAGGCTGACTGCGACCGTGTGTATAAAAAAGAAAGCATTTTGGTCTTAGGATAATGATGTCGCATTATTTATGGAGATGGTGATCCGTCGACCGACAATGTAGACAATTTGCATTAAAACGTCCAACAACAGCATTGGCTCTCGGTTCCCTCGGTGAATTTTAAGGTTAATAAATTTGTTTTTGTGAAACAAGTATCCATCTGTATCTGTTGTATCTGTTGTACGTCATTGCGCGCTGATTTACGAAACGTGCACGCATTGTTTGGAGCAGAAATGAAACTAATACTGAAAGATGCCTCTAGAGACATAACCCGTTACGAGTAAATAATTCATAACACCGAGCTGGAGAGCCCAATTGATTCGGGCTTACGTACATTGGAATGCAATTAATATGATGGAAAGTCTTTTGATTTGCGTGCCGAGGTTGATGTACGCAGATAGTATGGTGGTAAATTGAAAGGACATTTAGATGTTAATTGGAGGGACTTATTGAATACTTATTTCTTTAGTAACATACATAAGTACAATTAAGTCTAATTAATTTTTTGCATAGAGATACAGTTTCTTGCGTTAATAATTTGGCAGTGAGTTAAAGGACACTCGACACTGCGACACTTAGTAGACTATCTGCATCGAGATGACAACCAACATTTCTACAAATCTTAGTTAAGCCGTTTGCCTATTTTATTTATTGTTTTTTGTATAACAACATTTATAATAGACTCTGTATAATCTGAAGTGAATAAATGAAATTTTTTTACAATAACATGCCTTATTTGTAGAAATTGAAAATAGGAGCTAAATTAAGTTAAGGGGGTATTCTTGTCTAGAAATTTAAAAAAATCGCTTTTTTTATATTTTTAACCATTCAGAAATATATCTACAAGGGGATTTTTCAAAATTCAAATTATTTTCGGAGATATCGGTATTTTGCTGACCCGGCATCCAAACAGGTTCGGCCGGAACTATTTGAACAAAACACCTTAGGGATTCTCCGTCTACCTGAATCTATATTTCTCCGTAAAACCTTTTGTCCTTTGTTTATATTGTGTAAAACAAGAACCCAAGGCGACTTGTATCTTTTATATTAAGTCTTCACTTGCGTCCACCTGCTAACAGTTTAATTCGAACCTTCAAACCACGTGGAAGTACATACGTGCTGTGAGTGAAATAAAAATATTGTGAAACATTTTTTTTTAATAAAATGGAAAAAAAATCCTCAGCGCAAAGGATTACGCGTCCAGATCGCCAAACAAAAAGGCCAATTCAGGGCAATAGTTTCATGGCACAGGAAGACACCAGTTTTACGAGTGCATCAAAGGATTCCAGAACTGCTCGATATGAAGAGAGAAACGCGGAAAATAGTTTTTTTCGAAGTCGAGGAAGGTCCGCTGTATGAAGCAGGAATTGCAGATTGAATAAATGTTAGTCTATAATATCATTTCATTACTTAAACTGCGAAAAACTTTACGCGAAATTGCAAACGCGTTTTTCTCGAAGCTGTCTTTATCAAAACAATACCCACGGTTTCTCAGGTTCTACTGGACCGATTTACCTGAAAATTGAGTTAGTCTTGTTTATAGATTTGTCTATGTCGGGAACTATCCCCATCCCCAAATTTCTATTACTTTTTTTTCAAATTCGAAACAGTCAAAAAAAGTTGAACAAAAATTGTTTTTTTTTCAGGCAGTCGCCATTTTGTGAAAAAAAATCTTTCCAACTTTTCCGTAGTTCCAGACATTGCGACAGTATTCTAGATTAATAATCTTTTTTTTTGGTTGAAATCATGGGTATGGTTTTGTGACAATTTTTGACACCCCCACTTCATCAACTGCTAATTTTTGAAATTTTGAACTTTTTTTATGTTTTGATTTTAAATAATTTATAAAAAATGGATACTAAAAATATTAATTGAAATTCAAGCCTCTAGACTAGAATACCACCTTAAGTTACCGAGTATAATGTTTAAAGTAACAATATCATGTACAAATATTATTTCTTAAAATTACCTCCTAGGTGCCGAAAGAGAGTGTTATCGAAGCCATTCTTTTATAGAGCTCTCTTAAGCTGAGAATGCATGAATGAAAAATTGTCGTTCACAAACTTCATATATTGGCATAATGTATAGCAATGGGCAAAAAATTGACCTCGAGGAAAACTAATCCTAAACAATGCTATTAAGAAAACTTCAACACTATGAAATATGTTCTCAAACATTTTTTTAATTAGCTTGGCAGCATAATCTTTAAGCTCAGAGTAGTGAACAAGCGTTTTGGTAAGAAATTTGTAATTAATTTTGTCAAACTCTTTGAGAAATACATACGAGCAGTTCAATTTGAGTTTCAAAAGCTTGTAGTTGACAAAAGTTTTTAAGCAGTATTCAGTTTTGAACCGTCTTAATAGTTCGAATTATTTTAGAAGTATATATATTTTATGAGATTGTATTTTTAGGGAGATGCTGATGAAGCTGAGTGAAAAGATTTTGAAAAACAAATGTTTTATCATTTATATACGGAATAAATCGGCATTCCTTTCGGCTTACATCTGACATAAGCGCCTCAACATTTATCGAGGTAGAGTCCAAGACACCAAGTCAGTGTCAATTGGATGACATTTTGTCAGAATTACTGACCTGTTTTTCTCAGCAGAGGCGGTGAATATAAAAAGGGTGGGGCATGCACAAAGAGGACTGAGTTGTCAAATTACTTTGAATATGAGTTCTAACGTAAGTATTTTCCTTCACATTTTACAACACAGAAATTCTGATTTAAAATGCTATAATGCTCCAAAACTTTATGAAGGAGTTGTCGTTCTGCAAAACGCTTATGGTGAACAGTCACTTGAATGAGACTTATTAGTTCACTGCAGCTGAAAGAATAAAAATACTTTTTTCTTATGGAGATCAAAGTTGGGGTGTAAATATTATTAATAAATAAAATTAGCATTTATTATGAAAATCGATTACGAAATCGGTTACTTTGAAAAGGTCGGTATTGAGTAATCACGAGCAGTATATCGACATAGGCAACTCGACGTTGCATTGTCCAGAGTTCGTCGCGCAAGTGACTTGAAAATTAAAATATACAGAGTCCAGGTATTTTCGATACTAAATACTATATGCAATATTTAATAAGTAAAATTAATAACATAAATGTGTATGACATTTTTCATGTCTAACGATAGGCTTTCAGCTTATATCTAATTACACTTGTTATTGCTAATGGCTGCCTATGTTGTCAAAAGATGGTGAACTATCGCAAATTCTTTCTGTTGTCCCTTGACGCACCGGAACATGGAGCTCTAAACTAAATGGTTTCACACTATATTAAGTGATAAGCTCCCACAAACTAGGTCATCTAATAGGTTTGAGAGCTAGCTTAAAAACTTAAGCATGGCTAGAGCGGCAAACAACAAAATTTATCTCCAACAGCAGCTGTTTGTAGTTTCTTAGCGAAGCAGATAAAAACGCAAGACCGGCAAAAAGAAGGAGTACTGTCCAGCGGTTTTTCTTAATATTTTGCAGACCTTTGATAGAATGTGACACAAAAGCCTAATCTACAAAATAAGTAAACTACTGCCAGAAAATTATTGTCGACTAATTGAGTCCTATATAGTATATCTTGATGAAAATTCATGGTTTTACAGGAAGAATCCTTCTGTAGCTTATGAGGTGGAAAATAAAACTGAATGAGTTGAAGTCAGTAAGGTGACATTTGCGTTGCGCCGAATACTTTTAACTCTGGAGACTACTGGGAATGCACCTTGTTTTAAGACTAACTTGGAAACATTTTGTCAGACAAATATCTAGACCAATGGAATTTAAATGAAAAGAAATTAGATGGTTAATTGGTCGACATTCTAAACTAAACATCAGCTGTAAAGAGCCTACGCGAGATTACGGAAACTTTACGCTATGTAACCAACGAAGAACTACACAACGACCTTGGCATCAAATGGAAGCTGCTGAACATTAGCCTCGAATAACGACGACTAAAACGAATCAACCCAACTTGCCATACCACACACAACATTAAATATTAAGAAAGTTATGAACAGTAGTAATTAATTATCATAGGATAATATTATAATATACAAACATTAGTAAGAAGAAAAAACCTAAAGAAGTTGATCATCAATTTTCATTCCTCGCAAAGATATTGAAGAGCAATTTGATGACCTCGATTTTCAGAACTGATCTGTACGCAATCAAGTCGCCTGCATATGATATTGCTTGGTAAAGGAGCCATAAAACCACCAGTACAAGTGCGTACGAGTACTTAAAAGTGCGCTTGGCATTTAAATCCTCTGAATCAAATCGTAGGCATCGTAAAAGAGCATAGAGCTTTGAAATGAAAGACGAAGATTAAATAGCTCCGGCTGCATAGATATCAATCATCTTTATAAATTTTCCACTACGAAAAGAAATGCACCGCACACTTTGTTGCATAATTCATATTTCCGCACTCGTTAGATTAAAGCTTCATGATAAGAATTCACATTTGTTTCTCATTCACTGTTTTACACTCAAAATAGGAGTTAGTCAAAAGTGCGACATGAAATAAGCAATTAAAAATATAGTTTTAACTAAAAATAGCTCAAATTATATTTATGTATGTCGATTTAATATTCTTTGCATTGTAAAGACTTATTAACATATGAACGAACCTCACGCGAACCTCGACCACACCTCGTTCAACATAAATGGTGCACCCATAAACAACTTCACTTCGATTCATTCTACATCCATTGCATAATAATTATTATAGCCAGAGCAAACTATTTTTACTATAAGTAAGACAATCATCAAATTGGACGTCATTTATGAACATTTATTTAATTAATCAGGTTTCACTGTTAAAGTCATATTTTCACATCAAAGTTATTTTCTCTTTGTACAAATGCCTTGTTCTTGACAAGCCCGTGCAAAAAAAAAGATGGCAATAAGTTGCATGTTATTTTGCCGTCTACTGACTACATATTATTAATTTTTTAAAAGAGAATGTATTGTCTTCTTAAGACGTAATTTCTAGAATAAAATCAAACCGAAATGACTGCTGATTGAACTTCAAGTACTGATAAAGAGTTGTCTAGTTTGCGATTGGCTCACAGAAATACAACAGAGAAAGGTTTATTTCATATATTATTATTTATTATTTATTATTATATTTATTATTAGTTTTAACTGTTTGTTATTTGAAATAGGAGAAGTCTTTACAAGTGTTTCAGTAGTTTATAATATATATATTTCTTATATATGAAAATCAAAAAAAAAAGGAAGGTAGAAACAGGGCTAAAAAGGATAATACATTTACATGTTCATTCAAAGTTAACACATCTATACTTATATAGGTTAACTTTATATCACTTTGTTATTCTTTAGTCTGGTATTCTTTAAGATACCTTTTAAATTTTGTTGTGTTTCTGATTTCCCTTACGTTTAATGGCAGCGATTTCCGAAGTCGGGTGACATTGACAAAGAACTATCGTTCGGAGGTCAAATATTTGTACTTTGGCTGAACCAGCATGTACAATCTGGTAGATTTTAGAAGCCTAAGCTTTTGATTAAGGTAATCTGGCTGACTGGTTTGAATCACTTTATACAGGAGACACAGGCAACGATACCTCATAAGGTTCACAATAGAGCAGCCATTCATTTTTTCGGCGTATTTAGAAACATGGTCGCATCGTTTCAAACTACATAAATAGCGTGCAACATTGTCATAAGCTACGTTAAGCTTTTTTTGAATTTCCCATACAAAAGAATCGGCAAGAGAAGGGATTTGGCCAAGAGTAGTTTGGTTTTTGTTCGGAGAATAATGTGTTTCCATAGAGTACGGAGTCCACCATAGACTAGACTAGTTCTATTAAAAGTCATGCCCAATTTTTCGCTGTCTCGACGTACTCTACAGTGCTATCTCCAAGTTGGATGGTCGGAAAGTCAGACGAATCTAGCACTTTTTTATGAATGACTAAAAACTTTCGATTTGGAGGTGTTTAAACATAAATTTTTACTTACAGACCGATTTTGTAGCGCGTGGTGATCTTGGTTCAGCTTGGTTCAGCTGAAAGATTATTAACATATAGAGAAAAAAGTATTGGTACAAGAATGGACACCTGAGGAATGCCACTATACATCGGTAGAAAGCCCGATATCTTATTATTGTTAACAACTCGTTGTTTTAAGGTTTGTTTAAGGTTTACCCTAGGTTTTGTTTAGGGTTTACCTAAGAAAACAATGTTTGTCAGCCGACTCCAAACATTTTTGCATTTATACCCATATTAAAATAGATTCGTTCAAAGCCCCGGAAAAATATGTTTTAAAATATATTAACTCTCAGTTCGGAGCCCATTCAATTTGTAAACGGAAACTCTTTCGATGATATGCCGGCCACACTTGTTTCACTCAATATGTGACATGCCACGACATGAATAAGCTTTTTATGTGCAAAAGTTCAGATTTAACCCCTTAAAGTTTCAGATTCCATGAAAGTTTGCTGAGTCATCAGCATATCCTTGTTTTTCCATTATAATGCGTTTAGTTTGTTTATTTATGAAAAATCTTACATGCCGTGAAAAACGCTTACGACAAGATTAACTATCTTAATGTATCATAGTAGAGTAACTTTATCGCTCCAAATGGGTGTTTTTAGCTTAACCTTTAAATTAAAATATGTTTTTCGATGAAGCTTACTTGAATTCAATTGCACCGATCATTCTGAAAAGGGCCATCTTGTTAGTTTATCAAAAACATTTGTTTTTTCATCTCCAGCCTTCTAAAGAAGTAAAACAAAGTATGGCTAACAAAAAATTTACATTTGCAAAGTTTTTAATTTATGAAAATTAATAAGTTTTTTTGTGTCTTTCGAAAATTTTGAAATTTCGAAGATTTGTTTTCAAAACAACCGCTGCATTCAATCTATGACAAATAAAGTTAAGAAAATAATTTAAAAAAAAAGTTAGAAATTCTTCTCTGATTGCTTTTACTCACTTTTTGCAGAATGCAAAATAAGGGTAGTCATTAACCCTCCAGAGCGATTGAATTTTGAAAAAGATAACGAGAAAGTATTTTTTTTAAATTATTTAAAGCACTTTGTATTGCAAATCGAATTCTTTTCACTGATATTTTAAAATAAGATGAAGTTTCAAAAATGAAAAAACCTTGCCTCAAAATGGTTATAGGAAGACGACAAGTGTGAGAGAAATTACAAACCGTTGTTGTGGGTCCAGAAGGATGAATTCTGACCACGTTGAGGTAAGATACATACATATATCTATTTAGTGACCTGCAATTGGTTAATATTGCCGGTATTATTTTTTTAATGGCATCGCTCTAATTGATGCTAACCAAGCTGTTGTCGAGTACCCAGCGAAACTTTATTTCATGTTCATAAAAATAAAATATTTATTATTATTTTTAAATTTTAACCTTAAGAAAACATTGAACAAAATGTCTACGGCTGAGAAACCATAAAATGTATGACGACTGCGCGAAGGATTTACCGACAGATACCTTATTCGCGTTGTTCCCTTGAATGATTTGGGGTCTCATATTTCGTTTTACATAAAAAAAAATGCTTTAAGAAATGTTAAGTGTAATAAAAAGAAGCCGTTGAAATACAGATACACGAAAGATTCTATCTCGAAAGCACATTGCACATGGATTAAGCCAGAACAAGCTAGGACGTCAATTGAAGTGTTCCCATTACAACATCACTTAATAGACTCTAGTCGAACTTCGAACTACCTTTATAGTTGAAAATTCGTTATTTTTAGCGAATTTCTGCATATGTAAGTAGCACGAGAGTGAATGAACGAGAAAGGATCAAAAGGACAATTTGCGTAAAAGTCTGAAAAGATTATAGTGGGACCATGAACACCTCTGCCTATTTTTTTTTTTTTTTTACAAAAATTGGTCACTTAGGCTTTCAGTCTGTCCAGTCTTATTAGAAATTTAATTATAGTTCTTTAATCAAATGTGGCCGAAACATTGAACCGTTGCTAAACAATGGCTTCTGAGTTTTTACAACGGTTTCCAGCTATTCTCGTGACCTTCAAGCTGCGTTTAACGATATTTTGAATATTTGTACTCGTTTTTTTGTACATTTGTTTATTTAACTTAGAAATTCGTAAAATAAAGCTGAAAACCTTACAGACATCGTCACTTTAAACACGTTTCAATTCAAAGAACAATTTTGTTTTTTTAAAAAAAAACAACATTCAAATCTAGTGAAGAAACTTATTTTACTAAAGCCACAAACCATGAATGGCTTACAATATGCGAAATAAGAATTAAGAAACTAAGATTCTATAAATAAAAAACAATAAACAATAAAACACAATTTACCTCACATCGACTTTAATTAAATTATCATCGAACCCGTATTCGTATCGCACAGATCGTATCATCCACAAGTGCACTTACCTCCACCAACAACGTCCCTTACCCTTAACGATAATCTAGTTTCACAATGTTGAAGAAGACTAATTTAAACGAACAATAGTAAATTAATTACTAAAGCAGGTTAAGTTATGCTAAACATCAATAGACCGGGTAATTAAGCCCTTGCATGAACGTTCGTCGTCTACCATCAGGCTCCTAGTTTTCCGCTACGCTCTCAACTTTGACGTGCACTATTATAACACCGTGCATCCTCCCAATTCATTCATCCTTGCCTGCTTCTGCACCATTTCCCATCTATTCTATATATTCTTTTTGCCAGTCATGTTTTTTTTTTTTTGTTGATTCTAAGCAACCGATGTCACAGTTGACGTTCTACACACGGTCTCTTCTTAGGAACATAAGGGGGCATTATTGAGCCAGGAGTAGTGGCAAATAAGGTATAGTCAACTCGTATAAGGATGTTTTTTTTTTTTCTACGAAGGAGCCCATCATTTCGCTGCCATGTCTGTGCATATTTTGCCAAAGCGTACCACACTCTTTCCATCATCATTGGTGGTGCAGATACTGAGCCAAAAATCTAGCCAGGAAACAGTACAATGTAAGTTTTCAAGGGCATACGTGTCCTTACTCACTGTACTCCCCATGTGTCGGGGGGTGAGCAAAAAAGGGCTCAGTGCTATATCAATTTACTTTATTTGTAGGAAGATTTGTTTGTTGGTAGCACGAGACGAACAAGTGAAGTGGCATCGTGTTTGGGCGCATCCCGACACCACCGTCATCTAGAAGCGTTCTTCCAGAAGGATAAGTTATTTTTCTTGAGTCCTTGAGGCGTGGGCGCTGGTACTGTGCTGTCTCAGCCACCACGATGTGGGTGCCAAACATATGCAAACACGGAAGTACATGTGTATTGTGTGTTCTGTTCCACAAAAGGAGTTATCCAAACTTTTGTCGTCGTAAATGTACCTAACTTAATGACATTGTTTAGAAATTGCCGCAATAATGTCGCAAGCAATAAAAACACATACGAGTATGAGGGTGTATGAGGCACACATCATACTTTCCGCCATGAGTGACTGTTTCAATCACACAACTACGTCTTTATTTTAAAGGGCAATGAATAGTCCTAAATAACGTTTAGTTACGAGGAGGTTCAATAATGAATGCAATTACATTGTTCTTTGCCGTCTTGTAAGTGAGTGAGTGACTTTATGGAAATTGATTGAGGAAAGACAAAAGACTTGCAAGTTGGCAAGAGTCCTAAAACCAATTCAGCTCGAGCTTTATGGATCCTAGAAAATAAAGACATCCTGAATGTTGTTAGAAATAAGTTTTGAGTTATTTTGGTTTGAAATATTTTTAATTTCTGAAGCTTGAAATTAGCTTTACGATGCTGCATTGTTGAAACCATATCTTAACCAAAAGCTTATTCTACGCATGCTGCAATAAGTTACGAATTAAGAAAGCACTTCGTCCTCTTTAGCTCAACTCTGTGGCCGACGGGACCTAACCGACAGTTCCTATATTACTAAGGTAAGTCCCGCCTTTTTTGACTTACCACATATTTATGAGATGATCTTTCTCTGGCAGAATCAGCTTCTAAAGACGAGAACAAGCAAGTCGTAGACGTTTAAATGAAAATGGGAAAAAAAATATTTTTTTAAAAAGTCTTTTCTTAAGAAGAATCTGCTCCAATGGAAAAAACTGACTCAACAATTGTACGAGAAGGTTAAAGGCGGTTTTTGAATTTATCGTGTTCCTAGAAATACCCATCGCGGTAAGACTGGACATGTTGGTCAACTTATAAATGTCAACCATCAGACAGAACTTGAGTGATTAATAAAGTAGCTGTAGGAATGTCTTATATCGTGCAAAATTTTTTAAGCTTTTTATAACTGAAGAAAAAAAATCGGAGATTTTTAAATGGATCGGAAAGATCTTAAAACACCAAAGCTAAGAAAAAATTATAGTAACTCAAAGAGGCAGAAGTGATTTCGAGATTTACGTATTTATTGGAATATTGACACTGACGCAGGTCATAAAAGAAGTCTTTCAACAGACGAACTATATTTGATGCTTAAGAATGGCCGACAATGACGCTATAATTACTGTCAGAAATAATTGGGAACAATGTCGAATCAAGTTTATTCCCGACTCGGGTTTAGAGACTGGTGTCCAATGCTTATTTACATTCCGAGCAAGCTTCCGATAATGCGTGATGTTAAATCCGGATGCATGATTTAAGCTTCATATAAAGGCGTGAGAACTGGAGGGTTTCCAGTAAATGAATTTAATGCTAGAAACTGGTCGAGACAATTCATGGATCCAGCGGGGACATTATATGTTATAACTTGATCTTATCAGTGTCTAGCCGAAAATTTACTTTAAGTTAATCAAAAAAGCGGGAACAGTTGCAGTATTCGGTGTGTCGACCTGTTGGCAGCTCTACGTTTTGTTTAGATGACACGCTGACACATCTACTACCTTGTGATTTAAGTAATAAACAAGACTTTTTTCATTTCTATAACCAAATAAAGGAGGAGTAGATTCATTTGATCAAATATGTTCCTCAATGTCGTGCAGTCACAAAAATCAAAGATGGCCATTGAGGTATTCTATGGCATCTTGAACATGTTTTATGTCAATTCTTCTTTAATTTATGGTAAAAATATGCTCAAGAACAATGTGAAACTGTTGAACAGAAGGGAATTCTTGAGCTAAGACTTGAAGCTCCATCATGAAAGAGATCTTTGCGATTGTGATTTATGTTTGAAGTTTATCCAGGAGAACCAGAGTCCAAAGAGCGTAAGACTTCCGTGTAAGCAAAAGTATTTCTTTTTTAAAAATAGAGAATGTTGAAATTTAGCGTGTTTTAAGTGCAAGAAGTCGTATATAGTATAGCATCAGTTTAAAAGTTCCGTGCCCGGAAGATGTCAACGGAGCCCTACGTACGTTCGTCTGTCACAGGGCTGCATCTTTGTCAAAGGGAAGACACTTTCAATGTGTACTGCTATGGCCGCTTTAACGACAATTGATAAAAATTAATGTTATGTGAAAGATAAAGGGGGTCCCAATAAAAAACGCATTTTTTCCGTAATATTTTTTGATATACAGTTGATTTAAAAAAAAAAATAGTTTGGCTAGTGGGAACGGAACCCTTCGTGTACTTGTACGACTCGCACTGGGCCCCTTTTTTACTGTTTTAAATATTGGTGATAATTTTTTTTATTCTTTAAACTGAGTTGAATCATAGGTAAAGGCTTCCTTTTTTCGCATATAAAGATAATCCTTCTATGATCAATTGGACTTTAATCCCATCAATCCCCAGTTTCATTATCCTGAACACAAAAAATAAGTCTGTCACAAAAAATTAACCGGCATTTTTCACCGGCTAAATTGTACATATACAAAAAGTCATAAACATTGAATAGAATTGAATTGAATTGAACAATGTACAGTAACTGTTTTTGACCGAGAGGATCAAATGAGATCGTAAAGTTCATTATTTTGCACTGCATTTCCACAAGACATGTTCAGGAACTGATTAAACATAGAAGGACCTATTCCACAAAAGAAAATTTCCAGTTTGCTACTGTCTTGTATGCAACGATGAGTAAGACGGTTCTAATCTGGAGAATATGAAAATTCTTAGCACTACCAATGTCACGAAGTTGCCCCACAGAATCAAATCTATCGCGGATACCAGGAAGATCTCCAAAGATGGATGAACGTATAAATGTATAAGTCGTTGCGCCTCAATCCACATTAAGTCCCATCTTCGGCGCTTCGGTTTAAATAGTGTCAAACGCTTGACGAACTGCTCTTTTTATTATCTTCTGCGAACGCAAGTAGCTGAGCATATTTCTTTAAAATCGTTCCCCCCGTAATGTAAAGATTTGATCGATTGTGCACTTTCTTGAACCTACATCGCACTGATATGAATCAATCAGAGTTTTGATGAGGGTCTTAAAGTGTTCATGTTTATGGCGGAAAAGACTCTAAAGGCGATGTAAGGAAGTTTCATAACTTTAGCTTCCATTCTTTTGACATATTTAAATCCGACAACATAAAATTGGGGATAATCTGCTGTAAGCACTTTCATCTGCAAAGTTTAATAGGAGGTATGTCAGCACCAGCAGCTTTGATGGACTTGAGTTTTTCCCTCGCTGCTCTCACTTCATTGTACAGGTAGTCTGGTGCGTGAGATTGTCTTCGGTCAGCATGAATCCTTAATTGTTTATCATGCCTTTCTTCTTATTTTGTATTTCGAATTCTTTGAAGTGGAGAGATGAGATTATATTTTTCGGGACTATCTAAATGTTGATAAAAGACTCCTTGGTTAAAGGTTATAGAAGAATTATAAACACATCCGTAAATGGATGGAAAGAATCATTTATAGTGCCTCTGAACAAGACTGCGAATGCCAAAAGCCTAAGTGACTATCGCCCAATTAATATGATGATTAATTTTGTTTGCTGATGATGGCCTACCATACACATCCGGCCAGGACACTCAAGACTCAGACAACATAAATACATGGCTTAAAATGAATAGACTGGCATTAAATGTCCCGAAAACTTAGTGTTTTCTATTTAGTTGTAACCCCGCACGTATGCCAATGAATGCAAATATCTATATAGAACATGAACAAATAGAACAAGTTAAAATCATAAAATATCTTGTTACTGAAAAACTGAACTTCTAAGCACCTGTGAATTTTTTATGTAAGAAAAAATCTAAGAAAATATGTCTATGGCTGTAAATGTATGTAATGTCTTGATTAAAACGCATTTTGATTATTGTGCTAGTTTGTTGTATACATGACCACAGAGTCAAAAAAAAATTGCAATTACTACAAAATAAGGCTATGTTAAAAACATTAAAATGGCTAGATGTAAATCAACGCCTATTTATGTTATGTATGATATTTGTGTTCAAAATTTAAAATAATATGTTTCCGGGTTACCTGTGCGAAAACCTGCGTACCAATACATTGGCGGTGTACAACACACGAAACAATATTATATTTTAACGAATTGCCGAAGACGGTAATGAAAATGTTAAAACTCATATTTAATGCATGTTTTAAGATGCAATATTTCTCTTTAACTTGGAAGACTGCTAAAGATGTCCCTATTTTAAAAATTGGTAAACCACCAGACAATGTTCTTAGCTATGAGCCCATTGGTTTACTTAGCTCTTTCAGCAACATTTTTGAAAGAATTTTGAAGGAAAAGTTACTTTAAGTAATTGAAGATAAAAAAAAATTAATCCAAATGAGCAATTCGGTTTCCGTCGCTTCCAGAGTACATCCCACCAAGTGCTAAGGATTTGCCAGCATGTAAAGCTAAATGATACAGCAATATTGTCATCGCATGAGTTTTCTCTCAATAGGGAAAGAAATCTAAATAATGCGATTGAAACGCTCTAACAATATTACAAAAAATGGAAATTAAAAGTTAATTCGGAAAAAATACAAGCCCTTTTTTCTTGTTATCTTCCGAGAAATAAAATCAAGATTAACGGTGCTGAACTCACCTGGGAATCATTTATAAAATACTGCGGCTTACAACTGACTTTCAGCGAACATATTTCGAAAACATTAAATAAAATTAACATTGCCACAAGAATGATATACCCTTTCATAGAACGAAAGTCCACGTTGTCCAATGAGAATTAATCATCATCCATTCATCAAAGAAGGAATGTTGAATTGATCTCCAAAAGTGTACAAAAGCTTGTGTTTATGGTACGCTGTGCATTCGCAGATTATATTTTGACTTACCAATTATCTAGTTAAGGAAAAACAACCAGATCTTAATTGTAATTTATAAACTAATTACTTATTTATATAAATTATTAATTTAATTATTTTTTAATATTTATTAATTAAATTATTTCTTTATTTATATATTTATTTATTAAATTAATTTTTTATTAATTAATTTATCTATTTATTGTTCCTTTGTACTTCTCTTTTTCTTATTTTTTTTTTGTTTTTTTTGTTTGTTTGCTTTTTATTAACTTTTTGTTATCAGTAAACTATTCATTTATTTTTATCTTTTAACGTCTTTATCTTAAAAATTTACAGAACAAGTTTTATTTTTTGTTTACCCTTTAAATTGAAGGTTTTCTGGTAGTTTCCTTCAAATTCAAAATGATATATACGTTATTGTTTATTAAAATAAAAATAAATCATACTTCAGTAGAAAGATATTTAATACTAATAATCATATCTCTGTGTAAAATGAGCGATAGCCAATCAGTTTATAAAATTTCAATACCAAATAAAATATATTCATCTATCTATCTACAATACAATAAGAACCTTACAATATAACGAACAAAAACAACGATTGGTCAGAGAACTATTTTTATATAGGTTTTTAAGGATTCAACACTCTTCCGACAGACATTAAGAACACTTATAATTTAAATGAATTTAATATAAAACAGCAGATGCAAATAAGCCTCATAAATGTATATAAGCTCGATTATTGAGATGGAATTTTCTTTCTATGAAATGTCACAGGGCAATATTACAAAAGAACCTCCCACGAGTCCTTTTCACTAATAATCTAACCTGGCTATTTTACACCAGCAATCACAACACCCAATTAGAGGTTCATAGGAAAACTTCGCTAAGCGTTCGAATCAATTACATCCATTAATTTAAACGAAATAGATTGTACGTTGGAAATTACAGACAAACAGATACAACCCAACATTGGTTTTCATTTCCCGCAAATACAACCACGATACCCAAAGCAATTGAAAAAAGAAATTAGCACTAAACGTTAAAAAAATAAAAACTTTTTTAAATGAGGGTGACCAGTCACTGAGGAATGGACGAGAAAGAGCGTGGTTAATTGCGTCTCCTTTTGCAGGTGTCATTATAACCTCACTTTATTTTACTCATCCAATTCGATGGCTGTTTGCTTTCACTCTGGGAGGCATAAATATGGACAAATGGAATGAATCCTAGAATAAATTCTGGGAATAAGTACAGAGTGAAAAAAGGTTCTTTAAAATAAGTTCCTTTCTGTTTGTTTGCAAATCGGTTAATAGGCAGAAGTATTTGCAAGGTTTCTTTATTTTTGCGACACAATTTGGTAATGTTTATTTTTTGTGTATTGAGAAAAATGTTTTTATGTAAACGGACATGAAAAGAGATTTTTTTTTTAAACATTCGCAGGTCTAAATGTCTTTAATAAGTACTTAAAAAAATAACAATGTTGAAAAAATGTCTGCACAAGGATATTCTAGACCGTATTTCGGTTTCAAATAAGTTATGATGTCGTTCAAATTATTCTTATGGCAAAATGAATATTAACTTCTCTTTCCTTACATTTTTTAGAGAATTTTTTTGTTTTTTTGTATAGAAATTTTATGCAGAGCTGGGAAGAGAACTTAAAACTTTTAAGGATTTATCAAACTCTATTCTCTTTATAAAATCATTAGTATCTAGGGTTATGATTTAAAATATGATAACCTTGTAAAAAATCCACTTGAAGCAACTATTCCTAAATTTAGAGTCGATAGCTTTGCTGCATATAATAATAATCATAATGTTGTGACAGATCTGGCAACGCCCGTGTCATAAGCGGAAATTGAACAGCCCACGAGCGAACTGACGTTTCAACCATGCGACTCTTCACATATTTTAAAAGGTTATTGAAAAAATAATATTAAACAAACTAATAAGTGTCTAGTTACGCGTCAACATTTCCGTATCTAATCATGTTTGATTTTTATGTTCCACATCGGTTTTAATTTACCGCCATTTCGGTTTGAACGACACTTGGCATTTAAGAGTCGTAAAAAGTGATCCATAACAATTAATTAAATTTGGAAAACGTCGGCACAATGTTTCGAAATTATATAAAAGAACATTATTTAAATAAAAAAAATCAGTGTTTTAAAGGTACTATAGCCCAAAGGGAAGAACGGAAATTCATAATTTTCTCAGGATCGCGTGTAGGTAGCAAGTTAAAATGAATACCAAATTTTTATAACAGCGGTCTCTGAAAGCAGATGTGGTTGTTTATGTAGCATGTGTAGATACAAGCAACGAAGTCAAAACAAATAAGGTATTGGGTTGGCTCAGGTTTGCTGGCGTAATCGAAACATCAAACACATTTTGTTATTTGATTGTTGGTACTTCAACTGTCAATCAGTAAAAAAAAAATTTGTTGAAGAATGGAAAATAAAAACGAACATTTATGTCATATTTTGCTTTTTTACTTTTTATTTCCCGAAAAGTAAAATCGCATCGCAAGCTCACAAAAAGTTATGTGATGTTTATGGTGACGAAGTCAAAATTTGTTTGCCAAATTTCGTTTTGGTGAATTTTCACTCAAAGACGAAAAACGCTCTGGTTGTCCAGTTGCAGTTGATGACGACCAAATCAAAGCAATAATCGATTCGGATCGTCACAGCATGCATTGAAAATCGCTTCAAACAACTTTGCCTCATGAACTGAAAGAAAATCATTTAACACAATGAATTAACATCTGCTATTTGTTGAAGAAAAGTAATGCAAATGATCCATTTTTAAAACGATTGATAACTGGTGATAAAAAATGGGTTGTTTACAACATTGTCAATCGGAAAAGATCGTGGAGCAAGCCAGGTGAACCAATTCAAACAACATCAAGAGCTGATATTCATCAAAAGAAAGTTATGTTATCAGTTTGGTGGGATTATAAAGGAATTGTCTACTTTGAACTTTTATCACCTAACCGAACGATCAATTCAGATGTCTTTATTGAACAACTAACAAAATTGAACAATGCAGTTAAAGAAAAGCGGTCCGAAATGCCAAATAGAAAAGGTGTTGTATTCCATCATGACAATGCAAGGCCACACACATCTTTGGTCACTCGGCAAAAATTATTGGAGCTTAGTTGGGATGTTTTGCCACATCCGCCATATATGTAGTCCAGACCTTGCACCATCCGATTACTTTTTATTTCGATCTTTGCAAAAGTCCTTGAAAAAACTTTACACAAAAATAAAGTTTTTAAAAATCACAATTCAATGCCAAGAAGTAGGCTGTCAGAAATGTGCAATCATTGGTTCATTATACGATGTACGGAGCCCTTTAAAGTCTGGAAAGTTCTGATTGCTCGAGTTAATCATATCAAGAATTGGAGACACATCCATATTATTTGTTGAACATTTTCCTTGAAGATATCTGTTTTTACTTTCATAGAAATAAGCTGACACAATAGCTACAGGAAAATGACAAAAAACGCACTATTGATACCTAAAAACTCCAACGAATACGACTGAAACTAAATATCTGGATTCAAATCTTCATTACAAAAAGTCAATTGCATCCTGCACTTGACTATTTATGAAAGAAAGCGTTTGCGAAATGCAGACGACTAGAACTTCCTTGCACAGAAGGAAACGGCAAAATAAGACAGCTTTGCAAAGGCCCAAATTTTACAGGAGCAAAAAAGTGGAAAGGAACCTCGCCCGCGCAAGATTTAACCAATGACCAAGTAGCTTTTTGTAAACATCGTCTAAGTTCCTGACCAAAAAAAAAACAACGGTGTATTTTATTATTTTTTAAAGCAACGATGCCAATCAAGTGAGGAGCAGTCACCAGAGTCAGCCATCAAAAGTGACAACTTAAGAAGAGGAAAAATGGACAAATGACTGTCTGTGTATATGTTGCAAAGTTCGATTTAGTCTACTCCGTGGTCCAAAACGTTTCTTCCAAGTATCAATCGTCAGAAGCAACCCTCATGATATACAACTAAAATATTCTCTTTAGCACCACGATGTACCTACGCATCCGACTCTATATGACAATATAGGAGAACATTTATAGTGTGCACCTGAAATTGAATTTCAACATCAAAATTTCCAAAACTCTCCGCCTCATCATCATCATCATCATCATCATAATGCTTCTCCGCACTTTGCAAACTCGCAAGGATCTTCATCTATAGTTTGTCTCCTCTCGAAACGCACTATGCCACCCCATTTTCCTGGGATAATAATATTTGATGTGTCACACAGATTGTAGGGTATAGTTGCTGCAGAACATTCTAATACAAGGCAATGGACATTGCTTTACAGAAAAAAAAAACAATATTTATAACAACAGTATTGAAATGAGGAGTCCCAAAGGCTATCAGCCAAAGGGATAAGAGTATACCGTCACATGCCCCACCGAAGAAGACAACTACCTAGAGGAAGAAAATACCGAAAAGTTCGAACTAAGAACAACCAATCTGCGAGTACCTAAAGCCCCTTTATACATGTATCCGGAGCATACATAAATATACGTACATGTATATGCCAAAAATCCGATGGTCCTTCATTCCTAATTTAAATGCAAATGAGATTCATTTGACGACAACACCAGAACGCTAACTATCTACCTTACCTATACCCTAAGTTTCTACTCCTTCTACCTTTCTACCTCATTTAAGTCCAATCTACTGTCTCTGTTTAAGGATTGCACTGCACATAGAGCAAGTACACCCGCATACATACATACACACGTTCACACATACGACAATTTCACAAATACAAACACAACACTTTGGTAATTCGAAAATTCATAGCCTACTTCCATGACTTCTCTGTGTGTCCAACCTGCCCGATCCTATACTGCCCGGCAATACCCTACCCTATCCACCATACCTACCACAATGCCAAAGGAGCTATGGATTTTGCAGTTGGGGGTCTTTAGTTCGAGGAGGCTTTGTAGAAAGTGCAAGAATCTTGTCCATTCCGTCTCTACCTATTTTTGGGGATGCACTCCCCACTCTGTCCAAATTAGAGAGATGACGACTCCTTCCCAAGGCTTGCCACCCATTCTGTTTAACATACAAGTTAATTCAGTTTGCAGTTTTGCTTCTACTAGTAAATGCAGACAACCCTTATATCGAATTGACACCCTTCTCTGTCTCAATAGCCTCCAAGAGGGTGGTGAATTAATTGCAAATCAGAGGAAGTTGAGTTGAGGCCATCTCTACACACTGTGGTACATATTACTAAGGCAATGACACTGCCCAGTAGACTATGAAATGTGGAACCGAAACGGCCTTCACCATCAAACCACCCTAACCCGTACTTCATCAAGTTGCCTATGGTATCTATGGCTGTTAATAATTTCTCCACGAATTCCATCCCCAATTCATACCCAGCCAATTTCTAGACTTAAGAGAACAATTCAGTTCTATCGGCTGAACGCAGCAGAGAACAAGATAATTCCGGAGAGGTTATGTTACAGTTTTGGTCCACTGTCGTCCTTTGCTTGCTTGCGCAGAAATGAGGACTAAGGCAGAGTGGTCGGAAGGAGGATGAGATGAGTGGTACCATGAATTAGAGTCTGTAATTATTCATTAGGACGTTTCACATCAGTATAATTTGATGGACACACGAATATCTTTTGGCGTTAAGTCCTAGATTAGAGATGAACGAGGAGCTTGGACAGTTGTGATTTGACACAAAACAATACTTCAGATAAAATAATTTAGTTGGTCTAAAAAGCTTTTATCCTGTTTCTTCCAAGATCCAAAACTGATCACTGTATTTTGCATAACAATCGATACTAAGACTTTTGATAAACCCGAGGCTAATAAGCCTTGAATAAAGGTTGGCTTTAAACATGTAAAAAGTGATAACAAAGCTCAAAGCGACCATTTCTTGGAAGCATATACTTCCTTTTTTATAATTCGCTCCAAAGGTGTTAGGACTCCTCTTATAACGCATGTTGCTGATAGCGAACAGAAGGATAAGGATAAGAATGAGGAAAGTGGTTTGAAACTGGGATATATTCTGGTTTAATTGTTCAATGGGTTGAGTCCAAGTCAAGATGAAGAATTTGGCATCGACTTATTTGCTATCGCTTAATTCACAGGATTTTTTTTATAAATTCATTTAAATACTAGACTGCTGTTTTTGGGAATATTGGTTTATCACCCTGTTTTTACTGATTGTCTACATAAACCATTGTTTACGAACGAACTAAGGTTTTCTCCAGCCGATACACTAACAAAAATAACCACTTAACCCATGGCTCAATACTTGAGTATGAGGTTCGGTCTTTTCTTTTAACGTCCACTTGAAGACTGGAAAACGAAAGAGCCTTCAGCTGGAGTTTCCATGGGTGAAACAAAGATGTCGCTTGGTTTTTCAAGGCAAGAATCACATCTTGGTACACCTAGTAGAATTCGCTGTAGCAATTCCTCCTGCGTTCGGCCTCCTCGCAAACAGGACCGTCCCCTAAAAGGTGGCGTTTATGGAGTTGGATAAATTATTTTCGGTTGATTGCAACGTTTCTGGTCGAGAGCAGGAGAAACTTCAACAGTGACACCTTGGATGCGAACAAAGATCGTCTGCCTATCCCTGCCTATTGCACCTCTGAGATTTTCTCGGGTCCCCAATCCGAACATTGCTTTGAATAGATCTGGGTGTGAGTACCTGTTTTTTTTTCAAGATTTGGAGCAGTATCAAAACTAACTCTTTTGTTGATTTGCGGGCTTGAAGCTACACTTGCACTGGTATCAGCCGATTTGTGTATCTGAAAAAGGTTCCTTGTTGTTTTAAGTAGGGATATGCCTCGACAATTGATTCAAGATGAAACATAGACTTTTTGAAGATCAGGCGGAAATATTGACATATCAATCATAACATATGCTTTTGCCCTCCCCAATCTGACAGATCATCTAGTGCATGCTCCATCCATCCATAGCATCTCCGTCATACTTCAAATGTCCAGCTTCTTAAGCATGTGAACCCACAGTTTTGTTCTAGTCAAGACCTTTTCGAGAAGACGGTATTAGTATATTCCTCATAATGTAAATGACTTTTTTACACAATTCATCTGTTGCCGTCTTTTTCTATATTTAACCGGCATCCCACCGCAACTTTTTGAAGTGGTATTGTAATGACAATGTATATGACATAAGACAGTTTTTGGCTGTGATGATTTCTTCTGTTTCTTCTTCTTTTTTGGATATGCTGAAGTGATTTCGAAGTTTATTTCCGTAGTCTTTTTAGATTTGGTGTCCATATGAATCGCCCCAGAGCTAAGTAAAATGCGACTTTCATAGAGCATTTAGCTTCGTTGGTGGGGCCATGTAAACATTTGGAACCGTCGTTCATTCTCATAAATACACTCTTCTTGAGCAGGCGGTAGCTTTGCGCCAAATTTCTTTGAGGATGATAGAGGCAATCCTGTGACAGTTACTGATGATCGCTACGGAGGTAAATTGGAAAGTTTACTTGTTTCCAAATTGGATTATTTTAGCTAACAATAAAGTACCAAGAAAGTGACGCATCACAAACAGCACAAACATTTTTCACTGCCGAAAAATTACTGACTTGATTGTTGTTGATTCTTATGAAAATGTTGCCTTAGCATCACTACCGTGATGTCACTTGAACGACATGTTAAATATATATTGTTAAATATTTTCACTAAAAAGTTTTCTTTAAAATAAACACATCTATGCAGATTATAATCAGCTTCCCTTGTATTTAAAAACAGACAAATTCAATTTTGATTTAAGTTTTAAGTAATCGTTTATTAATTGTATACGTTAAAATGTTTATTTTTTTCCACATGGTTCTGGTAGTATTTTTTTTTGATATTTGAATTTTTAAATATTTTTTTAAGTCCATCTAATGTTTTCATTGGACAACCAAGTGATTGAAATTTAAATTGAAAGTTTGTGCAGTTTTATAGTTACTCTATTGCGTTAAAATTATGTAAGAATTATAGCCCTTTACTATTGAGGACATCTAGCGTTCTTTTCACACGCAATTCAACTTTCCTTGGTTTAAAATGACATTCAGGGACATAACAATTTTATAGTTTAAAAATAACGTTAGTTACGGCTTCAATTTTTACCACGATGAAGTACACAATCGAGCACGGTTTTGAAATGGCTGAGAATTGCAAATGAAATTTTTTCAATCCGTGGTCTCAACTTGAAGAGCTCTTTCCACAATTTTCAGTCGAAATAATCGTAATTCAACACAGGATTTATGTTAAAAATTAACAGATTCACAGTGAATGTTCCTGTTTATGTGTTACAACTCAATTGTTAATCTGTCAGACCACATTGTGGTTAAATCTGCAGAAGGATCTTAGACCACACCATGACAAGATCAAGTTAACTAAAAAATGAAGCCTCTTGAGGAAAACTTCTCCGGTTTAGTTTTGTCACAGTTTGATAAAAGTCCTGAATTTCGTCAAAAAATCATCTTCAGCGAAAAGGCTTATTTTTGGCATCATGACTTCACATGTATTATTGCCCAGCAACAAACCCACATATCCTTCAAGAGAATCGATTTAGTCCAGCTGGAGGTTTTTTTGAACAGTATTTTTTTCGATCAAAATGATCGGCATGGAATATACTATAGTTCACTTTCGTGCCACGTTGGAGGACGAATTTTGGCCATAAGTAGATGGTCAATCAGTCAACACCACATGCAATTTATCGCCGTTGGATATCTTTTTATCGAACAACGTTAAGTCATTGGTTTTTGCCAACAGGCCAACCACGTTAGTGAAGTTCAGAAATAATAAAGAAAGAGACATTGGCGAACAGTGTGTAAAAGTGGCAAGGAATTTAATGTAAATTAATTATCATTGCAAATTTTTTGGCACTATTACAATACCAGTAAGCCAACAAAATATTTGTCAGGATAACAAATAAAAATGAGTTATTTGCTTCAGGTTAGAGATCGATAGTAGCAATAGCAACCAGGGACATCGTCTCTCAAGATGAAAAGTGGATTTAAAGACAACTCTATAAAAATACTTTACGAAAAAAGAGACAGAAAGTAAAGAATCAGTAGTAAGAATAAGCTCAGTTGTCTATAAAGAGTGTTGATACGCAACCTGAAGACCGGCGGCAATATCAGTTTTTATAAATAATCTTATGTTTTAATATTTTTCAATAAGCAAAGATATATTGAGATGTGTTTCTTTTTTAAAAAATCAGATTGATCTATCACTTTTTTATTTACTGCCCAATTGGTCCCGGTTTCTCGAGCTTCAAGTGTTTTAAAAGCAACGCTTGTATTAAAAGCTTGCGTCTTGTTATTGTATCACTGCTATTGACGAAAACAAAAGCAACAGTATGCATATCAAATGACGACCCCTTTCCTCGAATCTCTGCTAATCCCGTGCCCAGTTGATAGATACGAACAGAACCACAAGTTTCTGAAAGTCCTTTAACGGAAGGAATACAAAATTTTACCCCAAAATCGGGTCGCACTAAACACAAACACAATCTTCAAGAATTTTCGCTTAGCGAAAATCATTCAAAATGTTGACTACATAATTAGAAATTATAATGAAGGAAACCTTCCGGTAGCTTCTTATTAAATATATAAAAACCACAAGTAACATTTACATCATCCCATAACCGACCCCCACAGCGAACCCATCTTAACCATCACCACTACATTAGTATAGCCACAACCGTCTAAGGCTAATTTTCTAAAATATAATTCCAGACTTAGCCAGTCAGGCCATACCTACCTACATGTTGGTAGGTACTTAAATGTCTGCTCCTCGATTCTCATAAACTAACCCCACCAAAGACCATCCATCCACTCATTTTCAATGATATAATTTCCATTTGTAGATGTGTGTGTGTGTGTGTGTGTTTTTGATTTTGTGTTTTGAATAGTGTTTGTAGTTGGCCATATATATCTAATGCATATTCCTACCTTCGTCGCATTTATAATTTATTACAGGAATCTCATTAAAGAAAAGCCACAATTTCAATCAAAACACCCACAACATCCTTCGGAAAAATTCCTCACACTCTCATCCTAACTAACCCTTACCAGTCCTTTCGTCGTCGTTGTATTCGTCGTTCGTTCCTTAAGTCCTCATCACATCGTCGTATAATTTAATTCCGAAAGGATATGCCATCACCAACCAGGGCACAACAACACAACCCGTTCTACATTTCTGACAATTCAAGCCCAATGTTCGGTGTTCGTTGCTCGGTCTTCTTCGTCATTTTGCTGCTCGCCTCTCCAAATGCTGGTTTAACTTCCAGTACCAGCATTCGTTTATGTATTGGTGTATTGAAAATTTTATGTAAATGCTTAGCTACTCTCCGAAAGCATTAATATCCTTTCTATCCAGCCTGCGTTGCTTCCATAGCACTGTAGTACTTGGTCTGATTCCACTTTCTACTTACATTTGTGCTGACGAACTAGCCCCTATTAATGTGTACTTTCTTGGTTGAGCCCTCCGCACCCGCCCCCCCATAACACCTCTAAAGGCTTACATATGTAGGTACATACATACATACGATATAGTTGTGTCCAAGTCCAATGTGCAACTAACCACCACCCAAACACAATAACATCATCCATCTACACTCTACATCATAGTTTTGCTCGATGGGATACAAGAGTGAGTGTGATGTGTTGTTTTGCATGCATTAAAATGCCGGGTTGTCCTGGTGGATAAGACGTCGCCGTAGTCGTCTCACCCATCACCTCAGACCCCATTGCCAACATTTTGTCCTATCTGTCCGCCGCGCCGCTTGTTCGCTTACTAATATTAGCAGAGACACAGATAGTGAGAGAGCGAGAGACAAAGAGTTCGGGGGTGAGACTTGGTAGATACAAACAGGAGCGGGTTCAACAAAATAAGGATTTGAATTTAACTTTCTTGAAACACTTAACTAAAATTAATTATAAAAGGCGAATAAGGTGTAGAGCCGGATACCCTATTGCTCAACCCCATCCGCACACCCACAACATCCGATACTAAGGGTGGCCAAAGCCATATGTATATGAGCCTGTGTGTGCTCTAATTATCCTTATGGTCGTTGATTTTACATTTTATTAGATGTAAAGAAGGACCGATAGCGTTGGCAAAGCACACGAAAAACCCAAGAAGGTGAAAATAGTTCATACAGATGAATGATGTTATGTAGATGAAGACGTGAGATGTGAGATGTACTATAAAACGCACAGGACGATGCCTGTGAAGTAAAGCAATAAGATTTCCAAAGTCGATCGTTAGTCAGTGGCAATGCACGGTGGATACTTTCTGGTCTTTCGAATTTTGAATGAGTCCAGAGAATGTACATATACATACATATATGTATGTACGTTTGTATGTGGTCGATGGATATGGTGGAGTGGAGGTGATCAAGAAAATAGGGGTTGTGTTTATGTAGATTGGATAATTTTAATTGAAATTTTAGAGAGAAAGGTCGATACTTTATTATGAACTCAGGGATAAGGCATACCTGAAGGAGCTACAAGATTTACATAGGCCTACAAAGGTGTGCCTTAAAATAGAATAAGGATGAATTTATTAAGCGCATTTGACAGCCATCGTTGTCGAACACTCAAAAATTATATTATTATGAAAACATAAGTGTCATTTGTTAGTTTAATTAACAATCTTAAGTGAAGCAAGTTTGTTTAGCTAGCGTTTTTGGAACATGTTCGTTAAAATATTCCCCAAGCATATCTGCCAACATGGATTTTTTTTTTTTAATAATTTGTTCGTTCTCAAGGATTTATGACTGCCCTTATGATGCATTTTTCACAGAGCGAGCGGAAGATTTAGGAGAAGAATTGAAATCGCTAGGGGAAGTTGACATCGACTCATTTGCATTCTCTTAATTCACAGTATTTAATTTGAATTTATACTGGAACAGAACCAATGACAGTTCGTTAACAATAAACCATTTTTTTGATGGTACAAACTTTAAATTCCCAAATGGTAATTCAATACAGTACAGCAAGGCCAAGGACTTCTATAGATGATCGTCCACTCTTGAGATAGTGCCTTTATTTCGACCCAAATGGAGAATGGTGACTGGACCATATACGATGATAAGATTAACGTTCAAGACTGAATCCAGGATATAAACTTGTGAACTGTCAATTGATTCAATTGAAAGCACTTATCCCAAAAAAGCCAGTCTTGAAACGTGTGCAGAAATGAAGACATCTCAAGTAAAATCTCCAGAAAAAAAATCAAAGAAGATCAGAAATTTTGAAAGCAACTTTCATTATTTTATTTATTTATTTATTTCCTCGACATACTGCGTCATTTTTCATATCTTGAAACTGCTTTTTTGTCGAATAATTAGAAATGAAATTTTATAAAATATCCTTGATCAATTAGTATAGTCTTCGACGTCTAGGGTTTTACAGATGAAATTACCTCGAAATTACCCTCAAATGTAAAAATGTGCCTATTTGATCTGTGGCAGTTCGCAGGGGTACGAAGAGCGAAAATTTGCTCACCAAATTTGCTTTAATCACCAACAAAAGGACTTTCCATCCGCCGCCGATTATTGTTTTTTAATTTACACTGCCGTGCATAAGTTTCCAGACAAAACATTTTTCCCCAAAATTGCTTGGGAAGTTGCTCTCTCACCGAAGTTGGAGACGTGATAGCATGAGTTAGGAAAAGTTTACACAAAAATTATAATAAGAGCATAGCTTGCCGTTGGGTTTTACGATAAATTAACCCTCGACTAAATGAAACACTGAAAAACACGACTTCAAACCACAGAGCTACTTTAGAATGGGCTTGATAGAGAGGTTTAAAAACAGTGTCCAATGTTGAGAAATACTCTTTGGTATACTATATATCCTATCTATCTAGACACATTGAGATCAATAACTTAGGAAATGTGTAAAAAATTATTCAAAAGGATGGCTAGATTGACGGACAGATGCTTTCAAATACGAGACCCAAACTTTGTTCATTTATTTAGTAGAAGGATTGGGAAAAAAATTTAATGATTGTGTATTGGTTTATTTTTTGGTGATGAAACATAGATCCACTACTGTACACAAAAGCGAGAGAAACAGTTGGTTTTACCAGACAAACACGTTCCAAAAAGGCTGGATATCTCACCCTCCGAAAGCTGTGAAACTTATTGGATAAGGGATCACCAGTATATGGTTGATTCACACCTCCGCAGCTGTCAATGTCAGATTGGTGGATTTACACCATGAATCGCTACCGTATTCTCTTAAGTTGGCTAATTGAGACTTCTTCTATTTCGCAAACTTATAACATGGATTGGAACAGATTCGGTTTGAACGACAAGATGAACACCGCCGAGTACATTTTCGGGTAGAGTTTGTCAAATCGTATTTTTTTTGAAACAGAACACGAGTTGGAGCTCCACAGAAAGAAATGTCCTCAGCTGAAGGTAGACTACGTTTTGAAATAAAATGCAAGTCCAGCTTCGTGTTACGCTCGGGGGAAAATGAAAGGCGTATGTTAGTCTCTATGATGTAAATGCGCAGGTCACCCTTCAACATTAGTATTGATGTTACTTTGGCAGAAGTTCGTACAAATCTATAAATAACTTTAAATATTTTGTACACTGGCGTTATATTCGAGACTTCTTAGCAGATACTCTCAGTTTTTAATTTTAAAAGAATTGATCTTCCCTCATTCAAATATACGTCGACTATGTTTGCGTAACTACAGCATTTAAGCCTTCTTTGGTCTCAGTATAGACAATCTTTTATAAACATAATAATGCGCATGTTGATTGCATTGCCTCACTCTGTTTTTTCTTTTTCATTGCAACCCACAACAATTCAAAACCAATGCGCATCGATACCTCCTTCGCTTCATCATAAAAATGCAGCCTGCCAAATCTGAAGTCAATTAGTCTCCTTCCGACCATTAACAAAGTACTCAAAAAATTGTCCAAGGAGTGCGTTGTGGACAATGATAAAAAAAAAATCTACAATTAATTAGAACTGAAACTTAAAACTACACAAAACAACTGTTAGAGCACTTTCACGTAATGAATGTCCAGATTTACCAGTGCGCAGTCTCATTAAGCAAGACAGGGCCTCTCATGAAGACGAATTTTCTACAACCAAGTTGACCGATCGAAGTGACTACTCCATAAATATCGCAGAATTAATCCTGTTTTGTGATCTTATGGGCTTTTTTTTGTTTTTAAGAAATTCGATGGAAAATTAAACTGTACGAAGACCTTTGTTCTGTTTTTTTTTTCACTTTTAGTTTTATTAAAAAAAATTTTGGGGATTTTAAAAAATGTTTTTTTTTACAAATTCAAAATATTTAACAAAATAACTATAAAATATTAACGCTGTACGGAGCCCTTTTGAACTTTGTGTTTTTATTTTTTGCTTCTTTTAATATAATACTAAATAATAAAATAAAAGTTCCTCGAGTTCAGTCTTAGTAGTGTTAAACCACGTCAACGGGTAGTAGAACTATTTCTTAGGATGTAAGGAATATCCAGTCGATCGTGGGGATCGTGAGATCTCGAGTTGCAAAAAATGTGGAATGAACGAACGCCAATTCAGCAGTTATGGTGGTGGGGCTTTTGGGTAGTTCATTGATCTACTGGTCGTGAATTTGCCTGCTTGAAAAACGTCTTGAACGATAGGTAGAAAACGCATGATCTTCTGGAGAAAAAATAAAGCCCGTTCCACTATTTAATGTTGCTGCAACAATGTCATATGATTATATCATAATAAGGCATTAAAATAATTATTTATTTATAGTTTGCACCGCAGAAAGTTTTTTTTTATTATTCATAAGGGCATAGACATTTAAGCAGTAATTTTCCAGGTTTCTATTGTCATGTATGTACCCCGCGTGTGTATTTTCATTTGTAAGTTCAAGACAGAACTAAAAAATTACACATACATATTCATAGATTGGCTGCAAGTAAAAATTGAAACAAAGTTGCAGTTGCAATTAAGGAGGAAGTTTACGTAATTGTACAACCAGTTGTATCATCAGTTTGATTCATATCATTCAAAAACTACCAAAGATTATAATAATTTTAAATAATGCATCAGTGGAACCGGAGTGTAGAGGCTGTCACAAATACTAGCGAACTCGTCGTGGCAAATCACTACGAAATACCTAGAATGTTTCATGCCACCACCAGCGAAGCTGGAATGGAATTCTGTGAACCGAATTACGACGCAAAAATCGTCCTTGGGGTCGGAAAAACCAGTCACTAAGTGATAGTAAATGCCGACTCTTAGATTTTGCTCACAAACAATTTCTGATCTGCACTGGAAAAGCATATGAGAAGCATGCGAGAAGGAGAAATGAAAAATATATAGAAAAGAAACACCCATGTGCGAGTCCGATACGCACGCGAAGGGTTCCGCATGGCCATACAATATGCAACACTACACGTTTATATATTTGATGTTAGATATCTCGTTGTCTACCTTTTTGGAGAAAAATTGAGTTTCGATTTTTAAAAAGAACGTTTTTGTATGAGCACCCCGTTTTTTTACACGATATTATTATTTGTTGTTATATCAGCCACAGAAGCATTCATTCTGTGAAATGTATGTGCATGTGACAGCCGGACGGATGGACGGACAGCGAAGGCTCAGCAATAGAATTCCGATGGCATCCTGCGGCTATGGAACCCTTAAAAATTTGCGTTTTACGAATGATTCGCAAATGTTTATTTATTGGTAATAAAGAAATTTTATTTTTAATAGACTTTTTATATTTTATAGTAGTTAACAATGTATATAGTCAGTTGCCATAAAAACGGATCATGAGACGAATTTTAACCGATAAGAGATATTTGCTATACAGGCTATCAAAAACTGAGTGGTCCAAGGTAATTTCGAAAAGAAAGAGGTCAAGTGCGAGTCAAATACGCACACGAAGGGTTCCGTACAATATGTAGCGCTCCATATTCTTTAATGTCTGAACTATCGCCAATGTCCTGGAAAAAATTTCATACAAATCAATTGGTCTACGAAAAAAGCTCAACGGAGCTGCTAATGTCACTTAAAAACATCTTACGCATATAAATAGTTAAAAGGATCCTTCCGTAGAAATAAGTCTGATGGTCTGGCACCTTAAAGTAAAGGTTAGAATTAGAGTCTTCATCCTAAACATTTAAGTCTTATAAGGGTATAGTTGAGATTCCTGTATTATAACATATCACTAGAGCGGCCGCTAATAAACAGGGACAATCGAAATATATTTTGTTTTGGTTCCAAAATACTGTAAATAACGATTAATAACGATTCTGCAAAACATTATTTCACGTCCCGTCGTTTAAGTCAGCTAGATGCACGGATTTCAAATTTTTGATTATTGTGTCGTTAATGCGATTTAGAAATTTGATGAAACTTCAAATCAAGGTTAAAAATCGAATCAAAAAAATATGTTTGTTTGCAACCATTTTCTAGTTTTAAAAATATTTTTTAAAGGCTTTGAGTCCCAATGAGCATCTTCATGCAAATGTTTGATTGGTAAAAGAATTGATGATTAATCTTCTTGGTCACTCATTAATAAAATTAACAAAACAAAAAGTCTGCACTGAAACTTTAGTAAATTTTAGTCTCAGTAAAAAATAAAAATCCTTTATCAGAATAATGTCATTAAGTTTGAACCAAGTTAATAATCTACGAGTAAGGAAATAAATTGTGATTAATTCTCAAAAGCTCGTAACGTACAGTCTTTCTGCGACGAAAACATAACCCAGACACGAGTGCAAAACTCCATTCCAGACCTTCGCAATGCAGTAATTCCTTTGTGCGTGCATTAACGTTGCTTACCTCTCATGCCAAGATTATTATTGTTGCATTCAAGACGTCGCATGCATCTCATTAATAATTAATTGCAAATTATGAACGCCCACGCATATCACGACGACCGACGCGGCGCGGCCCGAAGTATCATAGCCCAGCAACATGTAAAAGCCATTCTGTCTGATGAGATGATTTTAAATTACGAGTTAACGAATAAGGAGATCTAAATAAAATTAATATTTCTACTTAATTGCCAGTCACTCCAGAGTGGGTATTTTCTGGGCCCAGAGGACTCAAAGTCGGTCGGCGCTGGACGCACGATCACATCTTAAATGGTACTCACTCGTGAAGAGAAACCTGAAACCAATCCAATAACTCTAACGCATTAATATGTACTTCTCTTCGTCTCTATAAACATTGCTGTAGCCTTAATCCTTAACTGTTGCCCCTTTACCCTTCTGCTCATGTTTAACCAGTTGATTGTCACGTCGGCTGGTCGGCTCTGTATGCAACCTTATGGTCCTCACTGTAATTTCTACGGTTTATATTATTTTTATTTTGGGAGTGGTAGGCTTTGATGGCGCATAATTGCACGGTATAAAGGCAAAATAAAATTATGAGGGACTTGCACATTGTGCATTTGTAGAGAGTAGAGTCGTATTTTGCTCGATGTAGCAGGGGACCTAAGTCGAAGTAAGTGCTTTAGTTTTTTTTTTTTTTTGTTTCTTTGGCTTTTTTTTACGTTCCGTGATATCACCTTATAATTACGAGCTGGGGCACAGAGCTGTTTGTATGCTTTATGAATAGTGTTGTTTTTCGCATTGGCCATTTGTTTGTAAATAATTTTTTTGCGTTCCAGTCATTTGTCTTGGGTCGATGATTTAATTCAAGCCCATATATATATATATGTACCTTGCAAATAAATGGTTAAAGGGTTTTATTGCTTTTCTCGCACGATGCTACACTTGTAATTGCATAATGAGGATGAAATTAATATCGAATTACGTGTCTGATTACTCCACATCGAAGACATCTAGTTTTCCTTCAGCTTGGAAATCATTACTCGACTTTTTAAATTTAATTTTTTGAAAGTATTGAATTGAATTTGCAATAAGTTTTATTTTTTCCTTCAGCAGAATGGATTTGTTTTAAAAAAAACATATACTACTGTGTCCAAAAAATAAGGTGACATATGAATTTAAACTGCGCGCGTCGAAGGATTTGGAAATTTTTCTTTCTTTTTAAGTTGGTAGTGCTGTCAGTGACATCTATGTGATATTTCATGTCAAAATATATTCATAGTGTTTGAGATACGCGTCGTTTTGTGAGCTGCTAAAATTGAGTTTTTCGTTTTTTGCGATGTCGAAATTTATTGAGAGAAGAATTTGCATTAAAATTTGTTTGCGGAATCAATTTTTTGCTGCCGATACGTTGAGGATGGTGCAGAAAGCCTTTGATGATGAGGCTATGTCTAAAAAAAATGTTTACAAGTGGTATAGCGTTTTCCAAGCCGGCCGTGAACGTGTCGAAGACGAAGAGCGTTCTGGGCGACCATCAACCTCAACCGATGATGCTCACGTCCAACAAATCAAAGTTTTGTTGTTGAAAAACCATCGATTAACGATAAGAGACCTTGCTGATGAAGTTGGCTTATCGAAAGGCTCAGTCAATACCATTTTGAAGGATGCTTTGGGCCTCAAGCGCGTCAAATCTCGACTGGTACCGAAAACATTGATTTTTTTGGAAAAAAGGCGTCGCGTTGAAGTGTGTGAAACAATGCTTTCCGGCTACCAGGATGTCATGAAATGCATTATAACTGGCGATGAGGCTTGGATCTATGCTTATGACCCCGAAACAAGCGATCAATCGAGCGAATATCGTGCCAAAGGAGAGCCGAGACCAAAAAAACCGCGCCAAAGTCGCTCAAAAATCAAGGTCATGTTGACTGTTTTCTTCGATTATCGTGGTGTTGTGCTTTATGAATTCCTTCCAACCGACCAAACAGTCAACAAGGAATATTATTTGAACGTTATGCGTCGTTTGCGTAATGCTATCCGCTTAAAAAGGCCGGAATTGTGGAAAGACAATTCTTGGTTTTTACACCACGATAATGCACCATCCCATACCGCACTCGTAATTCGTGATCATTTCGCCAAAAACTCAACCCATATCGTTCCGCAACCACCGTATTCACCTGATCTGGCGCCGTGCGACTTCTGGCTGTTCAACAAGCTCAAAAGACCGCTCCGGGGACACCGTTTTGATACAATAGAGAAGATTCAAGCCGCAGCGAAGACGGAACTGAAGGCCATCCCGGAAAGTGACTACAACCAGTGTTTCAAAGATTGGAAAATCCGTTGGCATAAGTGCATTGCATCGGGAGGGGATTACTTTGAAGGGGATGAAATTGATTTGGAAGAATAAATAAAGAATTTTCAAAATAAAAACAATATCACCTTATTTTTTGGACACAGTAGTACAACAGCAACTTTACTAATACAAACAGATCAACATAGCTTTTGTAAAGCCTTTGATAAATTGAATCATAATAATTGAATAATCCACATAAGGCGTCCCTAACTGGTTGTTTAGTTCGCTCGTGAATTACTTATGCAGCAAAACTAAAAGTTTCTAATCGTAGTGCTAGATATTCTGGAGTACCACAAGCTAACTACCTTAGACTTTGCTTCTCATTTTTTCATAAATGACTTATGTGAAGTTGTGGTTCACTTAAAAGTGTAACAATATGCTGACGATGCAAAATAATATCTGATCTCTACAGAACCTTACTCAGTGTGCCATGCTGTGAGCTTGAATATTTTGACAACAAAGCTAAGAGTGAACTTTAATTAACTCTTCGTTTCTAAGACTCCTACTTTACTTCAAGAGATTTGTAGTTGTGTCTAGAATTTTAATATCTAACTCATATAAATTGGATTGAATCCTTTTTTTTTTTTTTGTTTTTCGTGCATTACAATGGAACAGAAATTCAAATTTGTCATCCTACTGAAAATTTTGCTTTTTTCCCCTTCATACTCTCAAAAAACGTCGTGCAGCTATGAATGCTATTTCCTTGAAGGTCTTATTAACTCACATGCACAGCCTCAAATTTTGAATTCGATCGATTCTTTCATATAATTAATTGTTATATTGGTTAATACAAAAATTGTATTGCTCCACGGCTGCTTAATTGTAAAACCTTGCAAGCTATAAAATTGTAAATTGCTTCAAAACAATGGTCTAGATTCTTATCACTATTAAAGAGTATTTATTATTTTACTCCGACAAATTTTATTATAGTATTCTCAAAGATTTTTTTTTCAATTCGGGTCGGGGTCTCCGAAAATGTTATGTTAACAAGGAACGAGTAACGAGACCCAAACATGAGTCTTTAGTTTTGGAGACATTTTAGAAGAATATTTGTTAAAATAATAAATAATAATAATAATTTACTGAAGACTAATTTATTGAATATGTGAATGTTTATTTGATTTTTATAACTAACCAAAACTTAAAAACTAATATTTATGATTTTCGTTTTTATTTAAGGATGTTTGCAGACCATCAGTAACATATCTGAAGGACTGTATGCAAAAAATTTGAAAATAAAAATCTAGAAAATTTGCAAAAACCAATCAATACGCGAGCTAGTTTAAGTATGAACCTGAATACAATTAAACATACGAAAGAGGCTCAGAGCCGAGAGCGTCCGCAGAGGACCAGTAAGCTTGTTAAGTAAAATTATATAAGCTAGTTTTAGTTTAAAATAAAGTTTTAAATAAATAAAAATGTATTTAAACCGGAAAAATAGGAAAGAGTAAGAATCTCTCAACAAGATGAACAAATGCCGAAATTTTATTGAAGATAATTCTTTTGCGTCAGAACTAAAAATCGGAACTAAATATTTATGACGTTATTTATAAAGTCTTAAGTATAAATACTAATTTTAATTGAGAAGGCATAGAAAAACCTTTATATAAGGGGAAAAAAATAATATTAAAAGGAAAACCCTAAAAAGGATAAGCCGAATACTCAAAAAAAAACAAAATTTTTCAAATTTCTTAAAATATGTATGTTTGTGAAAATTTGTAATTTGGCGACAAGATAAAACTAAATAAATAACACAGAAAGCAGAAATATGTTGTAGGGGTCCTAGTTCCTAGTTCAACGAGACGAGCACACAGTACAACAGCCAAATATAATATAATACGTAAAGACTGATTTGACAATCAGTGCATCTTCAGTTAGTTTAAATTTAAATTATAATTAACAATTGAAGCTAGTTTATGAAATTTTTATATTATTTTGAAAAAAAAAATGCTTATAGGATTTATGACTACGTTTATATTTATGTACTTCTCTTGCATAGATCGAGCAGAAGAACAACGTGATATATGAAAATTTATTCAGTAGTTTTAAAAATATCTTCTTATTTCTTCTTATTTTTGATCCTCTTCTCCATTTATTTTTTTAATCTCGAGAATTCAAACACTAAACTGTGTTAAAACAAGTATTAGCCACCTAGCCAGGCTACTATCATTGGTCGATCATTCCTATGATAGCGCTGTAAATAAATTAGATTCAAGAGAACAATTCAATTCAAGGACTCTAACATACTTGTATAGTATATGAACGTTGGACCTATAGATTGATCCATTTAAAAAAAAAAAATTAATACATCACATCATTTACGGAAGGACGAAATGGTTTCCGCTATATTCTCAGTGAAAAAAAATCAGATCTAAATGTTTCTCTTAGGCTCTAAGATCTCTAGAGTGTTTCTTGAGCGGAGTTTTTATCTAAGGATTAAAAAATTGCTGTGTCGAAAGTACTGAATGTTCTAACGAGCTCGAAAGATTTGGAGGCGATTTGCAAAATTCTAAAACAGTTGAAATCAACCCCCCTCTATATATTGTATGCTTTTCAAGATCATTAAAAAGTGCTCCTGAACCGTTTTAAAAAAAAAAGTGTTCGTGTTATTTTTGTTCTAACATTTTTCGAATGAATGCAGAAAAGAAGGTTCATCGAAAAGCTGTGTGAACGAATGAAGAGTTTAAAATTTGCGCCAGAAGGAAGAGAGAAGTAATAATGAGATAGGATGAGTCGAATTTATTTTCAAGGTAAATAAAGTAAAGTTAAGATATCATGTATCCTTCAAAATCTTAATACACCTAACCCAACCAAATAAGGATGTGAACGGTGGCCAAAAAGCAACTCACCCGGTGATGTTTGCTATATCCTTAAATTGAAACGAAATTATTACTTTACCTTTGAGTTTTTGAGGATGTCTTTTTTAAGATGACGTCGCTCAAGGAGATGTTTTGGAATCTTAAGCTGCATAAAAATGCAATTTCGAAACCATCGGGAGTCTACAACTTTTTCTCATAGCCACGGTCGTTCAGCAGACAGTAACTGCCTTTGTAAGGCAATATTTTTAAGCCCTTTCACATAAATGCCCTGCTGAGTTGAATATGCAATGAAGTGTTGCTTTTGTAGGCTACTGTTTCATTGTGTTCGAGGCAAATCGCTTAACGCATTTATTTTTGACCATCTGGTATACGACGGCCAAGACAACTAGGCCGAAAATAACGTTGCTCAAAAATCACTGACAAGGTATTTTGTGGAAAACTATCGCCACTTAGCATCATAAACAGAGGTTGTTCGATAAGGCAGCAACTTTGATTCCGGAAGGCGCTCGGATCGTGTTAAGTTCTTTCATGGCACTGACAAAAAATTTGAATTTGAATTTGAGCTTGCTGATGTTTCTCTCGAACAAATTTCCCAAAAAAAATTCAATTCAGAATCATATAGTATATACCCGCGCAAAGGCTATGCTAGAAAAATCTGATTTTGAAACCTTTAATTCATGAATAAGCATTTGCGAAATGCCTGCATGCTAACCGATTTCGAGCTTTACTTTATGTGTCGGGTAAGGTTCAGAAAATCACTACCAGGCTTCGTATGTTTCCGTGAAACGTGATCATTGCCTGCTTTTAGGCGTTAAATAGAGTTGCGATTTTAAAAAACACATTTTTCGTATTAACCCCTCCATTACTTTTAACTTTATATCAATTTTCTTATTTACGGTCATACACTCAGTACACCTTCTGTGAAAAACGGGCAAACGGACGGACGGACAGCGGACTTACGGAACCCTAAAAATAAAAATTAGCTTGGAGTACTAACGAAATCAACCCAGAATCGCTCATGTTTGTTACGCATATTCAAAACATAGACTTCCATCGATTAAAAAAATATGCTGAAACAATTAAACCTTAGTTCACTGGCCTTGCGTTCGAGGTTAACGTTAACAAAATCAAAAAAAATATATCGTTTTTAATTGCTTCAAAAACATTCGCCGTCCTTTCTTTGTAACGCAAAGTGAAATTTATCTAGTAGTGGTTTATCATGTCAAAACACAACTTACAGGATATCTGACAAAACAATCCACATGGAACTCCTTGACTGTGAAATTCTGTGAGTGGGTCAGCACTCGTGGAAAGCCATCTCACTGACAAATACTGACACATACGGACACGTACGAGTATTATCCGTTTGGTTATGTTTTATATAGTAATATAGTGTATAACAAACTCACCTCAGGTTTTAGATTGATAGGTTGATATTGTTGCTGTGACTGAGACTGTTGCTGCTGATGACTTTGATGCTGTTGCAGGTGAGGCGGGTGATGCTGGGTGGTGTTGGCTCCAGGCGATGACGATGGAAACGGAGATGATGACAATTTGTTCGCTGTAACCCCAATAACTGATGATGTAGCGGCAATGGTCGCTGTTGTAGCTGCCGTTGTTGACGGTGAAGATGCTGAAGACGATGATGACGATGACGAGGATGACGATGATGATGATGAAGATAAGGTTGACGATGTAGATGATGTGGACGAGGCAGATGATAGATTGGGCACTGGACGTATTGTGGCGGCAATTGAATTGACTGCCGTTGAGGTGGGTGTAAGCTGTGAAGGCGGTGACGATGGGGACGGGGTTGGTAGACGTGAAACTGGAGCGATGCTGCCTCCTGAACTTATACCACCAAGTGGCGAAGGAGTTGTATCAAATTCACGTTTTATGCCGCCTAATGATGCGGTAATTGTTGCTTCACAGGGCAGCACAGTGCCTAACATAGTCGGTGTGTCTGCTTTACTTTGGTGACTATTGCTCTCGGTTTCTTCAACACCCTCCGCCATATTAAATCCGCATCGCGATTCGTCTAAAATCACACAGAATTCCATAGTTTATTATTATTTGTATATGCAACAGTGTAGAAGTGTTTTCGAAGTATGTGATAAAAATAAAGTTCCCATTTATATAATCATGTTCATCCATACTTGCTTTGGATGTGAATAGACGGAGTTATGTATCTATGTATGTACTCAAGATTTAAATACATAGTCGTTTAGATCCCATAAAGTGATATTAATTATATTTTTTCGACTTTCTACTGAAACATTTTTTTTTATTTTAGAAATAAAATTTGTTGTATGATTTTTTGCCTTGTATAAGGATTAAGCCTTCGGCTTCCTTAAAGTCGATGGTGTTACTCAAAATTGGGGGATCATAACTTTTCCATTTCTGCTACAATAAAGATACAACTAATAAATTGTATGGTTCTATTGGGTCATTCATACATAATATATATAAACAAAAATTATTATGGAAATAAATAAATATATGTCAAGACAGATATGTTTGGTAATCAACTAGCAAACCAGTCTAGCAATTCAGATGCGATGGACGTAGTTTAAGTATGAGGTTCTTTGACTCGGTATCGCGAATATAGAAAACACATTCCATTCATCTCATATTACTTTTATAAATTATTGTTATAACGGTCAAAGTATATCATACCAGACGAACAGGAGGACAGCGGAGTCTTAGTTATAGGGATCTGTTGGCAGCCTTTGAGTATAGGACCTTTTAAAACTAAGGGAATGGTTCCTTGAGATTTTTTTTCCTGCGCTTTCTTTGTGTATTATTTTTTTTTTCTTTTCTTTTATTCCAAACGTTTTTTTTTCAGTGTTAACTCTTGTCTTATACCAATGAAAAACCAAATGGCAAAATGTATATGTTTCTCTTTAGCTCTCATAATTGTTAACCAGTTTAGTTGTTTTTAGGGTTCCGTACCTCGAAAGGAAAAACGTCTTCCGTCCGTCTGTCTGTTAAGATTCTTTTTCTCAGGAACGCGGATTTATCAAGCTGGAATTTATCAAATACTCAAATCCACTGTCCCTTGGAATTTCAACGCCAACGCAATCAAAATATCCAGCCGGTTATGTCGCAAATTTCTGAAAATTTTTGACATTCGCAAATGAATCAAAACCAACAGGGTACTTATACTTATTATATACAGGGTACTTGAATTCAAAATCTTGAAATTTGGTACAAAGAAAACTCTTTTAGCAAAGATAAAGAAAAAATTGCGTTGATTGTAAATTTTTAATAATTTGAAACTTACTATACCTTTCCTCATGAACGTGAAGAGGTAATTAATTGAAAATGATATCAAATACGCAGGTCTATTTGCCTTTCAGCTGTGAAAATAAAATACATTTCTAAGTCAACGCAAAGGTACAACCATTTTACCGCATATTTTGAGACTCGCAACTACTCGCAAGGGAATCAAAACCTAAATTAAATTATTATATATTAATATGGTCAAACATATTTTCAGAAAACTTCTTTGTATTGTTCCTACAATATTTTATTTTGTAAGGATGCTGCAAGGCTAGTGTAGGTATTTCAGTTATATTATAAAATAAATGATATGTGATAATTTAAAATAAAGCATTACTGAAACGCTAAAGAGACCTTTGTCTTTTAAAATACCACAACTATGACTCGAATGTCATGATGGGTGAACTTTTATTTATATACCTACAGGTTTGTATGGAGTCCTTGGTGCGCGAGTCCGACCCGTACTTGGCCGGTTTTTTTTTTGTTTAATATAGACTTTTACGGTACGAAGTTGAAAAGCAAAAAAAGAAGCGTACAACAAACTTTTGTATAAACAAATTTTCGACTCTTACGTACTTTAATATAATTTTAAATTTCGATAAAATAATATTAATTTTCTTAAATTGAAGAAGAAATAAAAAAGTGATTTCGACTGAGTTTCTTGTAAAACAAAAAACTTGAAAGTGATATTAAAAACAGTTTAATCTTGAAGCACAAATTGTCACTAGCTTTTTTCCGTAAATAGAATTAGTTTTTATTGACCATCATTTCGTATAAATAACCTTTTATAAGCAAAATACAGTAAGTTGAAATAATCTCCAGAATCATCCTCTGTTTGTACTTTAAAACCAAAGTTTACTAACCTCATTCTAATCGCAGCAGTGAAAAGGAGCCAAAATGAATTGAAAATAATAAATAGCATTTACCTATTCCATTCCGGACTCAGTTTTCTCCCGCATCACCGCCATTTATTTAATTAATAAGCATATCAGACATAATTATTATGGGTATGGAGTAACCTCATGATCTATCGGACAACAACAAAGTAGATGGAAAACAATTCAGGTTTGCAACTTTCTTGTGTGTATTTTCAGTCACACTTATTCGCAATCGCGTGCCTGCAACATTGTTGCAGCCACCAGAAGTCTTAAATACTTGCCCTATGTACGGCTAGTCAGAATATAAATTGTCGTTATTGAAATTACTTCAGTTAACGTGCTAACGTCGCTTTTAATCGAATGAACAAGGGTATTCAAGTGCGAAGGTATTTTGCATTTATTAAGAGCCAGATTAATTAAATTTCTTCATGTCGTGGGCTAACTAATGATAATCGTTTTATATCAGTACTTTGAAAACAATCACCTTTCTTTACCTAGTTCGTAGATGGAAATACATTCACGCTCTCGATGATGCTGAGAGTCTTTAAATGCATTTTACATATGACGCATAGAAGGATCAGGAGAAGAATTGCAAAATTGTGCAGTCGTCTTAAGCTCTGTATCTTTGCTTTAAAAGATCCAACTCGGATATGATAACCTGATATTGCATTCGCTAGATTTTTAGAATTTTACTGGGCATAACGTAACATAATAAGCATGTGACAAGCATATTAGTTTTATTTTGTGTTTTGGTAGGCCTTCACAGCAGAGCCAGTGATATTACATCTACATACAATTCTTTTAGCGAACCGAACTTAGAAATCAATCGTCTTGGAGACATTAATACTGCACCTTAGTTAGACTTCAATTGCTGATTGACCACTGCAAATGCGAACTGGACCAATTTCGAAAACAAGATGTTGTTGCAAAACTTTCTCGAACCTACTCAACCAGCTGCGGCTCTGCATAATAAATGACCCTTCTATCGGGCCACAAGTACTTAGGTTTTTACTGTCAAAGAAAATTATGCTTAACGGGCTTTTACTGAGTCTTTTGTACTTCAAAATTCTCAGTCTCTAGTATATGTGCCACTGACCAAAGTACTTCGGAAGTCCCAATGTACAATCCTCTGTAAAAAGCTAACAAGACTAAATATGTTTTTACATTGATTTTGCATATGCCCATTTTGAATATTTGGAATAGTGGTTCAGCTGCTTTGGCCAGATCATGGCTTAAAATTTAAAAAAATTAAATTTAAAATTAACTTTCATTCTATATGAATACTGATATTCATTTTGATAATTCGCATTGTTCGTAAACGGTCGGGTATGTTTTGTTTTTCAGAAAGCGAGTGAAATTGTTTTTAGGATTCCGTACCTCGAAAAGAAAAAACGGAACCCTTATGGGATCACTTTGTTGTCCGTCCGTCCGTCTGTCTGTGAAGACCATTTTACCTTGTTAAGGTATCAAGCTGGAATTTATATCAAATACTCAGGTCTACTGTCCCTAGGAGCTGTGAAAAAATCAAACTTCTAAGTCAACGTAATCAAAAGATACAGAAATTTATGTAGCAAATTTTTGACACTCGCAAGGGATCAAAATTTAGAGGGTACTTCCCGTGAACTGAGAATTTTGAAATTGGATACGAAGCAACGTCTTCTAGCACAGAAAGAGAAAAAATTGCGAAAACCGTAAATGGGAAGCTACCTCATTTAAAAAAAATATTTATAATAATTTCAAACTTACTATCGTTTTCCTCATGAACGCGTAGAGGTTTTTAATTGAAATTCATATCAAATACTCAAGTCTTGATATAAAAGCATTAAGCTGTAACAAAATCAAACGCATATTTTCAAACTCCCAACTTCATGCAAGCGAATCAAAGGTCACTTCCAGTCGACCAAGAATCTTGAAATATGGCATGAAACAATGTTTTTTTTATAGATCGTCGTGATATGTGAACTTTTTTTTCGCCAGTTTTTTAACAGGTAACTTTATAAGTTAATTTAAAAAAAAAAATGGTGTATGAACATTGAATTGACTAACTGTATAGAATCGCATGGAAGAAATACAAACAAAATTCTAGAGAAATATATTAAAACTAGTAATTTATGAAGCAAATTTTATTGAATATGAATAATTGAATTTTATATAAACTTAACACTGAAATTGCAGGTTAAAGCGGTTTGTACGATGGAATGTCTAGCACCTATTTTCTATAATACTATTATGCTACGTATCATTTAGTAAAGGTGATGGTGAAATAACTTTAAGTACTAGTTGCTGTGCCTCCATTATTCTGGTAAAAAAAAAACTAACCAATTTTCTTAGGAAACTGTTTTTGGACGATACTTTTAAAGTTGGTTTCAATTTGTTCGCTCCGCTCAGCACTAAATACTTGCCTCGCTTTTCTATTTTGGGCATTCCATTCGTTTTGAGTTCTACATAGAGCCAAAATATGATACGAACAAAAGTCAGATAATACGACCGAGGAGTGACAGTGCCAAATGTACATTAATATAAATACATTATAATGGGGGGGAAGGGGTCTGAGATTTAAAAAATATATATTTTTATGTTATATTTTCATAGTACATTGTTTATTAATATAAAAATGATTTTTGTTCATAATAAAGCATTATTCTAAGAATATTCCGATACATTTTCATAACAAATATTGAAAATTAAGCCAGTGGAATAGTGGTAGCGGCGAGAACAAAGGCAACACAAAACAAAGTTTCAAAGTCAGGATAACTCTTGATTGCTTCTATTGAAATTAAAAAAACAAAAATACTTCATCAGTTCATATGTTTTTCATTAAATTTTTAATTTTTGGAAAAGGTTCATTAAAAAAGCTCTGATTCTTGCCAAAAATTGTTCTTCCTTCGCGTTTAGTATGCAAAATCGGTCCAAATGTATTCGAGAAAGAAATGTTGACTTCCGACATAAGAAAATAAAAGTTTTGAGAAAAACGCGACTAAGGTTTCGTACATGAATAAAATAGAGAAACAAATTTTTCAAACTTATATACAATCGTCCATTTCAGCTCCATTAAACTGTTTTTCTATTTTTCTATCACTCCGAATACCTTTCTTTTTGCAATGTCTTGTAACTTTTCCCATTTTAAAAATAATAAAAAAAGCTGTTATCAACCAGTTACCGCTCCGAGTGTAATAACGGCCAAGGAAGACCAAATGCTTGGATAGTTGCTTATAGCTTGAAAATTTTTCTTCTTTATGCCTTAAAATTTTCTGACAATATTAATTGTAAATTGAAGTATCAAAAAAGAACAGATTTTTTTAACCTTTTCCCCTTTTAAGAAAAGACTAGTTCAGAGACTTGCATAAGAAAAAGTTAGGTCGGACCTAAATAACAAACTATGAAAAAGAAGACTATTATCCGCTTCGAATTAATCTACAAATTTACGGTATTCGGATAATGCACTTAAATTATTTCTTGCCAAATTTCATTAATCTAGGTCAGCGGGAAATATCCCATAGGTTTTGATTCCGTTGCGAGTATCAAATATGAGGCATAAACAGCAGTATCTTTTGGCTGCGTCGATTAAGAAGCTTGATTCTTTTTTTTGCAGCTTTAGGGGACTGCAGTTGTGAGTATTTGCAGTTAATGTCAACTTGAAACCTTTAAGCGCTTCTGCAAAAAAGGGTCTTGACAGACAGACAAATGGACAACGAAGTGAACCTATGAAATTTGATTACTCATTTCGATGTATGGAACCTTAAAAAAAGCAAAGTAAAATTCGAGTGCCCTTAGTGTGGTAAAAGCATTTAAACTAAAACATCGATAATATTCCATTTTTTCTTCAACGGGAAAGCGATGTTCCAATATTTTTTACCGTTCAAAAAACTTCGATTTTTCCAATTCTTCAGGCATTTATGGCGTCTGGCACCTTGCATGAAATACCATCAAACCAAATCCACAGAATATAATTCGTGTTACAGCGGTACGAAGCGGGTTTTCAAAGTGGACTCTTTTCTTAAGCGTCAGATCGGCTCAATAACAGTCAGAATTATAGCTTAAAAATTAAGATATTCATACACCCATAAATCTATTTTGCTTCTTCTTCTTCTTCTGCTCTCGATTATATTTGTAGACAGTGCTGTAGCTTTCTCGCTCTTCAGCCGGTACAATGGCTGTCCATAGTCGGAACTCTATTGGCTCAATCCGATAGTCAAGACTGAAGCTATCTATTTCTACAACCAATGCTTTACAAGGTTCAAAGCTGGCGCGGCAAAATTTTGCTATTTACTCGGAAAATTTAAAATCGTGCAATAATATTTTTTTTAACGAAACATTGCATTACAAAACACATTCAACTTATGAGCATTTTCATACTAAACTTGGGAAGGAAAGAAAACTGCACTGAAGAGACATTTTAGTTAGATTTTCACTGTCCATTCAATCGATCTGGCCGAGCCACTGCAAGTGTGCTCTTTTGATTCACATAATTTTACACATCCAATTACTCTCAACGAATCGTTTATCCTGTCAAAGCCTCCTTTAATCTATTCTGGTGTCTTGCTTATCTTCAAACATACATTTGCATTTAGAAGAAATTGCAAGAAGTGTGTTTTGTAGTTTAATCCTGTTTTTTTTTGTCTAAACTGGGCAGCTTCGAAAGCGAACGAGTGGTCGTCGTCGGACCTCCACTATAGTGTCGCTCATGGAGTTGATATTTGTCGCGAGAGAGCCAAACCTCATCGTTGCCGATTGTGATTTTTAGTCCCAATTGATGGTTGACAGATCGATTTCTTATTGACAACATGTATTTTCTTTTATCCCTACCAAGTTGAAGACCAAAACTTCTTCAATGATGACAGGTCAACCAAAAACTAGAGAGACTGGACCCACCCGTCACAATATCTGAACAAGAATAAAATAAAATAAATCTTGGCCGGAATTCGTTGCGAGTCTGGAGATAAGTAGTCTTAACTACACAGTGTTCGAGCGTTGGGCGACATAACCGGATCCTTTTTTAGATACCCCGAATTCGGCCATCAAAGCGAAAAGTAGGCATCAGTGCACTTTAGCAAGGTCTGAAACAGTGCGAAATTTTTTATTTTTTTCGATTTGGCGGGACTTCAGACGTTGATACAATTCAATAAATAAGATCATGTTAGTATCGCCTTTTTTGGACGGATGGGGAAATATTTCAATATTCCAGTTCCTCCGTTTTTTGTTAGCCACCAATAAAAATTGTTTTTTTTTTGGGCTTTCTAACTTCAAATCAAATATTTTCTTTCTTCGGAAGTAAACGAATTCTCTCAAAATCGGTAGGACAAGCACGGATGAATAATGCGATTGTGTGCTTCTATTTGTTTATATTACCGAAAATAAAATAATGAAGTTTTATAAGAGCCGTTTAATCAGAAAACACACGTGCATATATATTTTAGTACGCACCCAACCTTCCCTTCCCATTTTACTTTCATACTAGACAGCGGTAATTTTGTTAATTATCGTTTACTACACATCTAACTTAACAAAAGAAACAAACCAAAGATGAAAAAAAAACAGACTTACCAACGCAAGAAACAGGAAATAACCCATACCACAAAAGCTCAATAACGCAACGAATGCACTTCAGCCAACCTCTAGCACCATCACATTCACAGTCCTGAAGGGGATTTCATAGGCGCTTCCTGCTTCAGTTTCAGCACATTTCAATAAAGACAAATATCTATCGATTGGTTCTTCACTATGGTCATCATCGTCGTCAAAATCGCCACTAACGGCCGTCGTAGTCGTCGTCGTCGTCGTCGTAGGCCTGGTCGTTGTCTTCGTCAACATCGTCATTTGAGTCGTTATCATCCTTCTTATAGCATAGCGTTCATATTCATTTTGAATATACATCTACAAATGTTTTTGTTCATGTGTGCGCCAACACAACCGCACGAATATCCTTTCAATGTTTGTGTTCAGTATTGGGTGCAATTGACCATCCGCCAGGATATTAGGCTGCCTCCAATATTTCTCCCTCCCCCCTTGCCACCCACATACTTAAGGACGTATGGGTGCATGCTCGTATGCAACGAATCCCTTCACAAATGCGAGAGCCAGAAGGCCCATAATTAATTTCACTTATTGCATGCGATAGCATAGAGCATGTGTATAGTGTAGACCGTAAGTATTCATTCATTTGCCCCCTTCAACAGGACGACATAATACAAACAACATTCGAAAAGGATCTGGGCGATCGCCCCACCCCCACACCGAAGAGGAAATCCTAATGGAGTTTAAAGAAAATTGAGAGAATGTTTGTTATTCATGTGCGTGGAAAAGTGCAAGCGGTACGGATATTTGAACGGTCAAGCAAATGAGGAGTGAAATATTCCCAATTTGGACGAAAGGAAAGATGAAGGTAAGGCAGCAGCGTTATACTGCTAAGCTGAAATGGGTTCGATGGTGGAGACGGCTTGCTTATGCCCACAGTGCACACATATCGAGCTGCATAAGTATGTATATTCATTTGTGTGAAATTCTTATCCTCTTAGACCTTCGAACGCACATAATTTGTGCAAACAATGATATTTGGTTAAAGTTTGTCGATGGCAATGAAGGGTGTGCTCGGACTCACGATTCCGACAAGGTTCGCTTTTAAATACCGCAAATTAGTAATCGTTAGGAATGTTGTTTAGGTAAGGGGTGCCTTGGGCCTCCAATTTTCAGATTCAGACAGTCTTCTATTCTTCGCAAAGTAAAGCTAAAAAAGCGGCCAAGTGCGAGTCATCATGCACACGAAGGGTTCCGTGCCGCCATACAATATGCAACAATAAATTTTTGCTTTTAACTTTAAAATTTTTCGTAACCAACTTCTTGGTGTATTATTGATATTATTTTTGTTTTTTCGGTTTAAAAGATATAGCCCTGTTACAAATGTATTGATGGACAGACGAACGGACAGTGGAGCCTTGGCAAAAGGGTTTCATTGGCAGCCTTCAGGTACGGAAGACTCTCATATTCTTTTTATAATTAATTAAATAATTTTACCACCAAGTTATGTTTTCAATTTTGGAAACGGAACTTCAAACAAACGTTCGGGCAAAATCTTCCCTAGATAGTAAAAAATCATCCCCACTCGGACTCCAAATCGGGATGCTAGTAAAAATTGGTCAGATTCCAGAACTTAGTTGGTTGTTCGACCGTTCAGAGGAAAGAAAAGAACTTACGTGTTACATTTCTATTTCTGGATTCTTAAATTTTCCAAACAGTCTTTTTTCTACGTCCTCTCCTACTGCTAATAGTTTACAGTGGTCTCTACTACTTCCTGAATTGCGGCATTTTGACAACATTGTTAACATTTGTGGTAGCAATGACTCATTTCTTTGAGTGCTTTGATGTCCTTAGTTATGTCCTTATATTTCCGGTTTGCTAAAGAGTCCTTAAATGATCCCACTCATCGATGGCTGGTGCGACACCAAACCACTAGTACCGATTTTATCACTACAGTTCCCAAAACCAATTTCGGAGTGATACTCCGGACAGACTCTGTCCAAGAGTTCAGTGAATTCTTCTTTAATAGACTTCAGATTTGTCTGTGAGGGAGTGTACATGAAAATGTAGATGAAACTGACATTGTGGAAATTCCCTCGAGTCACGCGATCGTTTATCCTTCAAAGTCATTCTCCTATAGCGAATCCACATCCTTTATATACGCAACCTTCTGTACCAGCTGTAAAATATGTCGGATGCTTTCCTCTTCAATGTTCCTGATCCTTTTCTATCCTATCGAGGTTCATATGCGTGTTACACTGCTTAAGAATAGTTTATAATTTTAAGAAGCACCTATCGTGCAGGGCATTCTTTGATTGCAGAATCGTACTCGTATCGTTGGGATCTGTTTTTATCCTACGTGGTTTGATTGCTAACCGAGCCTTAACCATATGGACCAGTTGCGTCGTTGCATTCATTAGCTTACGAATTGGAATTTGCTAAGATGGTTATCCGGAGGCTGTATTTAGTTTGGAAAAGCACAGGGACATGGATCGAGACAGGCTTCCAAATAATTGCAATCAATCAGCACTTTACACTTGCCCTTGTACGAGATGAATCCCTCCACACACAACAAAATCAAGGAGATTGGGGTCATTGATGGTATTAGTTCTGGATCATGTGAATAAGCTACTACAATGTGTTTCTTTAGAATAGAAAGGCTTAAAAAAATAACTATAATAGTTCAGGTCACTCTTCCTCAAGAGTCTGATGTAATGTGTTTACTGTGAAAAGTTTTTCTGTAATAAAAGGCGATCTTCTCTATGCTACTATTTAACCAGAGAAAATCGCACACTATTTTTAAAGTCGGCGCACTTCACTTCAGTTCATTCTATTTTGTTCCAGAGCATGACTGTTCCAAATGAAGATGAATCTTTTGTTAACGATGGTATGCCAATCTAAATGTAGCTTTGACATGGGTTGTTTTCAACGCCTGGTGACTTAAGTTTCAAGCATTAAAACTGAAACAAGACGGACCACCTAACGTTCAGTAACGTGAAATTTGTTTCCGATGAAAATTAATTGCATGCTAAATTTATCAACTGGAAAAAGTTGTTAGGCTGTTCGACCTTGAAAGGTGTTCAGTGGCCTACGAATATCTTTATTCGTTTGAACTTTCCTATGCCTTCAAAGAGCTTACGACGAAAGCTTAATGCATTGAATCATCTATGTTGTAAGCTGGTAATTCTAAAATGTTACCTTCAACCTTATCAGTCCAGAGTCTTGTTCGAATGACGCAATCCCATGTGACTACTCTGCAGAGCATTCATGTGAGTCCAATGACCAAAAACAAATTAAACTATTAGTTTGGAAAGGAAGATAACATTTGCAATTTTAAGGAATATATCTTCAATATCGCCTTTTTTGTTTAAGTCCAATGACTTAGTTACTTTTCGAGTTTTCCAATTCGAATTCAATTTTCATTCGATTACACTCAGAAGCGATAATTATCATGAAAGTATTGTTTATAAAGTGTTTCCATTCATTTGCTTCCTAAATCTTGTAGCGTCGCGTCGCTAACTACCCGACTTTAATGTACATACACATAATATATATAAATTTTATGCGCATTCATCGCTTTGCGGTGCACAACTTTAATGATTGTTTTTTTATTATTGTTTCATAAAACTTTCCTCAACTTGCTTTGGTGTGAAATCGCAACAAATAAGTTTTCTTGTTATGTTCTTTATAGACAGGTTAAGGGAATATCCTTTGAGGAGTGTTTACAACCAACGTTAAATGGCGTGCACAAGAAGATGTGGGCAAATTTTTGTTTGATAACTTCTTTGATTTTTAAATGTGCGAACTGTCTTTATAAAAACAATGCATCATGTAAGTTGCAACTCCACCATCAAGAGATATTGCGTGTAGTACAGAACGAGCAGAAGTATAAAGAGAAGAATGGAAGTTTATGTAGTGGTTTGAGAAACTCAGGTGCATTTGGTTTTAATATGGCTTTAACACAATCTACACAAACCTCTTTTTTTAAAACACGAATTAGAAACTAAGCCGATACAACAACCACTACAAGAACGCCACCCATAAGTCAGAATACCAACAGAGACCTTCAATTCAGTCTCACATTATATTATTAATGAAGTTAATTTTTGGATTTACCTCATTTGATTTTCGACGAAGAAAAAATCACACCGGAGAGTTTTTGCAAAAATTGTAACAATTACAAAATATATAAACAATTTTACAGGAAAAAAAATTTTTGCATATAATAATTAAGGTTTAAGTGTTATTCATTGACTTTGATTTTTGAAGAAAGAAAATCGAGAAAAACAACGGGCCAAGCATTGCGTTAAAAAGTTCTTAACTGGGAAAGCTCTTGGCTTCTGGCCTCGTAGCGATATCAGTTTTCAATGAGAGTCGTTTTTACCAAAAGAACGATATGCTTAATGTGACCGCCAAAAAGCGCACAGTGTTTTTTTTTTTAGTTCTTTTGTATATGATGTATATGATGTATGTATATTAATTGATACAAAAAAATAAAAAATTATTGATTGAGAGCAAAATATTTCAACTCCTAAAACGTCAAACCCCGGATTCTAATGTTGCCATAAAACCGATGGATCGGTTGCTCCTGTTTCAGGAGGCGACTGTTCTATGATAGAACTCGTATTTTGTACGAAAAAGTGGTTGCAAATATTTAGAGCTGTATTACAATCGTGATAAAGTTCTATAAAAAACAATAACGCCACGATGACCTTGATAGTTAAAGTAGGTAATTTTTAATTTTTATCAAATTAATTAAGGTTATCGTTGCGGAAATTTTATATAACAAAAATTGCCTGATATAAAACATTGTGTGGACAATTAGAACGATTTGGTGTCAACAAGAGACGGCGAATTTAAAGTAATTTCGAAAACATACATTGTCATTTTCCCTATATGTCAGTAATTTACAATAATTTACAATTTAACGTCTCTGATCTTAATATTATAATTAGTTTAAGTTTGCTTGTAGGAGGTTATTTTTAAAATTACTAATAATAAGTTATGATCTTAGATTCACATCTGATAAGAAATAAGTTTTCCGAACAAGATTCCTCCTGAAGCCTCACTCTTCTCCTACACTTTAATTTTCCACCAATCATACAATATTTTACATCCTTTCCAAATAAATCATATTTACCAGCGACGAGCTTTAAAATGTTTATCCTGAAAGTCCATTGCGATATTTTGCATTAGTTTTTACACAACTTCTTTTAAACAAAGAGAAGGTGTTTGCGTCAGCGGACGGCGAATAGACTCTTTTGAGTGTTACAGCTTTGAATCTTCTTCAATAGTTTCAAAACAGAAGCCCAAAGATCTTGGCATGACAATGTTGTGCTCAATTTCTGTTCAAAGGGATCATTGGCCTTTGACCAGCGAAATACAGTTACTGACGGAGTGTCAATGAAGGATCTGAGAGTAATTTGCCTCAAAAAATTAATCACCAAGTACGGCAAGCAAACCCTGGGAATCTCGGTAGCTGAATCGTGTGTGTGTGTGTGTGTGTGTGTGTGTGTAGTGGCGGTATAAGGAGAATCCAATTAGCACTAAGTGCCGTTTTGATACCACTGCTCTTTTTTGTTTACAATTGAGTAATTTATGAATGCTTCCTTACCACCAACGTGTTGCATTAAGAAAGTTTATTAGTTGCTTTATGGTTTTATTGGATATTTCATCGAGGTACTCGAAATAGGCGTTGCCTAATGTTCGCTGTCTGACTCTAGCCAGCGCTGGCTGGTGCACAGAAAATGAGTGTCTCCTTTTCTGAAGTGTCGTTACAGCTGCGACAGTGTGTGTTGTATGGGATGTTAAGTCTGATTGCGTGGTCTCCTATCGGCCAGTGCCCTGTTTTGACCGCTATTATTCTCGCGATGTCAGTGCGGGTCCGACTAAGGAGTTCCTCAGTCCGTGTTAGGTTATATAGCCGTCATGTTTTCCTGGATTTTGCGCAAGTGTTAAGTTGAGACCACCTAAAGCCAGCAATTTTCTGGAAATCTGTATCGATTTTAGATTTGACTAGTAGAATATGCCCCTTTCGGGGCATGTGAGCTATCGAGTGCTGCACCTTGCTTGGTTAGTTCTTCAGCTCTTTCATAACCTGGGATGTGACTGCGCCCGGGAGCCCAAATAATAGTTATTTTGAATCTTTCTGCTATACTAGTAAGCTGTTCGCGGCAGTCTTGAACTAATTTCGATGATATGGTGGTCGATACTATAGCTTTAATAGCTGCTTGGCTATCAACGAGAATAGCTATTCCTTGTATCGAGTCTGTGTGTTATATTGATCTGATTAGAAGACACGCTTCCTAAATGGCGAAGATTTCTGCCTGAAAGATACTCCCGTCGTTCGGCAGTCTCAAGGCTGTACATATATTCAGATCCTCTGAGAAAATACTAGCTCCGACTCCGCAATTCATCTTTGAACCGTCTGTGTAGATTCTCACATCCGAGATGAAATTAATGCGTCCATTATTCCAGTCTTCTTTCGTCGGAAGAACTACGTCAACGTATTTTCCAAAATCATGATAAGTCGGTGTATAGTCTGTCTGATTTGGTGCTAATTCCCTCGGTATTGAGTCTAGGATACAGCTGTGTCCATATGGTGTCTAGGTGTAGTTATGTTATGTTTGTGGAGGTCAAGAGGCAACAGATGGAGCACGAGTGTCATAGCATCCGTAGGAGTAGTACTAAGGGCGCCTGTGGTCCCTATACATACCATTCTTTGAACCTTGTTGAGTTTTGCAATATTGTGTTTTTTCTTAAGAGAAAAACGGCCAGCAAACTAATGATCCGTAAGTGAGGGTTGGACGTACTACGGCAGTGTACATCCACTGAACCATTTTAGGCCTTAGGCCCCATTGATTAAGGTTGATCTTCCAGCTGAGTTTAGGATCAAGAAAGACTCCTTGGTACTTTGCCCTGGGTGCTGGAGACAGTTGTTGACCGATTAGGCGGGGGAGAGTAAAGGTTGGTATTACATTTTTCTTGGTGAAAAGCATCATTTCCGTTTTGCTAGGGTTAATACTCAGGCCACAACTTGTAGCCCAGATGTCAACTTTTTTTAAAGCAAGTTCCATGATCTCGCTGATCACGGTAGGAAATTTTCCAGACACAAGAATCGCCAAGTCATAAGCGTAAGCTACTATTTTAATCCTCTCCCTATCTTGTTGTAAGAGTATTTTATTCATGACAATAAGCCAGAGAAGAGGTTGGATAACGCCTCATTCCTCCGTGTTCCTCCGCTGGCTATTTTATATATAATACAGCTCCCTAACGTGGCCTGTATATTTCTGGTTCTGATCATGGTGGTAACCCATTGACTGATGTTATAATCTATGCTCAGACTTGTAAGGGACGCATGAACTGTTTCCATAAATACGTTATTAAAAGCCCCTTCTATATCTAGGAAGGTTGCTAGTGTGTATTCTTTATAGTAAAGAGATTTTTCTACAGTTCTCACCACCTCGTGTAGTGCTGTTTCTGTAGATTAACCTCTAAGGTAGGCGTGCTGGGATTTTGATAGACATGTTTCATCTAAAGAGTTTCGTATGTGATTGTCGAGAATCCGTTCAAGTGTCTGAATCTTACACCGTGTTTCTTTTGTTATGGTGATATCTTAAGTCGAGGGTTAGCAGTAACAATCCAGAAAAATTGGTGCCCTACAACAAAATATCCGCCTTGAAGTTACTGCTACTGAATCAAAGCTTTGCTCAGGCGTGGTTTTAAATACTTAAACCTTAATCAGGCTTGTTTTCTGTGTATATAAAATATGATAATTTTTGTATTAAGCTTAAGTATTTCTACTGCGCACTCTTTATGTCATGGATTCTTGCAGCTCGTATTATATTGGGTCAGAACTAGTTTACGAATGTATCAATCTTTGGTTGAAAACAGCAGTGTTTTTGACTCCACGATTGCAGAATATGCGGTAATTCAAGGGAGTGGAAGACCAGAAGGTATGGAAACTTACTTTGGAAATCATCTAAGAAACTTGCACTGAAGTTTGAAAAAATTGGGAACAGTCCTCAAAGACTACAAACATTCTTCGAATATCCCTCTGCTGCAAAGACTAGATTGATTCATATGAATAAATGCTTGATTTAATGAAAGTCGCGTTCGCTTTTATTTGAATTCGGTTTAAAAAAATTATATTGCAACAAGCGCTGTAATTATTCATTTCATTGTCGAAAGGATATTTAAATTTTTCCAAAAGCAGCCAGTTGATTGACATTGGCGCTATATGATAGACAGACTCATTATAACAACCATCCTGCAGTTCAATTTTATGCATAAATAGGAAAGCTGAGAGACAGCAAGGCTTATGCCAAATGAGTCTACCTATACATTCTCTTTTTGTAACACTGCACCCGATAGTTAATCATTCGACTTGAAAATAAATAAACATCAATTAACATTGCAACTTTAATTAAAGAAACCATAGTAATAAATTTGAAACAATCATTATCCCCCCTACCATTCGGTTCCTTCATCCATTCTAACTGCTCGCACACATATACAATTTGTATGATTGGCTTGGCTACTTAATAAGTCTATTAACGGCAAATATCTTCAAAACACTAATAAAAAAAAAGAAGGTAATATAACACTGTGTACCACATTCCTTAAATGGTGGTAAACAGCACCGGATCTCGGTTGTGCAGTTATGACCAGCGTTTGTGCAACAAATTATCTTCATGGCGAAAAAAAAAAAACAAAAACAAAAAAATAAAGATTTAAAAAATAATAATAAGCCAGTTTCGCGATTGCTCCGCACGGCCAGAAGGTGAAGGAGTTTCATTAATTTGAAAATCTGGTTTACACGAAGAGCCAAAGACTGAGCTCGGGCAATAATGAGTCATGTCGTGGTCGTTCATCGCCAGAAGTGTTTTCTGCTGGCCGACCAAACTAACATCCAAGCCAAGTGGACGCAATTGCGATTTATGCATACACGTTGGTTTGTATGTGTCTATAAATATTTAATTAAAATTATGCTGTTTTCAAGCAAGGCTTTTCAATTTGTAGCTACAAAAATTTTATTCATTTTCAAGTCAAATGTATCTAACTGACAATAAGCATCTTACTTATATTTTGGATAGGTTTGTTACTCACTCTCAACCCTGTGAAGGCAATCAAAAGCTACAGCTTGAAAGTAAGACAGGCACTCACTCACATGCTAACTGCTGCACTCTTTATGCACAAAACTCGTTATCTAATAATCAATTTTGTATTCGCGGCATAATAATTTCACGTTATTTGCTGCACATGCGATGCGAATGCGAACAAAAAAAATAAAATACATAAACACAAACTCTGAACTTAGTATCTGCGTTCACAAAAAGATAATAAACAAAAAAGAGTTCGGTACAAATGGGATTTATTCATAAGACCCCAATTATTTTACACCACACTAATAAACTCTCGGTCGGTGTGTGATTTGAATTAACTGACGACGGTGATCCAATCTGTATTGTATTGGAGCATTAAACGACGATAAGACTGTGTGTGAGGCTTAAGTTTCTCTTAGAGACTAGCAGGGTTTTACAAATTGTATGCATTCACAGGCTGGTTTGTTGCTGTTGTAAGACTCAGATGCAGATCATATCAATGCAGCGATCAGTGATATTACACCTCATTATGCCACTAATGTGTGGTGGACGTAGTTTCAGTTAAAGATGTGGGCAACTGCTATTCAGGGAATGATTATAGTTTAAGGTTTTTTTTCTTCATTCAATGTTCTTCTTATTTTTATGAGCCTCATAAATTCAAAGACTTAGCGTAAGTCTAGCGTACATTGGACTTAGAGTCTTAGGAACTACACACCTTTATTTTTTTTTATTTTTTTTTTTCAGCAGTATCCTATCTAAATATTAAATAAGTTTAGTTATTGTTTGCATCAGATTGAATTGTTTTTATCGAAAATAGGTTTTTTGATTTAAATATTCGGTTTAATTGAACCGTCCACAACTGTTTTTATAACTCTTAAATTTTGTATGACATTCCATGAAAATGACAAATAAAATACTGCGAATTTTTATGAAATCAAGGCCTCCTTCTCTTTTTGGTAACAAAATACATCTGAGGTTCAAATCACTACACAATCTTAAAATTTTTCTCCTAATATCAAGCTGCTGCGCAAATCCCTTAAGAGCGAACAAATTTAAAATAAGATAAAAATATGAACCTCCTTCCACCCTGATTTAAGATTCCTTCTTCATTTTAAAATGAAAACTTGACTTTTTAAAGCTTTCGAATGTTTTTTTTAAGTCTATTGACAAAATTTACTACAGACTACTTGTGATAGTTCGTTTAAGAAACATCAGAAAAGTATGGAAGCCCATAACGTATCAGGCATGGGGCATTGTCATGCAACAGGATCTTATTATGCGGATTGATCAACTGTGGCTGTGTTTCAATCAATTTCCACGCACTATGTCCATTTGGTCAAACTACTTGAATGTGTTTACTTTTTCCTGTTGTAAGAACTAGTTATACATTTTCTTGGTTTATAAGTACGTTTAAATGAAGATACGTCATTTACTCTACGTTCAACACACAGCAGAGAAAATTTAATTTAGTAAATGTTTTGTAAAGTTTTAGTTACTATAATATACTTGCCAATATATCAGTCTTGTTCTCTGTTACTCCAAGTGATGCAAGTTCGTCCATATACGCTCGATTTTTTTTGTGACTTGGCTCATTTGATTTAAATTTAAGTTGTTTTCTGCTCGGTTCCCCATTTGGAGAAAATTTCTACATGGATTGAGGAATGGTGTTGCGTAACGCAGCTACAAAAATCTAGGCTTATAAACGTAACATCGGAGTTAGAAAACATAAACAGAAAGGAAGATTTTGATTCAATTCTTATACCTTTTTCAAATCTGATTAACAGCTAAGTTCATGTTAAAAATATTCAAATATCCACATGAGCGATTCAAGAAGTAGACACAATTCCTCACAAGAAATTTTAAAAACCTAAAAATCCTTGCTTAAAGAAGAATAACATTCACTTGTATTATTTTCTTTAACATTGAAATGGCATTTGACTCTGCATGTATCAATGGACTTATTTTCAAAATTGTTAATTTTGGTTTTTCTCTTTATTAAGTGAATATAAAGTTTATTCACTAAACAAAGGTTTAAAGTTTTATGCTAAAAGTGCTGTCTCAATTCATTCATTCATTTCTTTACTGAGATTTTTTTTTGACATAACATTATTTTTGTTTTGATTCTCAAAAAAACAATTATGTAGCCGGCTTAAGAACTATGCCTTGCAAAAAATATTATAAATTGCAAATTATTTTTACAAACAAGGGAAATATCTAGATACATATGTTATATATGAATCAGTATACAATGTATGTTTGCTCCCGACATAATCTCCAATTTTTTTAAGTTTTTTTAGAGCCTATAGATAATGACTAGAAAGGGGAAATGTTAACATGTTTAACACCTAAGACAAATTTATGTTGTATCTGCTTGGTGAATTATATAGATAAACCTTTATATACAAAAACAGACTTTGTGACATAAATTCAAAGATTACGTGAGATTAGCAAATTTAATAAAGACAGATAATAGTTGAACTTCAGACTTTCGATTTTTTATGAAGCCAATTAAGATCTAATGAGTGGATTCGGATGGTTTTCTTTGCGCTGCAGTTTCTTTTGACTGAGATTTATTAATTATGTCATAAGAGGAATCACTTTGCAAGATTTGTATATGACTCTATTTGGGACCCATTTTTTGTTTGCTGTTCTGAATTTTCCACAACAAAATCGTAGAATTTTCCGTTCAAAGTTTTCTAATTCTAACCAGGAACCAAACTATATGCTAAGATGAGCCTTATAAGCGTTTTGTATAAGAGAAGCTTTGTAGCAGTTGACAGTGCTCTCGACTGCAGTAAGAGCTTAAGCGTGGCGCTAACTGCCTTTGCCTTTCCTAAAAGCTTTCTTGCATGCTCATTAAATAAGTATTTCATTTGGGTACGCAGAGGTATGCGCTGATCATGAATTTGAAGCGTTGACAATTAACTTTCCTTTACTGCTAGTCGATGTCCCCTTCAACTAGCGTTACGAAAACACGTGATGCCACATTTTCCTGCGTAAATTTTCAACCCCCACTTTTCAAAGTAACTTGTAAGTACATGTAACTTCTCTTATATTTTGTTTAGAGCATTAGGTAGTCTCGTATCGGAAGCAAGTATAAGAGTATCATCTGCTTATAGAATTGCTCTTGGCTCGGCTACCAAGGGGTTCTTAAATGGAAAATCGTGAAGGAATATGTTGAAAATAAATCCGGACCTATAATGGTTCCTTGCGTAATGCGTGTTGTTACCGGAAAATATTCTGAGAACTCAGAACCGATACATAAAGCGGAATATCGATTCCTAAGAAAGCTACGCATTATATTAATAAGCTAGGAAGGAAAATTCAGTTTGATCAATTTAAAGACAAGACCTTTATGCCAAAGTGAATCAAAGGCTCTCTCGAGTGTGTTGTCTCAATGGAGTGTCCTTTCCCAAGTCCTGTTTGATACAATGTCGAAATTACCCAACTGTAGACGATGCAGCAATATTCACTTCACTATTAAGATCTCAGTCTTGGGACAGAGGCAGTATGCCTTCAGACTTTCGACTGAGTACTTAGATAGTAAAAAGGAACGGCGCTGGGAAAGTAGAAACTATTCTTTTTTATGAGAAAAGAAAACATTATTGTATTCATAGCAGCTCTACAGAATTTCCAAAGAGAAACATAGCCAACTAGATGCTCTATTTTTTAATAAACATTTCATTTTCGATGAGCTCTCCGTCAATTTAATAGAACTACGAAGTAAGTAAAATGAGCGCCAACTATGAAATAGAAGGTCAATTATTGATTTTTAAGGTTTATCGATCAATTATTCATGAAAAAGTGAATCCAAACCATCCAAGACCTAGCTCAAAAATACATAAGAAATTGCACCCAAATCGGTTTAGCCGTTGTCGCTTGTGGCAGACAAGTAAAATTTCGAAAATGACAATGACAGCGAGGGTCTCAACGTTAACAGCTCGATTCGTTAAAAGTATAGAGGGAGTAAATTAGATCTGAATAACAAAAAAATCGTTAAGGCTAAGGGTCTGTATTCTGTGCTCCTTAGGGGCAATTTTCTAAAAGTAAAATCCCATTCTTTCATTAAGTGTTTTACTTAAGTTGTTTAAGTAAATAATTTTTGAGAAACAAAATTTTAGATGCAATATTAAAAAAAAATTTTTTTTTTCTTCGAGCTGAACTTTTACCAAATTGCGCATTTTTAGTGCAACTTTTTTACAATATATAGTGGTGCCAAAAAGTGTCTCAAGGAAATTAAAAACAAAGAAAAAATAAAATAAAATTTGGGCGTTATTTTGTCTCCACAATCGCTGTGACTGCTGAGGAATCACTGTGTCCCCTTTATTGTAGGTTTAAACAGAATACATAATCCGCTCGACAGAAGACATTTAGGAAAATACATTTTCGAGTCGACTTGTATTGAAGTTTTGTACTTGTGAAAAATATCTCCCGACTGTATCTCTCAAGGCATCTGTGAGAAAAATGGCGCCACGAAATAATTACTCAAAAATTAATAATACGAAATTATGTCACAATTCTTTTTAAAAATATTAAAAAAAAACCTTGCGTGGTTTATTTTGGCCTCCCTGTACATACATCTTTCTTTTCAATTTACATTCTTTTATGAATAATTAATTATAACGTTTATTTTATCAATTTTTGTAATCGCCTGAAATCTTGTTCGAAGGCAACCGTTCACATACCACAACAATTACTGGGAGCCAAATCGTAAAATATTTAATGATAAACGTCATATAACCAAGAACACCAGGTGCTACCTTTTCTCTCTCCTTATGAACTCATTTACACTTAAATCAATGCACATGCAGAAATATCTTTCTACAACGTCAGTTACCAACAATTAAGCTATTATTTTAAGTTACACTTAGTTCTGCCATTACAAATGCTGCTACAATTATTTCTAGGATATCTATTGATAGGCACATTCGACTCTACCCATTTTCCATCCTTGTTGATTTATTCGTTCACAATTAATCTACGTTCGTAGTCTCAATCACGCATTGCAAAAATATAAAAATAAAAGCTAAATCGCAGCATAAATCGGATAAGCTTATGAAAATGTTTGTCTGTATGCAATGCTTAATCTGCAGCGTACAAGCTGAGGACGGCAAAACAGCAGTCTACAATTCCCACTGCCACTCTTAGACGTATGCAAGTCTATTATTAATAATGCAATTAGATACAACACCATATACCATAAATGAATAAAGGTTTATGCCGTTGGCAAAGGCTGAATGAACGGAGGGATGTATTAAGTCCGATTTATTTTTCCATGACTGTAAAGATTTGTATCTGAAATTCAATACATACGAGTTCACCGATTATGCACAACTTTTATTTATAAATATTTGTTGCATGTTGGAATTTTTTTTTTTAATTTTATGAACAGTTTAGAGAAGATATAAAACAAAATGCAGTAACTATCTAATTAGTACCCAATCATGTGACATTCACATCACTTAACTTCAATAAATATACGTCAATCTTTTCTACGGGTAACTGCGAGTCTGGAACTCAACCAAACTCATTGACTCTTTGGGTCAAATATCTGCCTCATTGAATGCATTTTTAGCAGTTACAAACGGGGATACCTCTCTTTCCATAGCACAACACAAATCAGAACGTTAAACGCGTCATCATCTTCATCGGCATACGGCATACTCCAACCAAAAAGATACTTCATAAAATGAAAAGATCTGCAGCAACGAGAGAGCAATGAAACAAGAAAACGTTCCGTTCGAACAATAGGTTGAATAAGAACAAACAAAAAAAAAATTGGCTTAATTACTAATAATCAAAAATCAGGGCTAAATTAATACGAGTTGACAATCGATGTTGTGGAACGATCGACCGACGGCGACGGGACTAGTGATTCTTTATTGCAGGCTCTGGTGTGTGCGTTAGGCTATTGCGCACAAAGCCAACGCGCGATACTTTTAATGACGCAATTAAGTATGTGTGTTCTCATTGACCAAATTCTAAGTTTGTTGTTTAACCCTCATCGAATCACACGCACCACGCTCAAAGTGAACGAGCGTAATGAGGCTTGAGATAAATTGAAGACCATTAAATGTGAAGAAATCATAAATATTAATTAAAGCAATCGATTGCTTATTTTTTAAGGTCGGTTTTTAGCCGATATGTGCCTTTATGTTCTGTTTATGTAAAGAAATTATAATGCCTTAATCAGGATTTTAGTTTGACATTCCTAGACCTGTAAATTGAAGTGCGATGTAATTACAGGGTGGTGCCCAAATAGATACGTTTTTTAAAGTGGTTCATTATTGTTTCACAACTTCTTTCGAAATGCGTTTTGTGCTGTAAAAATGTACCTATTCAGCCGCATGCTAGAAGATTTCGTGCAGTGTGCAGTTATAATTGAGGTAACTCAGATGAGAGAAAATATTGTGGAAAACTCTAACACTTTCTCCAGGCGACATGTTTAGCAGTTGATTCCGACACGATGCAATTGGTTCAAGAGTTAAAACAAAATGAACCAATAATACGCATTTTATATGTGATTTTATGCACAACGACGTTATAAGCTATCTGGACCATTTTTGCAAAAGTCGAATTCTAAAAATTATGGCTGAATATTAAATGCACCGAGTTGGATTCAAGGTATTTTGTGGAGCTACCAAAGAAAGGCTTATAGGACCTTTTTAGAAAATTACAAGGTGATTTCGGTTAATGCATGTCATTCAAAAAATTGTATCAATTGATTTTTTCTATAAAAAAAAAACAAAAAAAATCCAGCTTGTCATACTGGGGTAAATTTTTGGCGAACGAATAATTAAATATTTAACAGCATCAGAGATGTTTTTCTGGAGCTGCATAAAATATGCTACTAAGCCAACAGCCAAACAATAGGTTTTAGCGATTTTTTGAGATGAAGACAGCGCCTTTGGAATGGAAATTCTCAAGTGTAATAGAAAATGTTTTGAACAAAGCTTATCAGGACGAAATGAGAACATTAAATTCAAATTAAATATAACAACATAGTTCTAAACTAAAAACTTAAGGGTAATAAAATCATAAAAATTCTACAACTTCTGCTTTTGTTAATAAATTTTATCAGAAATAAATATCACACATTAACTTTAACTTGTAAAGACTGTAAGTCTATTGTAAAGGATGAATATTGAACTAATAAATGAAATGAAATGAAAAAAATTATATGAAATAAAAATAAAAAATGATTCAAATGATTCATAAGAAAAGTATGCCTTATTTTTATATATATATTTAATTTTTGAAAATATTTTATTTTAGTTTTTAAAAGCCATGAAAATATCGAAAGACTTTATTTAAAATTTAAGTCAACAAATAAATCAAAATATCGAAAAACAATAATAAATAAAAAAATACTACGGGTTTCTCTCATATTTTTCCTGAACTAGCTTAAGAGGGCTTTGTACGTAAGAACATACAAGTTCATAAATTTGTTCATTCCATAAAAGTCAGTTTTCGACCTCCATATAATTACTTCGGTGAGAATGCATATTCTTTTGTAGAGCAGAAAAGTTTCAGAACAGAAATCAGTGTTCGAGTCATATGTATGCTTAGAAACGCTTGTTTTGTAAAAGAACGGAGAACTGTACAAAGTCCATGTCTTCAACTCAATCTATGATTCCTTTCAACCCTTTTATTCGTCGCACTTCTTCGTTGAAGAAGTAACTTTGTACTTGCGAAACATTGGCATTCAGAGACCTGTTTTTGATCTAATATATAGTACATGCTGTTTGAAATACCTCGCAGAACTCAATGTTGAAAACTGTTTTCAAATCTCTGTATCGAGTTCGTTGCATGGCTGCTCTGCTTTTAGTGCAATAAGAACATTTTTCTCATCCGCCCGTCAGCCTATTCTACAGTGGATTGAAATCCAATTCCGTTGCTCTATATAATTTAGCTGCTTGACTTTCTTTTTGTATCACATGTTAAGGTGAGTTTTGTGACTTAAATAAGTAAATAATAGTAAGATGCGTAGGATACGTCCAAAAAAGAATTGTTGCAAGGCTATGAAAAGCGAAAAGAGATAATAGAGGGATTGGTGGAAACGGTGAAGGCGAGTTTACTGATAAAGTAATCAATAAATTGCCTTTATGTTATGGTTTGAAGATTCGCCACACCCTGTTGATAACATGCAAAATGCAGTTTGGGCTACGTATTAACATAACAGTTCTACGCACGAAAATCCGCAACATATGTATTGCCCACCTGGTGCGGAGAGTTGGTGTAAATGGCAAAAAGCTGCATCTGGAGGTACATTACAGGAATTTGACCACGAAAATCCTCCTCTGTATGATGAGGTTTTGAAAATTATAAAGCCAATTTACGAGAGTTTTTCATCAGAGGAATTATTGACTCGATGTTTAGGTTCAGAAACTCAAAATAATAATGGGTCTCTAAATTGATTTGATTTGAACTTTCGATCCAAAACGTATTCATTCCGGACCTAAGATGATTGAGATAGCGACATTTATTGCTGTATGCATTTTTAAAGAAGGTTTCATTCCTATTTCAAAAATGATGGAGCTTATGGGAATGAAAATTGGACCGGAAGCTCATTCATTTGCTGTGAAACGAGACAATGAGCGTCCAACGCATCAAAGGAGGCCAGAACTGCTCGATATGAAGAGAGAAACGCGGAAAATTGTTTTTTCGAAGTCGAGGAAGGTCCGATGGATACAGCAGGAATGGCAGATTGAATGAATGTAAGTCTACAATATCATTTCATGACTTAGACTGTGAAAAACTTAACGCGAAACTTTAAACGCGTTTTTTTTTCAAAGTTGTCTTTTTCAAAAAAATACCAACGATTTCTCAGGATCTACTAAACCGATTTACCTGAAATTTTTGGAGAGTCTTCTTTATAAACTTGTCTATGGCCAAATTCTTTTAGGTTTTTTTTTAACAGTCAAAAAAAGTGGTACAAAAATTGTTTTTTTTTTCAGGCAGTCACCATTTTGTTGAAAAAAATTCCAACTTTTCCATAGTTTCAGACATTGCGACATAACTCTAGATAAATATTTTTTTTTTGTTTCAGATTAATAGAATGGTTGAATCGTGGGTATGGTTACGCGCCAATTTTTTGAGAACCCCACTAAATCAACTGGTAATTTTGGAAATTTTCAAATCTTGTTATTTTTTGATTTTTTTCTGTATTCTTGTTATGTTAATAAATAACTAATAAAATAATGGATGGTTAAAATATTAATTGCCTTTTTTATGACACTTCAAAAATTACACTTTCACAGCAGCTGCGTACGCAAATATCCAAACGTCATGCTACAGATCGGTGTTTGACTATTAAGTGCGTTTACTTAAGTTCAGGCATTATTGACACATTTTTCTTCCAAGCCGACAACAGAAAAATAAACGTAGTAGACTTTTCAATAAAGCAAGTTTAAGTCCTCCTAGCATTATAAGATGTTAAGCAGAATATAAATAAGTAAATAACTTTTCATACATTTGTTGATGTGGATGTCGTATGACATTCCTTAGGCCTCAATTCGGGTCCATTGTGCCCATGAGTCTTCATCCCCGTAGCTTCTGCAAAAGTCCGTCTAGGCCTTCGTTCCACATGGACTCGACCTAGATTATTAAAACATTTAGATATTTTGACAGCGGTAAATTGAATGTTGCGCATGAGTCTAATCGCCTCCATCGTCTATTAGCCATTCTTCTGTTTCCATGCCGATTTATCCTAACTTAAGAAAATGCTGCCCGCATGGACCGCTACATTTGTCACCATATTGACTTTCGAAATAATCTTTCATTTTTTGACCAGCTTGGATTTTTGTCCAAATTGATGACAGAACCTTGATGGCCGCCTTGCTGACAAAAAAGATGGTATTGATATTGTCGACGACTATAATGTCTCTAATGATCACTTCAACAGACAGCAGAAAACCTCAGTTAGTTGTAACGCTCCTTGGTTAGACTTAGAGTCGTGTTAAAATCCACTTCAGAAAAAATGTGCTCCCGAGTGGTTTAACACTCTTCGAGTACACAGCATTTTTTTAATCCTTTACTAAACCATACTGAACACACACTTTCCTTTATCCTTTCTTTTAAAAGTAAATAAGCATACGGAAAGTGTTGGAAATTTGTTGAATTTTTGAACAAGCATATAAGGACCTTTTTTTTTAATTTTAATTTAACGTACATCTTAATCAGTCTGCATTTGAAGCAAAAATTCATACAACAGCACACAAGAGACTGCTTGTTGGCTGTTGATAGACTGATGGTACGACCAACGATGACTGTCACGTTTTACCCATCCTTTGGCCAAAAAGGATATCTCTGACTATCTTCTCAACTTCAAACATAGTAAATGTGAAATGAAAAAATGAAGCATTTAAACACACTAATCGCACTCAGATGGGGAGCCAGCTAGAAGCAGGGATGAAAACAGGATCAGAAAGTGAATATATCCTGGTAGTCTGGCACGCTTATAGCTTATAAAGTAGATGGTTTGGGGTGCTCTCGCTTTCAATCGTTTCTCGACAGCAAACAGGTTGTTGTTGAGAAGGGGAACCAGTTGCTGTTTGCCCTTTTTTTCTTGTCCTGTATTGCTTCATACAGCAAAGTGAGGTATCTGGAAACTGTTGATCCTTTTTTTTTTTGTGTGTTGTTCAAAGTGTAAAAGAAAAACGTCCACAAAAAAAAACACCCTCATCATATTTTTTTTCTGCTTTGCTTTGCAGGCGACAAGGTGCTGCGGTTAGGTGTTGCTTTTGACTTTTTACGCAAAAATAAAGAAAGTCAGTAGATTCCATTGTATTCAATTTTGCCGGAACAAAATTTTAGGACTGCTGGCAGACTCTAACTCTGTTTCTTTTGAGATGAAGTGTTGAGGACTTTTAGAATTGCAGTAACAGCACATAAACTGTTTTGCTGCCAGGATAAAGGACAAAGAATTTCCTTTTTATTGGAAAGAAATCTTTATTACTCTGGCAGCACTCTTTTCATGAAGACCACATCCGTTGGCAAAAGATAAATAGTATAGCTATATACAATATTAATTTTGTGTTGCAGGAAATCTTGTTGTTTTCCTTTCGCTTTCATTGCAATCTACTCCACTGATGTTTTACCTTCCGTCCGAGAGTTATTTAAAGTGGTTACAGTTGGGGAACTTGGCGCTGCAAATTTTTACCCTTAATTCGATGGAGATAGGGGTGAGTTTTTCTGCTGTTTTTGTCTTTACACGAGGGTTAGATTTGATTTTGTTTTTTTTGCTTCACACGCAATTTCACACCCGAACTTGGAAAGTTTGGCAAAACTTTTCGGTATTTGGGTGTTTGTTTTATTTTATGTTTTTCAAGTTCATTGGATACGGGGGTATTTTATCAGTTTAGGGGCTTCATTGTTCTTCAAATCTTATAGTTAATTATTAAAATTAAACGGAGTTCTACTAAAGTGATGCTTTGTGTAGCATTAATCAAGAACACTCGGAGATAATTATGGGCAATTGACATACTTATTTCAATAAACGGGTTTAAGCTTTTGCAACAATTGAAAGCGCTTTGTGAATTTCGGTCAACACAGATATTGGTCTAGTAGCCTACACATTAGAAGAACATAAAGTGAGTTCTACGATGATCTTGACCATTTTGAAAAGTGTCAACTTAAAGCATACCAGGGCAGGCTGCATTTAACTGAGTTCTTTTCATTCTCAAAGTGCCGGTAAAGAAGCAACATAAAGAAAAAAACACTTTTATTCACCACCATATTTCTTTTTACTTACACGTCGTCCTTGCAGCGCTCGGATAACGCTCTATTGATATTGTCTTGAACTGCATTGGGCGCCTCTATGGTAACAAGTCTATCTTGGTTGAGTTTGATGAAGAGAAACTGAAACTTTGGAGCTCTATATACAGACCCAGTCTCTCGAAAACCTGAATATTTTTCGTCAGGCTTGCTCACAAGTTGAACCGAATCTGTATGGAATCATAGGCCGGAGTTGGGCGATGAAGCAGGTCACCTTTATTTTGGCATTGAGTTGTTAACTGATGACCAGCCTTCTTGCCATAATCGTATACCATTTTGACTCTTTTTATGTAGTTCTGAACTTCAATTTATGTGGAACTAACGAATTTAAGAGAGAAGATACTTTTTCTCATTATAAGTCTGACCGTCCGATTTATTTCAAGATAAAATTTTATGTGAGCGTCTTATTGGGCGGGCAACTCGAAATGCTGAACATAAGATATATCGTTCGAAGAATCCGAGAGCCTCTTTGGCAGTTCCAACCTCCGCAATTAGGTACTCGTACAGAAACCGTGAACTAGACGCTACGAAAAGAATCTTAGTAAAAGTCTACCGATATTTTTTGACTTTTTTGTTAACAGAGAAGTGTTAAAAGTTTTCATTTCGCCCAGGCTGACCGGTCACTCAAAAAAGTTGCACTTTGAATTTATGACTATTTGTTTGAGATGGTCATGGCTTGAGCAAAAACTCTTTAAAAATGGGCATGGTTCGTGAAACTGAAATCGAGAAGGGATTTTCAAACAATCAAACATAGTAAGTAATCATCATGGCAAGAGTTTATCTGATCGAAGTACATCAGTGGTGATGTAACGAAAATGTAGAAATCATCGGAAACTTTTCGAGACACATCACATTCACTTGGCTCGCTTTGCCAAGAAATTAATCTCGGCTCAAAGAGCCCGATTTACATTCAATCGACAAAACCATAGATATCATCAAAACACTTCAAAACACTTCGCGAAACTGTTCACAAGAATTCAAATTGTTTCTGTAGAATTGACTGACTTCAATTGACTTTATGTGAATTTACTGCGGACTTTAGCTCAAATCAAGTAAATTGAGAAATGTAAATCAAAAGATTGCAATGATTTGACTTAATTCGATGGTTCGTTAAAATATTATGCAACCATTAACGATTGGATGCCTGTGGCTCAATGGTAGGTGCGTCAGTTGTTAATCTTAGAATAGCTCACCAACAGACAATTTATTGTGAAAACTGACAATGTGATGTTTGCTTTAAAATTAACAGGATGAAGTTATTTCGGCGATCCTATTTTCGATCTTCACGAGCGATCTTGTAGGCTCTCTCCGTGACTCCGAGCCTATGCAGATGACTTGATCGCGTAAAGATCAAATCCGAAGATCGAGGTCATCGTTAGTCTTTTGCAATGTGACTTTGAAATTCATTGATTCAGGAATATTTCTAGAAATCTATATTTTTATATTTCTAGAGTTCTTACATACCTAAAGATCTGGCTAGATCAATATCTGTGTTTTAAAAAACATATAGATTCTGCTCTGGCCAAAGCGGCCTTTGTCTTGACAAAGAGACTAATTCACAGCAGCCAACTCAATGCGAAGGTTAAGGTGATCTGCTACACGATCCTCATTCGGCCTGTTCTTGCCCATGGATGTCCCGTGTGGTTCAAAGTGTGAACGAGCTAAACGGAAAAGATTCGGGTTTTCGAGAGATGATGTCTCAGGGCTTGTCTCTGTTTATATATGTAGAAGACTGTGGAGTCTGAGTACAAAAAATTCTATAGTAACGAAATCCTGTACAACGGAGCAAACCTGATCAGAGTTAATAAGTTCGTGATAAAGCTTACTCGATGTCACATTGCTTGCAATGACTTAGAAAAACAACTTCATCATTGCGGCTTTTTACCCAAACGATATACAACATGAGACACTGCTCCTTAAGGGCCTTAATCCCCCTGAAGCATTCCTCTATTTAAATAGAAAACGTCTTTCCAAGATAGATTAGCGGTGCCGCTAATCTTCCACGTGGCCTGAAAGGCTGTGGACTGGCGAGTCAACTACGACCAAGTCGTCGCAAGTAGCTCAACGGACACTCTTAGGTTCAGAAGGGCGGTATTAGACCACGAGCAGATGTCTTACGGCAAAATCGCCACAATTAGGAGCTGAACGGAAATAAGATCTCGACCGTATGTATATTTTTAATCTTGGGTGCTCTTTTGACAATTAACATTGCATGTCCTGTCAGCCTTGGACGATTAAAGGTTGCGTTAGTAGTTGATTATTATTAGGTAAGTAGTTTTTAATGTTATTTATAATATAATATAAATGCATTTGAAATAATAAAAAAAAAGGACGTAAGCTGCTGAGCGTAGGGACCGAACATCTGGCATATTTTTTCAAGATTCGACCTCTCGCGAGTGATTGACAATCTCCGATGAGTTCAACTGTCAAGACAAAGGTTCTGTGCCATTCGGAGTAGGCTATAAACAGGCTCTGGCTGTCAAAAGGGCTGTCGCGGCACCACTTCAGGGGGGAAATCACAGTAAAATTTTAAATTTTTCGAAAAAAAAATTGTTATCGCTTAAAAGGTGCTTTAGGGTCTTAAAAATAATATACCAAATGATAGAATACGGCGAAAGTGTCCGAGTGACCAAATTTTGCACTCTGCGGTAACGCCTCTTCGGTATGCTCACATATTTTCATATGGTTTCTCAGTACTTAAAACTTTAAACGCGTTTTTCTCGAAACCACTTTTTTGAGCTTGCCGAAGACATAACTCGAGCAAATCTTTACCGATCGACTTGAAATTTTAACAGTAGCTTCGAAATATCTTTCTACAAGGAGCTACGTAGGAATTTTTTTATTTTGTATGGCTTAATTTTTTTTTATCGACGATGTTATGGCGTTTTTTGTTAAAAATTAAACTTTATGTTCAAACATGCACCATTTTGTAGAAAATCAATATATCGAAAAAATCCTACGTAGCTCGCTAGCTGTTGTTGCATGAAAACTAAAAAAATTTGGTGTTTTCTTCCAGTTCAAAAATTAAGGAGTTTACGTCTTCGGCCATCGACACGCTTTCAAAAATAGGCGCCTTGGGGCATATGCTGCGCAGCCCCCATTTTTAAATATTTTTTATTGAAAAAATTACATTTTGCACTTTTTAGTAATGCTATAAAACCTACTTTACAGATTTTCGATTGATACTTTTATTCAGCCAAAATTAATTTCCGAAAATATTCCTATTTTTTTGTGTGCCCCCTTAATACATTTTTATTACTGACATTAAACGAATGGTTTGCTGTTTAAAATTCCAATTTAATTACAACTCTACCACTGGGTTAGTGGCCTACACAAAAATAATTTTTTATCCCGCAGTACAGCGAAGCATGTATCAAGACACTGTCAAGACTACGCAAAAACTACAATAGATTAAAAAATATTGCAATTTTAAAATGATCACCGAAATCAATATCGATTTATGTTGGGCGAGTTGGTTAGAAGGATCTAGGATCAACACCCACCATCAGAATCTGCGTCGTGCAGACTATTTTTAAATCGCCTTTATAGGTCAACAATCTGGGCCGGTGGAAAAATTGTCTTCCAGTTTATTCTGGGATTATGGTCGAGTTCTTCGTTTGATCGTTTAGGAACATCTCTAAGCTCATTGTGGTGTTCAAGATTTGAGATTTTTATATATTGGTCTTTCGCGTTTTCAAGGTTCAAAAACAAAAAAAAAAGGGGGAACGTTAGCTGATTTATTTATCCACTCGATTGTATACTTCTATAAATCTTTGATACACATTTTCGGGACATATTATGTGATATATCATCATGATCACTCATCGTTTTTCCATAAGATCGTCATTATTAACTTGAAATTTGTTCAGAAACACGCCCACTTCCGAAGAATCTACTCCTACGAATGATACTTATCACGATGAAGGGTCTGAAAGAGCTTTAAAAAAACTGCTACTGTTTAAACTGATATTAAGATGGTATACTTTAGAAATCACAAGAGACGCTATCAATATTATATCCTTTAAACTGTGATAAACATTTTATTCGTAAGGGTTTCTGGATGTTCCTTTTACTAAATATTTAAAGAGCAATAGTTGACTGTTGATATCCAACCCCATATGCTCTCAAGCGCGCTGATAAGGTCTTTTTCGATATAAAAGGACCTATGCCACTAACACAAAAATACCTTACATGTATATGAAACGATTACCATGAAAAAACAAGCACACTGCTACTTTCGAATTAAAAGGGTGGATGGATAGATGAATTTCAAGAGATTTACTCTGCAAGCGAAACTCCCTCACTTCGAACCGACGTCGACGAACGAAGTTTCCTTCTTTCGAAAAAAAAACCAACTGTTGTTGGTACTTGTTTCGCTTGAAGGAACAATAGAACAAGAAAAGGTAACAAAACGGCATTCACAGCAGTGAACAGGGGTTAATGAGGAATTTTACGTGAAATTCGTTAAAGAAAGGGTCGGTATCGTTATTAGGTGTAAGAACCAGGTGCCTCGAGTTCTTCATAATCCAAGTGTAATATTTTGGTTGGATAATTTAGTAGGTTTTAAATTTCAGCGGTCTACGAATGTAGATTTGTATAAGTAAAAAATGTGATTTCATTTTTGAAAGTTGGAAAGATATTTTATCTTACAGGGGTTCACCACAAAGGACAATGAAATCAAGTGGCAAGCAGCACAAGAATGTGCAGAGTCCTTAGGTTAACTTTGTGTTTTTTTTTTTTATTTGCATTCTGAATGAGGTACGACGACTTTTTTCGGTATTGGCACTTTTTCCTAAGTTGAGGGTTGAGTGAATTTCAAATTCAAAAGCATAAGAGGCGAACATTTGCAGTTGTACTGCTCGGTTAAGTGCAGCCTTTGCCACAAGTATGATTCTTTCCCTTTCTTATTGGCTACTCTACTACAGTATTACCCAATTATGATTTAAAAATGTTCTTATGACTAAGAAAACTTACAAATGAATTGAAATTTGTTTCTTCTTCAAAAAAAAAATGTACTACACTTTATCAACTAAAGACAAATTTAATACCGCGAATTTTGAGCGAATGCAAACAAGTCGGAAGCTAATTACCCATTCCTATCTGGTGGACAGCTACGACTACATCAACCCCTTTGGAGTGAGAATTTTATAAATAAAAAAATAGTGTTTGCTTAAATAAATTATTTCAAACAAATTAGAATATTCTAGAATTGGTCATAAATAAAGGCGAGGTGTACGAAATGCGATTCTAGTATCGAAGAGATAAGGTTCAGGGTATTTCATAAGTTTCTTTGACTACAATGAGATCAAATAGTTGACGTTGAGTTCGGTAAGTTAAGGTTTCGATTGGTACATTATACAACCACGAGAGGTAGAGGAGAAGATTCGAGAAGGGTTCCTTTTTAAAGGTAAGGAATGTGTAAGAGTAAAATCCAAATAAACCGGTTTCTCTGATCAAGTTCAGATAATGCTGCAAAAATCCGAGAATTCTGTACCTCGTTTTTACCAGGCCCGACCGAGCAATTGAAAATATCATTATTAATTTGATTTGCCAATGATTTTGCGTTATTAAAATTAAGTTCTAAATAAATGCGAGCATAGAATTTTAAGCTGTTTGAAATTTATAATGACTGATGTCCTCTTATAGAATTGAAACTGACATACAGTGCGTTAAAGCACTAAAAAAATTCAATCAGACTTTTAAGAGATGTGGTTTCATGCATTTATAAATGTTTTTGTATTTTTCAATGCAAAAATTAAAAAATATAGTCAGTTGATTCGAAAACGACTGAATCGAAGCAAATTTTCGCAAGAAATAATCTATACATTTTATTTAATAAGAAATATTGAAAATATTTGTTTTGAAATTATTTGTGATTTCATCAAAATCATCCTTATTTTTGGTTTAATTTTGCGCACTCTCTACTTTAACTTGCATAAGCTGAAATTGTTCATAATTTTATTTATCAGCTTCTCTCTCTTTTAATTGTATACATAATAAATCTTTCAATTAAAATTAATAATATTTTTCACATAAATGTGTTCGATTAATTTATTTTGTTAAATGTTTCGCTTCCTTGAAAATTATTTGCACCACTACAAAAATCCAAATTGTTTAGATTATTGCCTTGGGCACACATACACATTCATCTGGGTAATTATGTCTTTGTGTGTACAAAGGAACATGCTGCCGTTTGATAATTTCTTCAATTAATGTGATCACACTTCGTGCCAAACCTTAATTGCTAATTTAACATTAATTTCTTCATATTCGGACTCTACGCAATGACACAAATTTAAGAGTTTCGCGCTTCCCGATAATTAACTTCTATATTATAGTATAATAAAAATAAAAATTTAATAAACTCCCATTCTACGACAAAGCGGAATGGTAATTAAAATTCCGAAATAATTTAATCATGTAAGGAGAAATGAGAATTTTATAATTTAAAATGATGTCTACGTTGTTAATTGTGAAATTAATGAACTTATTCACATTTATTTAATGAAACACCTACAAGTATATGTACTTTCGTCAATTTAAAATTTTATTTCAAGCTTTATTCTACGACAACTTACAGAAAATATCTGACGATATCTCTAAAAATAATTTTCTTACTGTTGCACTTGATATTACAGCCTTTAATTGATCGATCGCAGGCACTACAAGTTGATTTTTTATGGAATTGAAAGATGTGTGCTTCAATTTTTATCCGCACGCCATTCAAAATTTGTTTGAGAACTTCACAAAACAAATTCAACATTGACCAAATAGAAATAATTAGTATAATAAGGGCGTATTCATTCCTTCAAAATTGTTTATCAATTAGAAAGCATACCCTTTGAACATCTAAAAAAAATTCTGTAAAGGTAAGTTAAGGTGGAAGTAAAGCATAACCATATTTCAAAAAAGGGAAATAATTTAAAACCGTCATTTTAGATTAAAACGCTAGTTTCTTCAAATCGTGTTTCTGTCTTATTGACACATACATGTATGTATCTTTGTGTTTCTGTGATCATCAGAGTTTGCCTAAAAAGAAAGCGACATCGTCAGAGCAACAAACTATCAAACCAGCTGCCAGTTTCAGAGTCTGTCAGAAATAATTTCAAATGAAATCGAAAACTCTATCTCCTTAAACAAGAAACTGTTTCGATTAAGCCAAAACATATTCGGCTTTATAATATTGTGACAATTTAAAGTCCATTAGGGTACTCAAAATAAAGAGAGAGCAACCAGGCACTTTAAGCCCGATATGTTCCCTTTTTTTATTATTGATCTTTTCGCTTCCCCTCAAGACGCTACACAGACGACTTGATTTCAAACAGGTCAGTATTGAAGATCGAGGTCATCATCAGGAGTCGTCTCCGTTTTTATAGAGCTCCAGAGATCCATTGCAACAAATTTTATTATTTTTATTTTTATTTTCCACGACCAAATTTCTGCGGCTTTCTACCCCGATCGTGCTTAAAGCGCTTTTTCCACATTTAGAAGAATTTAGATGTACCGATTATCGCCTTAGTTGTCCGGTTTGTCTGGATGGCATAACCTGTGACAAACAAATGAAAAGTACCTCTGTCGATTTAAAGCTCATGAGTCCGCTCCGACTCTTCAATAAACTCTAAAACCAGCTTACTGTGAAAAAAATATTGTGTATCGCGCACACCCAAATGGTGAAGTTCTAGCTTCTCCCAAAATAGCTGTCCCATCAGAAAAATGTTTATATAATAGGACTACCGGATGCAAATGTCGTTATTGCAGACAAATTCATATCTATTACTCTGAGGTGAATTTTGACCATGGCAGCTGTCACATCAGAAACTTCATGTCATTGTCTAATTATTTCAGTCTAGGTTATTGGTCATTAGTTAAAATACACAAGTTTTTGTAAAGCCGTAAAATGTCTACATTCGTGCCATCAAAACTACATTTGTAGAAAGTTTTAATATGCTTCTTTCATTTCAAGAAAAAAGCAACGGAAGCGAATCAATTGCTTACCAAAGCTTACCCGGGCTATACTATAGACGTAAGAATGTGTCAGCGGTGGTTCAAGCGATTCAAAGATGGTGATTTCGACACCGAAGGCAAAGAACGCCCCGGCCAGGTGAAAAAGTTTGAAGACCATGAATTGGAGGCATTGCTCGATCAAGAACTTGCAAAATCACTTGGCGTCGCTCAGCAAACCATTTCCGATCGTTTGAAAGCAATGGAAATGATCCGAAAGGTAGGACATTGGGTGCCGTATGAATTGAAGCCACGAGACGTCGAACGCCGATTTTGCATTGTCCGAAATGCTGCTTGAACGCCAGTCTTTTTTGCATCGAATCGTCACTGGTGATGAAAAATGGGTACATTACGATAATCCAAAACGTCGGGCAACGTATGGATACCCCGGACATGCCTCAACATCGACGGCCATTCAGAATATTCATGGCCTGAAGGTTATACTGTGCATTTGGTGGGACCAGAAGGGTGCTGTGTATTATGAGTTGCTAAAACCGAAAGAAACAATCGCAGGCGAGGTCTACCGACGACAATTGATGCGTTTGGGCCAAGCACTGAAGGAAAAACGGTCGGAAACGGTCGCAAGACGCGATAAAGTTATTTTGCAACATGACAATGCTCGGCCACATGTTGCAAATGTCGTCAAAACTTACCTTGAAACGCTCAAATGGGATGTCCTACCACACCCGGTATAGTCCAGACCTTGCTAGGCTAGCGATGGGCAAAACTTTGAATAATGAATTTATATCTAATTTTCCTCAATAAAGCATTGATTTTTGAAAAAACCGACATTTTCAACCGGTAGTCCCATTAGTATTTAAATCAGGTAGCGTTAGTATATTTGTCGACATTTTAAATTTAATTAAAAAAACTATAACCCTTTTTTTGCGGGATAAAAATAATAAATATTTACAAAATTAATTTTTTACATTAACTTCTCTACGCTTTGACTGACCCAAAAATTCGACCAAAGACTTCCACCATATTCAGATATTTACAAATTTGTTTCAGTCAGTCATTTTGAAAAGTGGTCCGAAATTTCTAAATTTTTAAGAGACACAAAACAGAGACACTTGTTAATCTTCATAAATTATCAGCCACGTTAACGTGGATTTTTTTTAAATCCAAACGTCTTAAAATGCTTTAGGTTTCCAGAAATGACCCGTTTTTAAATAAATTACATGAATGGCCATGCCAAGGTGGGAAGCTTTGAAAACATGATTTTTGAAAACTTAAGTAGATGAAGATAATACGATCAAATTATGGGAACAATATTAACGCAGCAGATACAGATCCTTTATGCAGGTTCGGAAAACAGGAAAGAACCCCGTCAAAAAGCTTTTCCATATTTTGGCGTTAGAAACTATGTATCTTTCCGTTGGTTTATGACGCTTTTCACCCCAAAATTAATTTAGTCTCACGGTACACTTAGTGTTGTATTCCTGGGGTATGGGCTCCTTTCTGTTATGTCCCTCCAAATGTTCATCTGAGTTTAGTCACCTGGACCACACCAATCGAACTTCCGATATATGTAACATAATTTTGTTTCAAAAATTCGTTTGTTCGCTTTTCACATAAAAATAATATGCGAGTCATTTCTCAAGCATAAGGGTAAGCCTGATTTAATAGTTCGCATACTTCACCTTATGTATCATAGTTAGACTAAAGTTTTCAAGCATGGTTTCTGTGATTGTCGCCATTTGAATGACCTTTTAATAAACGGTCCAATTTTAAATGTACTAATGACATTTTCTTCACTCCAATTATTCAAGTTATGACAGCAAAAGTCGGTGTGGTCCTCAAATGTTGATACGAAAAATTGTGCGAGCACTTTCTTATTGGCAAAACATATCTGCTGTAATTTACTCATTCGTCACGCCGCGCCGCCGGCGATCCTTCGAGGATCTGAGCCTAAACTTAAGTTTCTTTCCATGCACCATGGTATTCCTCTTGAAACGGGTGTTCGGCCTTACTTTTTTCGTGTATATCTAATCGCCTTCGTTGCAGACTTACTAACCGCTGATCCGACACAAGATTCGGTATTGAATAGGCAACATGAGTATTTGGAAGAATATGATTTTTTGTCCATCGAGTTATGAATTTTGATCAACTGTAGCGTCTATTCCATTTGTCAAGATGCCGTTTGTGGACAATCGCGTGCAGACTTTTTGAAGCCATGGACGGAAATGGATGACATTCACGATCACGACATTCAAAGTTTAAAAACTAGCCCAAAAAGGTTTTGGCCAAGAACTTATTTCCCTATTCCCGATTTAAAAATTAAATAAGAAAACACCGCGAGACGATGATAAACGGAATTTCCCAAATCTAAGATTAAATTGTTTATTTTTAGTTAAATTAACATCATTTATTAAACCTAAATAGAAAAATGAAACCATAACACTGATGAAAAGATGTGGCGCGAGGTTGTTAAAAACACGTGATTCATTCATCTTGGAAATAGCTAAAAATTAGATCACTTACTAAATTTTTTAACCGATTAAGTTATTAAGATAAAAACTTTAACTAACCCTTGTCAACAATGAGGTTTTTGAATAATGCATAAATTTTGATAAGATCAATTTATAATTTTTATAATCGGAAAATATAAAAATATGATTTAAGCGTGCATCAGATGATGGACCATTTAAAATTATATTTTTTTTTAAATTCCATGTCATTAAAGCCTACACTTCGAACAAATTATAATTTTTTAATGCAGAGGCGCAAAGTGATAGCACTTGATATTTTCGAGTGAGAAACATGTCGTGCAAACGGTTTCAGGGGTCTGTAACTGATTTGTCACGTGCCGGCATGTTACGTTCAGAACACCTTATTCAAACAGTATTCAGCATTAAAGAAGGATCCGGAAGGCGGTTTCAGTAAAAATAGCTGATTTCGTGCGTCCTGCAATCGAGAACCAACCCAAAAGCAAAATAGAAGATATAGTACTATATATATCCTCAAAACTCTAAAAACAAAGGTCCCTCAGAGATATTTAAAAAATATAAATATAAAAAAAAAATATATAAAAATATAAAAGGTATTTAAAACTAAAATTATTTAAATTTATGGAAATAAGAGACGGTTCCGATGAAGTTGGAAATAATAAAACTCTTAAAGAATTGAAAAAATTATACTGCACATGAGATTTTAAGAAACTGTACCAATAGTTCAGGATAAAGGCACAACTTGCCAATTGTTGGTTTATAAAGTTGTGGTGATGAAGTTTGCATGTTTAGACCATAGAACTTCCTGCCGAGTTGTTCAAAGGAGCTGGTATGTTCGATTCTATAGCAAAGAGACCACTTCAAATTCATAATTGCAAATAATCTCGAAGTTCTGTAGGTGCCAGTTCTTAAAAACTCTTTTCAAGATGCAGACTGAGCCATATTGGTTTAGTTGGAATAGTATCGTTTATGACTGTTAAAATGTTGCTTAGATGGAAAAAAAATTGTGCTTATTTGTTGAAGATGCTTTCGTCGTAGATCCACGTAAAAGCCACACAAGATACAGATACAACAATGTTGAAGATAGGTCGGTTTTTTCAAGTCAAAAAAGGAGTGAAAAGTTCGTTTACACAGTTTTTATTGATTGGTATAAAACGTGTTTTTAGATTAATGACCGATTCATTTCTGGCATTGATAAAACATTGGATGGATTCAAGAATTACTTGCCATCTATTTATCGATTGCAAAACAGCCTAATTTGTTTACGGCAATGACATATTCAATAGTGTGGCGCCATCACGTCTTACCGGAAATAATATGAAGAAAAGAAACAGTGATTTCTTCCTATCTCAGACGACCAAAAGCATACTCAAAACATAGATAGAAATATGAATGTGATATCTTGAGGCCGAAAACTGTTCAAATCTTCCCTTTTCTCATCATTGTTTTATTTATTTTAAAGACGTTAAATCAAAGCGTTTTGAATCTGTTCCTCCGGATACGTATCTTTATTGAGAGAAAACTTTTTAGGCCGAACAATCTTATTATTATTGGTTTGAAAGTTCTCAAAGTTATTGATCTCCTAAATGATTCATTTATAATTTTTTTTAATATTCCATCGCAACCTGTTCCATTTAACCACCGCCTTCTTTATTTAATTTGCAAGTACTTAACACAAATATTTAAAATTGCAATGAGAACAAAATGAGCATAATTAGGTTAATTGCGATTTTAATTGATAGCGCTAAAGACTTGAAATAAAATCACAATATTTGCGACTGTATACTTCATACGTGGAAATTAATTTTGTTTCGTCGTCGACGCTTAAGCGATATGTTCGCAATATAGCTGCATTAAGTGCGCACAATAAAAGCGTGATGAATTTTTTATGGAACACCATATGAGTGATATAGAATAGCTAAAGATATAATTGTTAGTGAATGGTCATAGAAGCCTGTTGTATTTGCATACGCTCGCATTGTTTTCAAATTTGAAACTGAATTAAACGTTAATAATAGGTTCGAATTGCAAAATCAAAATAGAATAAACTGCAGTGCAGACTTTTTTAATATTTTCGTGTATTTTTGCTGCGGCAAATTTATAGTAAGTGGAACATTATTATACTTAAATTGTTTTCATTATTTTAAATAATATTTATTTTATTTATTTAGTTTCTTCTAACATATGTTATTGTTATTAAAAAACAACAGTGATCATATAGAAACTGAAAGGGTAGTATGGAATGGCAAAGATTTTTAGTTACTTAATTGAAATATTAAATTATCCGATCTTACAAATAAAAAACAATATTTTTAATAAATAATTCGAGAATTATTTTTACATTTCGAGCACTCTTTCAATAACAAAATTGTATACTGCCATTATCTTTAGAGATTGACTTGGGATTAAAATCATATTTTAGTAATGAATCAAGAACATCATAGTTAACATTGAACAGCCAGGCTTTGAAGGTTCTTAAAAAGGACTCAAAATGTATGGTTGCCCAAACAGCAAAAGGTAACTGATTGAATATTGAAGGGGCAATTTCACTTGAACAATTGGAATATGCAATATTTATCTGACAGCTTTAAAACAATATTCATAGACCTCAGCCAAAAGTGTTTAAAAGTTGGACAACGAAACAACAAATAAAATACAAATAGACTAACGCACAACCACTTCAAATTAAACTTCTTACAGAGAAAATTGAATATGTGGAAAAATAAGCGTACTAAGGACAAGTAAAATCTTACACGCAGTGAATCAACAATGAAATTGACAGAAAAATAACGATGGTTGGGAGCAATTTTGGCATCTAAAACGAATATATGATATCAGAATTAAAAAGAATCTTGTTTGATGCTGCAATGCTTTCAGTCATGACCGACGGTTCACAGAGATTGCTCCTTCATGCAAACGTGGCCAAAAAAACTTCAAAAATGTCAAAGAGCTATTGAACGATCAACGCTTAAAATCTCGAGACCACAAAGGGTAACGAATACAAATCGGGCAGACGTAACCGAAAGAGCAAAAGAATTGAAATGGATAAGATCAGCACATTTTATGAGAAAGAACGACAAAATATAGACAATAAGAACAACTAGTTGGACACCATATGAAGGACACAGGAAAGTGAGCAGACAACAGTTAAGATGGCGAGACGACACGTAAAATTACTGGCGACTTCTAGGGGATGCTTTCGCCTTCTTTTAATTTCTTTTAACATAAATAATTTGAATTTTAATGAATAAAATATTTTTTTTTATAAATAAATAATTTGAATTTTTAACTAATATAATAAAAAAATAATAAATAAATAAGAATAATAATTTCCCTTGGTTCTTCAAAATCTTAAGGATATTTCATTGGAAAATAGTAAAGGTCTCTAAATAAATGCCCAGTTAATTAATTTTTACCACAAATAACTCCAGTTTAATGCTTCTGAGCTACAGGGTCATCCATTTCTTGGTTTCGAAAATAAATCTAAATAGAGCACATTTTTGAATAAGATAAGATTTCATTGCGAGCATACTGCTTCGATCTTCACTGAGAAGGAAATATAACATCATTCATATGTTCCTTCAGAGAACTCTTACCGGACTCGATTCTGACAAGACGATTTTCAATGACATTGCGGACATATTGGGCAAAATCTTGACGAATATCCGTTTCAAAGAGTTTGCAGATTATGCGCATAGCCCCCAGAATAAAATCCAGTTCACATTACAAAAACGTAAAATAACTGAATGAAATTTTTCTTACAATAAACCCATAACGGAGTATGTGGTGTGAGATATAGATGCTTCTTCTTGTAATCACATATTTCCAACTTGAAGCTAAAATCGGTTAACCTTTTTTTTACATTGAGACCAATTTGGAAACCTTAGTAACCTCATCGCTAAAAAAAAATTGGTGAAAATTGGTCATCCAAATGCTGATGTTCAAGCGCCCAATCGGTGTATCGTAAATTCTACGCATTCCTTAGGCAGCTGGCATCAAGTCTTGAGGGGATTGAAATTTGTAGTAAATTCACACAATTTCAACACGTTTGCCGATTGTTAAACAATCAATATTGTTTGATTACAAACCCTCAATTTGACATTTACAGTCACGGATTATAATTTAGTTTGACGTATGTGATTGAAAAAGTGATGAAAAATAGTGAATAGACAATACATTTATATAGTTTTACGTGAACGACATTTATCGGTCTAATCTTGGCTTTTGCAAGTCCCGTTCGTTGAAAAGTCAGTCCTTTTTACAAAGCAAAGCTTCGTTTGCATATAAACAATAAAAATGCATTCAAACCTGCACATAAACTTAAAAAAATTCCTTTACAAGAAACGAATGCTTTCCGAAAAGGAACACATTTTGGGCTTATTCGATCTTTTTTCATGATATTTAAATCAGTTTATGAAAAATATATTAAGCCAGAAAACGTAATGTACTTATTAAAAATCATAGCCTCTTGAACACGTTTGACAACCATATTCTCTTTGAGAATATCAACTCCGGCTATGGATTCACAAACTTTGGACATTGGGTAAGCTAACACGAAAAGATTAAAACAATTACCAGAAGTACAATGGAACCATTGATCTTGATCTCATTCTTATCTTGTTGACATTTAACGTTCCATGGAAAAATTAAAAAAAAATATGATTTATGATGAATTTTACTGTCCGGCTGTCTTTTTACCTGACCATGATTAAACCCACAAAAATTATTTAAAACAAAAAACTCAAAAGAAGGATATTAGTCTTAATGCCTAACCCAGTAGGTGTTTTCGAAAATCAATTTTAAATTTTCATATAATAACGAAAGAGCAAAAATATTAAATCTTGCAACTGCAGGTCTACACAGAAGCTTCGGAGCAGGAACATTGTCACGAAGTTATGAAGCCAACCAGGTCAGCTTTTTTATTCATATGTACTGAGTTAAGCCAGCTGACTGTGTACATATTTGAGTCCGCAAAGATATTTTATCTGTGAAATTTTAACTGAGGAATAATGTCACACTTTTTTATGATGATTTATCATCAAACCATTGAGAATAATCGCAAGCCGAAGTGAATGCTGGTTGCAATAGACACGTGCGTAAAAACTTCACATTCGGAGCAATTTGACATCTTTATTATGTGAATTTCAAAATTCAAAATGAAACCTTTTTGTGCTCAATACTTCTTTAACAAAGTGTTAAAAAGCTGTTATTTTAACTTATATTAACTAATTAAGACATAATGTTAAAAAGTTGTTATCATTACTTATTTTATTTAATGTTTGTTTAACGGGCTATAATGTTTGCTTTAAGTTATTTTAAGTGTAATAGTTTGGCAGAAGTCAAAACAAGTTTGTATTCCATAAGGTTTCTGAGTCACTGTACATTGTTGTTTAGCTATATTAAACATAATTAACAAAATGAAAGCGCACTTCAGTTAAACTATTGTTAATTTCTTTTTTCCCCACATTTTGGTCTCCCAAAGTCACAAACTGGAATTTTGAAACATTTTATCACAGTCTTTACTTTTTTCGATGTTAGCTTTTTAAAAAAATTGGGGCTATAATTTCAGTTGTGTAGTTGCTTTCAACTTCCGATCTTTTGTAGCTATTAAATTGTTGTCCGCGTGAAACTTTAAACAGAGCATGACGTTTTTGACACTTGCCTGCAAAGGCTGCACGAAAACTAATTTGCCGCAAACCACCGAAGGGAGGGTAGGATATCTTTCAAGTTCGAAAAGTGTCAAAACAAGTGAAAATGATATAAAAAAATAAGAAAAAATGCGGCCACCACCTTTACGGCGATGATTGCTAGAACGCACCGAGTTCGAGCAGTTGGGACAGTAGAGGGGGTATTCAGTTTTCGCACGCATGGGCACTTGGTCTTCTCACACCATACCATCGGTTCAACATCCATTATATAGCCCTAAGTTGTTGCGCTACCATTCAAGATCATTAATTCGGGGACGTTGGCGAAAATCAAAGAAACTGCTACCAAGGCTCGAAAGGACGATATGCGATGGAAATTCCGCTCGTTTTTAAGCCTTTTAGTGAGCTGTTCCGATCGGGTCAATTTTTTAATAATTTTAAACCTTTTAAATATGAGCGGGATTTCGGCACATGTGGTTTGAGTTCATATTAAAATCAGCGGTATCAATTGAGAGACTTAATTTTATTCTCTTCATGCCAGATTTCAAAGAGATATAGGAACGAGGATTTTAAAAATTTTTCCTTACAACACAACATCTTTTCAAAAATTCAAAAAGGGTTTAAAAAAGTGTCACAAATTTTTTTTAAACTAAAACTCGAACAAGCAATTTTTCAACCAAACGTAAATGAAGTTTTTACACATAATTAAGTATATCATAAAAAAATGAATGTCACACAAATAATGAAACGACGCGACGCACACGTTTTTTGACAGATCAAAATTGTTTAATCTAATTTTACATTTGACGTTTGTCAGTACTTGTCTTCCACTTATAAATCGTTTGTTTATTTAAAACTCGTTTTGCTTCATTGTCTCAATAATTAAAATATTTTAAAAACTGCGTTACGTTATGTGTGAATATCTACACTGCTGTCCATAAGTTTTTGGACAAGCTATTTTCAGCGTAATCTTAAGTTTTTTTAATTTATTAGATTCTCAAAACAATTATAGAGTTTTGAGAAAACGGAGCGGAATCAAGGCTTAAACTGTTGTAGAAATTATCAAAAAAAAAAAAATTAAGGGTCACTAACTGACTTAAACCCGTCGTTACAGAGAAATAATAATATTTGTTGTACAAAAAATTCTTTGTGTGCTTTTGTGATGCTTAACGTCGATCACGTATTCATTCAAGACCAATTGTTCCCGAAGTTCACAGTTGTTCTATATCTGCAGGCTATTCAATATAAGCTTTAAATATAGAAGTCGGTAGTCGACTCTTTAGACAGAGCGAGCACAAGCACCAAGATAATATCAAAATAAATAAGCAGAAAGAATCTTCGACTCACAGCTTCAAAAATCTGTGCAGGACTCAACTGTTCGAATGCAAAGCAGATACCAATATCTGCAACGATAAAAAGGCGTTTAGCGTTTAGTAGCAGCACGAAAACCTTCGTAGCGACCGCGAAAGAAAAATGGCTAGATTGGGGAAAACAAAACCAGGAAAAAGTTGCGTGACTGTCTCAGGATGTTTCTCTTGCGCGTCTTGCGTATCGATGGGATCAAGAACAAAGTGAAGTGTAGACTTACTATATAAGAAAATCAAACCTTATACACACAGGATTCTTATTTATGCAAAGTAATGATCGGAAAAATTATTTCAAGCTTTGCTTGAGGACACGTGCTCGACCTCTAGTCAAAACAACTGCTTTTAGACGAATTTGACAAAGAAGCTTGAAGAACCGGGAATCAACAGTTATTAATTTATTAAGGTTATCAAAAAGAACTAGGGTTTCATACGAATTTCACTCAAATGCTGTCTAAAAATTTTTTGACGCCATTGTTATACAGTCTTAAAAATAAGAATCTAAGGGCTGTGAATGTGAAAATGTAAAAGAAAATTTGCAAATGTAATTTTTAAATATTTTGTAATTTGGTTACTGCTTCCAAAAACTACTTGCCCAAAAACAAATCAGTGTCATAAATTTTTTGAGAAGCTATATCCCGGTTAGCAATTAACATTTCTAGCGATTAACTTTCAACCTCTAGGCTTCGTTATGCGATAAGTAAAATGCATTCGTAAATCGTGGAACAGGGAAAATTCGTACATTTTATCGTACAGCAAAAAAAGTTTATAGCGATCAGTTTATCAATGTAGTAGTTTGTCATTTTATGCGACTGCATGTATTTTTCAGTAAAGAATGGGACCTACAAGAATATAAGTACAAGTGCATAACTACTCCTATTTTGTTGTAAACTTATTCCACTTTATAAGCTGTTCAGTAAATTGTTATTTTTATCCGTAAAATTTTTGAATTATTATATTGTAAATATATTTTTAATATATTTTTAAATATCATGCCAAAAAAAGTCACTAGGTTTTCACTGATCTATCAAAGCGAATGTTTGTTGTGGAAACTAGGCCTTTTTAAGTAAGGGATTTTTTTTTTATAGTTTTATGAAAAGTTTTTAAGAAATGAGACTTTTTCAAATTAATATTTTGACCATTGTCGTTCCCAAAACCGGTCGTTTTCTAAATTTCCATAGTTTTTTTTTGGGTTTTTTGTTGGACTAATACCAATTCTGATGAATGTTGTGTTTCGAAAGCTAAGTTTACCAGAAGTTTTTTTGCAAATATTTGGACCTCATTCTTTTTTTACATAAAATTCGATGAGATTGTATTCGAATTTGATACGTTCACAATCGTAAAATACCCCCCCTTAGAATAGTACATAAATAAACAACCATTACAATTTGTTGGACCTTGATTTTTTTACTAGTCTCAATATAAAGTGATATTGTTTATTCCCATGCACTCAGTATTCCAACCAAATTATCTTAAATAGTTATGACGGCAACATTGGTCGAGGATCACACACTGTTGTTGTAAGTATGTACATTTTTCTTGTCATTATCAAACGCACAATAGTATAAACAAACAAACAAAAAATTACCATAAATTATGCAACTGCACTGAGTTAAAACTTTTCTATTTTTGCAATTTTATTATTTTTTTCTTTTTTTTAATTAAAACGAACTTTTTATTCTTTTTGAAAACCACTTTGTTAAGTAATCGTTAACGTATTTTTTGCAACTTTCAATAACACCTCGATAGTCACTGAATAATAAGCAATTTCCGTTAATGTAAATTAATTTAAAATTAACGACTTTCATATGAGTAGTAAGTAAGTGTATGATGCATAAACAATAATTATTTATTATTATACACGATAATCAAACCGCAATTAGACGACAATACCGACACCCCAACCGTTCTTTATGGCGAAGCCTCGTAAACTGACTGGCGGATGATATCGAAACGAGCGTTAGACCCCACAGAAATAACAACACATTATTTAAGTGTGTATGCGGCTCTGAAAGTCGTTCGGCGCGACGCGTTCGGCCGACTTGTGCTTGTGCAGCAGCAATAAGGCATTAAGCATGATGGCAAGACGCACACAACATTACTCGAGGAATCAAGCCGTCCAACGATTTGTGAAGAGAACGTCGTCGTCGTCGTCGTCGTCGTGCGGTAGAGCACTCGTGCTGCACACATGACACTCTGACACAGGCACTGGCACTGGCACATCCCACCCCCTTGAGGGAGTGAGTTACGTTTTGAGCGGTACAGTGTGAGTACTGGTTTAGGCAAAGGGTTTATGGTGAAGCATGTGCTAAGGTTTTGTTTTGTGTTATTTTCTTTTGCACCCCCACACTGAAGGAAATTTCAAAGAGAAATGCAATTTGAGAGAAGTTGCGTATCCTTGTGGTTCATTTTTGTGTGTGTGTGTGTCATTTTTTTTTTTGTTTTTTGATTCCTCAATGATTCGCTTCGCAAAACGGGTTTTTTATTGGGGTGGGTTAGGTTTTCATACTCTTTTCATTACCGGCTTTTTGAATTGCATATTTCTCTTGGGGAGAGTGCACACCAATTTAAATGAGAGCAAAACGAGAATAAAGCTAAGGTTGGCTGCAAATGAAATACGTTGACTGTAAAGTGGTTTGCAGTATTTACAGTTGTGAAGAGAATTACGGTTGGATGTGATAAGACTAAATTTTCTCTTTTCACATTTATTTTTTGGGAAATTTCGTGCAGTTCTCTTAAAAGAATTTTTGTTATTTTGTAAACTAAATTTCGTTTTTTTTGTAATTGTATAAAAATGTTTGTAAGGGATTTGTGTGCAAACAATAAGAGGTGTCCTTTCAAATCAACAGAAAAGTTTTTTTTTTTTTAAATTTTTATTTAAACCTAAATTGATGACTCTGAGGTTGGTTATGGAACACAATATTTGCCAAAGGTCCGCCTTGGATCTATCTTCTTATAATAAATTTATTTATAGTACATATTTATGAAATTTACGTTTACTTGTTCGAAAAGCTGATGTTATGTTTTTCGAATAAAATCTCTATTTGTTTATTCAACAATAAATGAATGGTGACATGGCAGAAGAACAACATTGCGAGAAGCAAAAAACGAATTCATAAGATCTATGAGGGCTGAGCCAAAAAAAATAACAATGATCGGGAGTTGCAAGTGGTCCTGATTTACTTTAACATATTTTGATAACTTGTTTCAGCGCTTATAAGGCTAAAACAATCATAAAAATCATAAACATAAACATTCAATTCGCATTCAACTAACAGTTCATGAAAAAGCCAACTTCGCCGTATATCCTTCAAGACTTGTGAGAAACAATAAAAACAAATAAATAGTCCACGAATAGCTCGTAAGGCCAATTGTCACATGCAACTATTCATCAAGGACGGCACAATAAAACAACAGCATTTGAAAGGATGTTTCGTCAATCTTGTACTGAACTATGAGTGGTGTGAGACAGGTTTCTTTATGTACTTTTTATTTTGCTCATTCTCAAGGGATTATGACCAATCTTAGAATTCGTTTTGAATAGAGCTACCGGCAGGATTGAAGGATGACTCTTGGTTTCAGTGGCTTGGCCTTTGTATCCGAATAGGAACGGAGAATTTTATATTGACTTATTTGTGTTCGCTCAATTCGCAGTATTTTATTCGTCATCAACCTGTTGTCAATGTTTTGCCTACGCAACAAATCTACCTGTTTAGAAAACATTTATGTAGCCTTGAATTTTGAACATAAGATAGATTGAGTAACCACTTTGTCAGACCACTATCACTGGTCTATCACTCCAGTATAGCGCCATTTATTTCAACCCAATTTTTAAGGAAACGTTCGAGGCTTACTCTAAGATTCGATAACTTGTTTTAATCAACAAAAGTGTGGTGTCACTGTTATATGACTAACTTTTTAAAAATTGAAATAAATTATTAAAAATATGAAAAAAAAATAGTTCTTTATAGAAATAACTTAAAATAAAATGGAATGGAAGTGGTAAGATGGTGAAGGATTCATTGGAGAGGGAAATAATTTTTTTAAAAGAAGAAGATTCAAATTTTCATTTTTCAATTAAGTGAACCCTCTTCTTCGCTGCATTCTCATTTGTAATGGGTTCCAAAGACTGGTGTTGACAATAAAGAAATAGTGCGGTGACCAAAGGTATTCAAGTATTGATATGTTTGTGTTTTATCTTCTTGCGGACTATAAAAAATTATGTTTGTTGTACAAATATTGCGGTTGCTTTGTTATGCCAAAATATTCAATTATTAAATTTCTTGAATCTTCGTTTTATAGTCTGATATATGAACATACCGTCGCAAGCCAAAAATTTATCAGGTCATAATGGTACACTTAATTTGAGCTCGGATTAGGTTACAATATTACGATTGGCAAACAGTTTTATATTTTGCTTCCATAATAAAGTCAAAGCCAATTTAAGACTAGGCTTGTAACACATTTAATTTAAGTTTTTTCGTCCCAATCAATTGCAACAAGAGCTTTGTTCATTTTCGACACATCCATTATCAAACCCAAAGTGATTTGTTTGTGTATAAAAAAAAGTGTGGGTCCCAGAGCACATCCTTTCGGTACTTCGAAAAGAAGTATTTTTCTCCGTTCAACAGGTATTTTGCTTGGACAAGGTAAGCGATACTATTACTTAATCGGAAATAAAAAGCAACATGATTCTGAAGAAGTGTGTGAGGCTTTTTAAAAAATCAAGTCGACAAAAGTCAGTTCCATTTTAGTAGTATAGTGGTATGATATTTTTATTTTCGAAACTCAGGCTAATATTATGTCACAGAAAATAATTGAAAGCAGTGTGAAAAATTATCTGATGCAAGAACGAATTCCAGAACCTATGGTATATAAGAAAAAAAATTTGCAGGTCAAAAGTCATTAGAATAATGAGGGTTTATCGTACCAGATAATTATAGCAAGTATTGAAAACTTCAAACAGGTGAAACATAAGGGTAAGTGGGCTCAAAGTGATCGGTATACATGTAAGCTCTCATTTATGTTGACATACTTGACATGATCACATAATAGATGTTGCAAAAAAACGCTGTTTGCCAATTTTTCTTCAATCTAAAAGGCTCTTTGAACACAACTCGCAAGAGTACATTGCACCTATATTGATCGATGTATAGTTTCTTAATCTAAATCAACTCGCTTTTACATCAACGTTTCCTTTATTAACATATCTTTTTAATTTAAGGGCTGCATTCCTCCTTCTTATTCATATACCGTAACACCCGCATCACAATCCAACCTCAAGCCCAATTTCGATCGTACAGTCAAGTATAGGGATTTTTTCTTCAGCCGCGCAATGCGAATGTTGAACGCTATAACATTCTCCATTGTGACAACTTTTTAAGGGTATTCATAAGCCCTTGACTAGAGATTTAAAAAGTATGCACCGATCTTATCTCTTGTGCCTTGTAAAAATAAAGCCCCTCGACCCTAATGACGTGCAACTTTCCTATTTTCAGCCATTCCGAATGATTCAAGATAATTTGTAGCTATGTTTTGGCAAAATACACCCAACTAGGGCCCAATTCACACAAAACCCTTCAATGCCTATATTGAACTTTATTTCCCATTTTAAACCCTGATTTTTGAATTCGTCTTCAGCTTTGATTTTATTAACTTTACTTGCAGCTTTTTGAACAGGTTCAAAATTTACTTAGGCACCCAAGAAACTTTGTACTTTATTGAAAATAAAAATAAACGGCACATTCTTGAATAAAAAATAACAAATTAAAAGTAAAGATAGTCTTGACTCATTTTATGATGGGGCATAAAACTTTCAACTCAAATAACTTAAACACAATATTTTACAAGAATCTAATAAATTGCTCTCATTCGATCGAACCCACTAATTTAGGTCCGCCTGTCAGTCTTTAGAAGTAAACTTTCGATGGTTATAATAAAAAAATAAAAAAAAATAGCTTAACTTTGAAAGTTATTTTATGCATCCTCTTTGGTCCGTATCGTTACTATCGAACCGTTCATTGGACAACTGAATGAATGGACACATACGCTTTGCGTTCCTTGGGCATATGGGATGGGGGATGGCTTTTATTCGAGAGAAAGAAGAAGAACAAGATGATGATGAAGGAAACTTTTGCTGAACTTAATTAGTGTTCAATCAACAACAAGTATCCCATCACTATGGCTATGGGTGACGTTGTGAAGGATGATAACAAGACGTTAATGGTATTGGTATTGTGGTTTTGGCCAAGAAACTCATGTACATAAGAAGGAAATTCTCAGAGGTTGTTTAGTTAGAAAATTGTTTCTTTTAATTTTCTGAAAATGTTTTTGAAAATTATACTGTGCCTGCAAGAAAACCCTAATAAATACATTAGTGAAGAATATGCACCTTTTCATGCTAAGAAACTTCTTTTATTTTGTTACATTTGTTGGGAAATTTTGAAGTAAACTGAGTTGTTTTCGGTTAGGAGCATCTTTAAAGTGAATAATTTTAAGCAAGCAATTAAAACAACAGCTGGAGTGAAAAATAAACCAATTTCCAGTTAAAATTTTATAATATCAATGATGGTAAATGGAAGAAGATTATTAAAATAAAAACAAGGAACACAAATGGTTTTTCAAAAAAAAATTGAGAATAGGAAATATCATATGCTTGGTTGCCGATACCCACTTACAAGAAATTTTAAAAAAATTAGGTGAGTCGACTTCTCTGAATTGAACCTTGTTGCATCAAAGAAGAGGAAAGCCTCCGCAAGACAAAGCGGTTAAAGTGCGCACGTTTGTGGAACAACTTGAATTCATTGCCCTTGCAATGCCCTTTCGGATAATTGTTACGGGGAAACTAGGCCTTTTGTGTTTGATGTTTTTCTTTTTAGAATTCAGACTCTAGAGTCTGGAGTTTTATTTAAAAAACGATAAGTCTTATTTTACTGTCACTTTGAACCATGTTGACCAATTAAAAGTATTCATGGGCCTGACCTGTGCTTATAGTGAATAACCCTCAAGCTAACATCGAGTTGGTTGCTGCAAACAGCGAGAGCCTTGGAGCATTTCTCACGTTTTTTGGCTCTACCATTTGGCTTTTCCGGGATCCGTTCACTTCAACAAAATTTACAAATTGTCAATGGAAGACTGCAGATTGTTCGACAACGTCAAAAAAATAGCTTAACAATGTCAAACAACTAAGCTTCAACCATATCATCATCGAAAGCTGAACCAATTGATGTCAGCCACTATTTTATGGCTTCTATTCTAGAGGAGTCTTGTTTTATTTATGAGACTTACAAGGAATTTTATCTTAAACAGTAATGGAGTTGGACTCTAGGCGCGTTTTAAATTTTCTCAAGCTATTTGAACATCGGCATTCATGTTACCGGGATTGTCACCTTTGTCTTTAGAAACGAAGAATTGGAATCCTTCGTCGGATTGTAGAGCTTTCGGATGGCGAACGGGGTATGTATGTGGCAGTTCTTCACTGAACGATTACCGAAGTTGTGTTGAGCCAAAGCCAAGGGCTTAAGAAAAATTTGGTATGAAGATAGAAGCTAATTATTTGAAGAAAAAAACCGACGAACTGCTTGTCTGATGGCAGCCTTTTTTTAATCATCGATTTCGTTCATTCGCGCTTTTTTTCTGTTCTGAATTCCTTAAGAAAAATGTAAGCAAGGGACACAGCACAAAACACTGCTATAAAATAAGTACTGAATTGAGTATAAGATTACAATTGCGGACCGATAATTTATATCTTCCTAAACAGTTGCATGAAAGCATATAATGGCTCTGAAACTTTTGCAGTATCAAATTGAAAAGCAAAGACTTTTTTTAGCTTACTATAAATAACGAAACACATTTCAAAGTACTATAAAAACCATAAGTAAACATAATCCGTAAATGCCATAGAAAGTCCTTTAAACGTTAATCAAAATAAGGAATATATATATTTATAAAGCAAAAGTATTGAAACTAAAACAGAACCTTGAGGCACTCGAACCAAATGCATTTTGAATGAGAAAAAACGACCCAGATTTAAACTTTTTTCTACCTTACTTGAAAAATATCTGTAAACAAATCTTGAGATGAGCAATGCCTGTAGATCTTCTTTTCTTAATTAATTTAATTCAAAAATTTAAATTTCTAAATTTTCATCACAACAGAGGCTTTCGCTGTTCTTGCCGCATATTTCGACACTCGCAATGGGAATAAATCCTAGGAGGGACTTCGCGTTAACCTAGGTTCAAGAAACTTGGCCAAAAGAAAAAATCCGAAAGCCGTACATTTGTTCTTACATCACAATTTTTTTAGAAAGAAGGCTATGTATGTTAAAATTAGAAAAATATGTAGTATGCCGCTTATTTTCATATTTGCAAGGAACCTTTGCTGCGCGAGTCCGACTCGCATTTTTTATGCCGTTATTATTGAAAGAAACAATTGCACATGAGACCGTCAGATAGCTGAATTACGATTGTCAGGAGACGAAATCGACCCAAGTCGGATTTCGGGTCGATAGAAAGTATATATTATGTTATTTTCGACTAGATATACACATGTTTTTGATTTTGACAGCTCACAATTCGAATTGTTAAATAGTTAATCACTTACTTTGTTGATAAACAAATAATAAAATCAAAAACAATTTTTGCATGAGTAAAACAAGTTCGTGCAGTACTTCTGAGTGACAAAACAATCGTTGAGTGTTTGAAGGAGCCGGCACTTTATTGACTTGATCTTCACTCGAGATCACATCTTCCTCCACAGCAGAAAGAAGTTTGCACATTATCCAGCTCATTTGAAGACAGCGGAGGTGGAGTGGATATGTCTTTATTCCTAAACGGAATAAAGACATATCCACTCCAGCAAATCTCCGTTCGATAAGTCTCCTCATCAGTGTTTGAAAAAGTGATCAATAGAGCCCTGACCAAATGGCTTGAGCACAAAAATATAATCAATTCGGTTTTAGAGCGGGACATGATTGCATACATGCCACGTCTAAACTGGTATCGGATATCCAATGGAACAAAGGTAAGAAACAATGCACGGGTGCCTTGCTGTTTGACTTGGGGAAGGCCTTTGTCAATGTATGGTTGCAGGTGCTCTTTTTCAAGTTAGACCAACTCAGCATAAGCAAACCGCCGCTGTACATAACCTTAGACAGTTTATTGTGAAAAATAGCAGTGTGACGTCTGCTGGAATCTTTAAAATTAACAACGATCTACCACAGTGTGTAGTTATTTCGCCGATTTTATTTATTATCTTCACGAGCGATCTTGTAGGATCTCTCCGCCACTCCATAGCGTACACAGATGACTTAATCGCGAACCGAAGATCGAGGTCATAGTAAGTCTTCTGAAATGTGTTCGATATGGATGCCCCGTTTGGTTCAACGTCGGAACAGGCTTTATGGAAAAGATTCGGGTTTTCGAGAGACGATGCCTTAGGTCTTGTCTCCATTTATATAGAACTCCAGAGTCTGAGTACAAAAAATTCTAAAGTAATGAAGTCCTGAACAATGGGGCCAACCTGATCAGAGTGGATAACAACAACTTTATCTCCGGGCCTTACTACCCCAATCATGTGCACCACGAGACAGTGCGGCTTAGTGGCCTTATTCTCCCCTGAAGTGTTTCTCTATCTCGATAGAAAAGCTCTGGTCGGGCGAGTCAAGTTCAACGAAGACATCGCAATTAGCTCAAGGGAGACTCTTACGTATAGTAGAGCGGTATCAGACCGCGACACTATTGGTCGTTAAACGAGGAGTAGAAGTCTGTCGTATGCGTAATTTTAATCTTGAGTTCAATTAAGGAAATTGGAAAGCATGTCATGTTAGCCTCGGCCGGCTTATTTATTTTTGAAGGTAGTGTAAGTAGTTATTAATTTATTTTCATTTAGTTTTTAATGTTATTTAGAGTTAGGTTAAGAGTTAAGGTTTTGATTAAGTTTATACTTAGTATTGAATTCTTGTATAAGCTCAACATACAAAAAAGTTCCGATCACAAAGTTTTTGAAAAAAATAAACATTTTCTTAGTTTTAAAATACTTTAAATTAAATTACAAAAAAAATAATTTAAGTCGAAAGACATTGCTTAAATTGTTAGGTTTAGCTTAGAGCGCCCGTATAGGGCCAGTAAGTTAGTTATAAACAGTTTAGTTACTTAAGTTAGCTTTAAGCGTTTTTTTCAAGCATGTAATTTAATGAATTTAATAAATAAAAATGCCTTGAATTGAAATGAAAATTGAGCAGAAAGAGGTTTACGTTCAAATGGGCCATCTCCCGTAGCTCGTTTGTTCATTTTAATTTTTTTAACCTTCTTTTCTTGCATAAATCTAATTAAAGCCTAAAGTTTTCTTTTGTTTGTTATATTCATCTAGACAGATTTTAAGTTCGCACAAAAAAGGAACCTTTGATTTAATTCCACACAAAAGAGCATTAAATTAAATAAAAAAAAAAACACTAGAGAACTTGCTTTGCGACAATCGTTTTAGAACGTCAATACGTTTATTCACCCGCTGTTGGACAAACGGAATGCCAAATTTAGTCGGTGAGACAGATTCCTCTTCTGTTACAAAATACTTATCCGCCAAATAGGATGCGGTTCTTTCTGATTTGAAATTGCAGTGGTTCTTAGTCGAAAATGAGACACGTAAATGAGGGTGAGTATTTTAAAAAGATGGTCGCCTTACTCTACCAATTAGTTGCAGAATGACTGATAATTTATTCATATAAAATGAATAAAACACGAAATAGCGATATGCAATTCCTTTGGTCCGATCAGTAATATCAATATTTTTTCAAACAGCTGGTTTTGTTTATGTCAATAAATATTTGTACATAACATAAACTTTATTTTAAAACCTAGCCCATAATTTAATCCTTTGTTTTAATATTAATATAAGAGCATGTTATTAGCAATTTTATTTATCTATCTTCAGCCGAACTTATTCACTCAAAAGGAAAAAAATAAGTTATTACAAAATCTGTGTACATCTTTAAACCATCAAGCATATCTTGAACGACGGGATTCGGGTCGGTCGAATATCGCCAAGTTATTCGAATGTCCTGATTTATTGAACTTAATTGCAAAATTACAAATCCCAACCGAATGCCACGACCTATTCCTTACGTTAACAACAGTCCCACAGCAAAAATATAAGAAGATAAATACACGGCATAAGAAAAGATACTTGATTATAATGAAATTATAATGGACTGCCTCATCGGGGTCTTGGTGTTCTCTATTTCATTGGCAGTTCCAGTGTGCCCAAGTATCTGGTTTTTCGAGCTACAAAAAAAAAGGAAGATCATGGTGTCCACGCCCACATGCAATTATAATGTGGAATTTCGCATTTAATTTATTTCCCTTCGAAGCGATTGTAGCAGGGAAATGAGAACATTATTTATACGCATCAGGGAATTAGCGTTTTAATCATGTTCCTCTTGATTTCTTCTTATTCCTTCCTCCACTTTGGACTTTGCGTAATTGTTTTGCAAAGAATTTGTTTTTTTTTAACTTGTTCTTCATCCTGCCGAAAACAATAATAAATCAATAATTTGATTTATGATTTTAATTGATTACTAAGCAACTTTTTAGATTATTATGTTGGCTCGTATTCTACAGGTAAACAGGAAAGGAACTTATAATTATACCGTCTGACTGCATCTAATAATCATATTAAATTAGGATACCGCCAAAAGTTATACAGGGCAAAAGACTGGTTTAGAAAGAGGGATACTAAAATCGAGGTCATCAGCAGCAATTGTCTTCGCTCCAATTTTTAAGTTTCTTATACGAAACTCTTGGGTTTGGTAAGGTTGTTAACTTTTGAATATTTCAGTTTCAATATCAATTAGCCTCGGGTGCACCGGGTGACATGAACATACCACCATGATAGCCTCTTACCACGACAAGCATAGAGTTAAATTATCTTAATGAGTTGGCCTTTATCAAGCCCGTGATAGCGCTACAGTCCTTACCCAAATAGTTACTTGAGGTGCTTTGTGTTATTCACTCAAGGTTTGGTCTTTAATAACCACGATATTTTAATGGTGAAGATACGGTGACTCTTGAGGCCGTTCTTCATGACCCAGCCGTTGAACACTATACTCCACGTAAAAGAGCCTAACGCGTTTTTTTCATCAAAGTGACCAAAAGCATTTTTATTCGCGTTCGATTACGTTCTTTATATGCTCGACCTGAATGATAAAGGTTTTTTATCATTTGGAGCCTGTATTTGAACATGTCTCCAAAACAAAACACAATCCTTGCAAGTTTTCAGAACTAACTTTGAAGAAGAAACTAACAATTTGACCGAGATCATTTCTTCAACTTAATGTCATAATTTTGACGCTTTCAGATTAACTATCAGGGAATACTAAGCCCAATTGTTTTCATTTCTAACAACATGGCATCAATCAGCATCAAAGAGTTCACTCTCGGTGTGTTCGTGGACATAGACGGAGCCTTTAACAACGTGAGTTCTGAACAGCTGGACCGGTCTCATGCTGAACTCACGCATCATAAATGCTGCACTAAGAAAGTCAACCGGAACACGCCACAAGGCAAAGTTGTCTCGACGTTGATCTGGCTACATGATGCAGACGAAATTATAGAGATGGTGTCGATGTCACGGCTCATGCTGGTGATGTTGCAATTCTGGTATCGGTCAAATTTCTATCCTCCCTTTCTTTCATGAGTACATCCGAGGGCCAGAGGACCACGTCTAAAACTGAGATAGCTCTGTACTCTAGGAAAAGAACGATACCAACGTCCGACCCCCGAAAGATTGATGGCACTGCTCTGACAGTGAAAAACGAAAAAAAAACTGTAAAATATCTCGGTGTCATTATTGACTATAAACGCAGCTGGAAAGACAACATCGAAAACCGTGTCAGAAAGCATGTGTGGCTCTCTACATTTGTAAAAAGATTTCAGGCAACACCTGGCAACTCATACCGAAGGTGGCTCACTGGTTATGCACCGCGATTGTAAGACCCATCCTTACCTTCGGTTCAGTAGCCACTAGGCACTTACGAGAGTCACAAGGGTTCAAAGACTTGGTTGCTTAGGCACTGCCGTTTACAATGTACCGGACTACTTCATCCCCACCAGACAGGAAATTTTATTTTTATATTCCTAGTAGGGAGGAGTGGGAAAATGATGCCCTCTAGATTAATGGGTTCAAAACTACCCAAGGCACGGGGGCCAGCGTTTTCTGGGTAGATAGATAGTTGCAGCGTGTTCCCGACCGAGGATACAGCCAAACTGCAAGCCCTGGAATTGATTATTGGAGATAACTAAGTCGGGAAGGTCATAACCATTTATGTTAATATTCAGATGGTAATTGAGTCTCTGAACGCTCGACACAGATAAAATCCACAAATAAGCATTACATCAGCAATGAACCTCTGTGGAGTACCACCGGGTCACCGGGATATAATAGGGAACGAGCGGGTAGACAAACTTGCTAAACAGGAATCAGAACTGTAAATTTATCAAATTCAACGTTTGGTTAAAACGCCAATTGGAGCTCTCCACAGAACTATTGACACAGAAGCAATAACCAAGGCTAACAGACACTGAGATTCATACTTTTATCGGGATGGTTCAACGGTTAGCCGTCAATTTTCTTCTCTTCCATAGGTACATCTTGACTATTAGCACAATGCACCTAATTTTGTCTAAGTTAGTTTAAGGAAACCCTTACAAACCAACCAACCAATCAACCAACAAAATGGCCACTAATTCATTTAAAGATATTACTTTTGCTCAACAATGAGCAAGCAAATTGTATTTCATAAGTCTTGAGCGTCATGGATAAAAAACATTTGTAAATAACTCCAGCAATCTACTTAAGCCTTGAAAAGTAAAACAGATATCTGTTCTGGAACCAAATGCGAAAAATGCACTTTTAAAGAAATCCAAACATTTTGGAACCATATTTTACTACCTTATCAACTATCTACTTTTTTTTTAAAATAATTTATTAACATACCTTTAAAACAACATGATTTTGCAAACATGCCTGCTTGAAAATGGGTCTTTATCACAGTCGTTTTCTAAACAATATTCACAATTTTAAATTGTCCTATTGTTTTACTCAAGTAAAAAACATTTAATTCAATTATTTCACAACACTTATTCACTGAAAACAATTTATTTTAATAAATTCAAGAAAAGTAAGCACCCACAAATTTATTCACTTCAACTTGCTTCCACTTTGTTTGACAAGCCACAAATAATTTCACAATTTTGACATTTGTCTCTCAAAATGGGCGGCGTAAGAGAAATTCAAATTCAAATATTTGAATTTAAATTTCGAACGTTATTTCCACGAATAGGAACATTTGTAAACAGTATAAATAAAATTATACGGAATTTTACAAGAAACCTGACTTGAAGCGTGTAAAAGAGTTTCAAGGAAACATATGCTTATGGAGCTAGTGATGTTGGTCTTTAAAAATGAAAAACTAAGTTTATCAAAATTTACACGGATGTGGTAAACTTTTGAATGCCCTCGATTCAGCAATCTGACACCCTCTTGCTGGAGCTGCAAGTTTTCTAAATCCGTATCTTCGATTAGAAGACAAAAATCGGAAATAATTTGCGACGAGAATAAGAGTGATGAATATAATTATCTTCCTCATCTTCGACTTATGAACCAGTTTTGTTTTTTAACGTATCCAGCGACTAAAAGCTCGTCCACATTTTCGAAAGAATTTGCATTGCGATTATTTTTAGGCTCTAGGGCATCTGTGAAAGAGACAGTTTCTATGATTTTCAGATTCACTATTTTTTAAGTACTATATAATAAAATACGATCCATATTATAAAATGGAAAAAACTTAAACTAAACATATTTCCATATCTTCACAGTCGACAATGACAATTCGGTTTGATGCATGTGATCAAAACAAGGATATCAAATCCGGAACATAGCTTCAAGCGGCTATAATTCCCGCTGGTTTATGTAAGATTCAGACCGAGTCCCAAGACACTGCTTTGTGTTACTCCAGCGTATATTTTCGTGTCAAATATTCTCGTTATTTCATTTAAAATTGTGTGCGGTTCATTCAGGAAAAAGCAAGGAATATCTACTTTCCTTATATCGCAATGCATTTTATTGTTTTGTTCAAATTAGTGTGATGTTATAATTTTGTATATTCTTTTATCGGCCAAGATTTCTCTTATGATCGTTTCCGCTGCCTACAAGTTAGATGCCATTGGCCAATCCTGCTCCTTTCTTCACAGAACACATCTGGTCCTATTCTAGAGTCCTTTTTGAATCTGTCGTTGCACAGACAGATTGCTCTGCATTTGGCTCGACTATATCATATTACTCCTCTCATTACTCCTCTCATCCAAAAATTTTGATATGTGAATTAATTCAAAAATCAGGTACGAATGGAATTTAGTTTTGTCAATCAGAACAGATAGGATAGAAGGTTGCACTAAGGGCCTGCAGCTTTTAATATAAGCACCGTCATCTGTATTGCTTAGGCATAAATCAACTCGTGTAAGAATCAGCATTGTCCCCAACGTTGAAGTGCGTGAAGATCTCATCTCTAATCACCGATTCTTTGAATCTTCGTGGCGCTCGCAAGATAGCATTTCTACTCAATTGCCTTACACCAGACAATCGAAACGTAGGTAAGAAATACTTTCATAAAATTTGGGACAGTAAATTTTCACGTTACATCTCTCGACAAATTTTAGTTTTTACTTAATACATGCATTCTTTTTATTAATAGGAAGCTTGTAGGAAAAACTAAAAAAACTAAATGAAAAAAAAAAATTACCAATCCAAAACATTAATGTTTACGCAGTGCGTTTTGGATCGTTGTCCTGCAAAAATTTAAATGGCTCAGGCATGTGTTGAACTGCGAATGGTTTTAATGTGTTATGCAATATGTCCCTATACAAGCATTGATCCATAAGCCCATTGATACAAAAAATGGGCCAGCAACAAACCAGGAAAGCTATACAAGCCTTCCTAATGTAATCGGCGATGAGATCAAAATACCCTTCTATGTTTCAGTTTTATATCATTCTATTTCAGGGGTTTGAAAGTTAGGAATGACCTTATCCTTGTGAAATTAGTTACCTCGGTTTTTGTCGGATAACGCCCAGAAAATTTGCGCGATATCACAATGACAAAATCATCAGCGTGGAACGTCATGTGAAGCCATGGGATTACAGTATCTTTGTGATTTAGTCGACCACTGATCGCAATGTGTGAGACAAGGTTCCCTTTTCCTGCATTTGCCACTTATGCCGACATGATTATGGGTTTTTTTTTGGCTTGTGGTCAATCTAGTTGCTCACTGTATCATCCCGGCGGATCCGGTGCAGACATTCATAAAGATGAAGCCGAAGTAACTGTTGCCATTGATCGTTTTTTCGATGATTTTTATCCGACGGTTTTTTAAATTCTTTTACTGGTAATTCTAGTTGAATTTGTCCTGTTGTCAAGTCTTTTTGTCTCGCCTTATACTGGCTCAAATTTTTCGAATGCGTTTAAGTTCAGGTGCCCATAAAGAGGTCAAGCCAAGCAGCGCTCAAGGCATTGTCATCCAATCTTATGGGATCCAAATGTTAGAAAAAAGCTGCAACAACGCCTAACAATCCCTAACCCGACGTAACAAAGTTAGGTTAGGATGGGTTCCCGGTCATCATGGAATCAAAAGCACTGAAATTGCGGACGGACAAGCCAGGGCTGATTCCAAAACCACGTTTACTGGTCCGGAACCCTTCTGTGGAGTAAGGTGGAGCCACGCATTGCCCACTGGAGATATCTACCGGGACTCAGACAATCTAAATAACTAATCAATTCGTTCTCTTACAGAGAAGTCCTTAAATTTAATAAAGAGAAAATTAGAGAGCTCGTGAGCTTCCTCTCAGGCCATTACGGCTTGAGATCTCATCTAACCAAACTAGGGGTCATTACAGCCAGAAAATGCCGACTTTGTTCCGATGACGACGAAAGGGCTGTACAAATTCTTTGTGAATGCCCAGCTGTAATTTGGCTAAAAAGGTGTATCTTCTTCAAAAAGATATGCTCCCCATTAGACATTATTCAATTCAATGCTGAAGACATTCTGACTCTCATCAGAAGGATGGAATTTCTGTTAGCCTAAACAAACTCCTCAAGATACAAAAGCTCTATTCTTTCAGACCGCAGAGTCCGTCACTTGGGCAGGGGCAGATATTAAAAAAACAGTTCAAGTGTAATCCGTATCTTTGGTAAGTGAAAGAGAATAGGTTGTTTTTGACTTGCCTTATTTTCAAATTTAAATTCATTGAAAAGTTTCAAAGGTTCACCTTGTAAACTGACTTTTTTTCATGCTTTTCTTCTGGATAGGAAATGAAGTTGTTGATCTTATAAAGTTACAAGTTGATTAAGCTTTTCTTCGAAGAAGTTTGTCAAATTCCTTCCTTTTTTCCTGCAGTAAAGATTATGCATTAAATGGCTTAAGTGTACTAATTCTTCCTGATGTGTTGCTCATGTTTGTTACTGTTTATGGTCTAAGTCATTTTCATAAATAACCTCAGAAGACCTAGATCTTATTACTTCTTTTATTTCAATGGCATTTGCTGCACCTTTAACATTTTCTCCTTCAATTTTTGAGCCTAGAATGTGCGTGATATTGAATACATTATTTCTTGGTTTTCCTCTTGTCTGCTGGATCTATTGCAATGAAGATTTCATAGCTTTCTAATTTTTTATGTAAGATCTTTTTGTCTTAGAAATTTTTGAAACCCAGCGGCTTTAGAACGTTTCCATACTCCAGATCATCTGTCAGGTTTAGGATGCATTGTCATGATCGACAGCTGGAATATTAGCTCTCCCATCAATCTATAGAAAAATGCGATTGAATATATCTCATAGGAACTATCGAAGCATATCCCAGTGCTAAGTGCCGGTCCATACCAGTGTGGCTTCCGGCCCGACAAATCGACCCTCACGCTGCCTCAAATCCTTTCCATCGACTTAAAAGCCGTCTTAACTGTACAAAATTATGACCAAATTCGGGATCCCCGGAACAAATGAACTGATTATGTCGCACAATGCTCGACAGCACTCGATTTACTGCACCTTTTGCACCAAGAGCTTTCAAAGTTCCCACACCAGAAGTGGCTTGGAAGGAAGATAAGCAATCGATACTATTTTGTTTTTTTTCCAAACAACTTCTGGCTCGAAGGACCAAAATCATTGCCAGCCAATCATCGAATCAGACTAAAGTGACCATCGAAAGATTGGTATGCGGTCCTATATTATAAGATTTGTCTCATTAAGATTCTACAAACATATTTTTTAATTTTCTTTATTTTTCATAATAAATTACGTTTGAACAAAAATATAATATTTTGTAAACTAGGTTCAATTTCGTCTACAATCGCGAAAACTGTCTCCCCTAAACTTCATATGTGTCCCCTACATCCTTTTTGGCGCATTAAAAAAGACCGCTTCGCAAATGCGGCAAAATAAAATAAGAAAAGCAAACATTTTTGTTATCCACCCCAGTAAAAAAAAAAAAATTGTATTTTATCACGTTTAATTTTCAAGGAGTGAGGAGACACCAGAAGAAGGATTTATATTCGAACACTGGGGTTGCTGGTTTGGGAATACAATTTATATGAAATGCACCCACACATGCAGAGATCCTCTCTCTTGTTCACATAACTTCACTTACGGGTGAGAGATGACATTTCTACTAAGTTTTTTTTTTCCCGCCAACAATAGTACCCTCCCCCACGAGCTCAACACGGTACAGGCCTACGCGTGTGGACATAGTGACCAGACGAAGGCTAGATGTTCCGCGAATTTTTTCGTATATACTCGTACTTACTCGTGAGCTTTTGTGTGGTGAGGGCTTTTGTATATTCTGTAGACGAGTCTAAAAAAAAAAAAAAATAAAAAGTCGAGAGCACTTTTTTGTCTTTTTCTTGGATTTTTCTGTTCACGTTGGCCACTACAAGGACATGAAGGCGTATGTGGGTGCACTGGCTGGTGCTTGGATGTTGCTTTTGTTGGTAATATTGTTTTCGTTGAACGTGATGCATGGATTACTCCAAGTCAAGTTTTGGGACTCCGACACCTTCATAAGCCAAAAAAAAGTGCTCGTGAAAGGGTGTCTGTCGCTTTGGCTTTAGCGACGGACTCTTCCTTTAAATGGTACTCATTAAACGGACTTGCTTTTTTCGACATGACAAATTGTTCAATCCTTCTCGCGTTTTGGAAATTTCATTTACAATTTTTAGTTTTGTTAATTGCATGAGTTTTAACGAAAAAAAAAATCTCAGAATCACTGAGCTTGAAATTAGGAGCTTCTTTGACTTTCTTAAATCTTCTTTTAGCAAGAAGCTTACCAAGTTCTTCGAAAGCAATCGATCCTTGCTAGATCTGAGCCTGAACTACAGTTCCTTTCAAAGTTCTCTTAAATCAGAACTCACAAGATGAGCGTTTTGTGGAGCATGATTTTTTTCACTCGAGTAAGGAGTTTTGATCATAATTGTGAAGACGAACAGAAGTAGCATTTAGCATCAATTACATGGGATGTCTTAGTCAGATCTTCACCAAGGTTTCAGTTGTTGAGTTAATATTTTTCACGAAACAGATTAACTCTTTAAATACGGTCCTTAATGTTATAGCTGTCGATTGTGATCCAATTTTTCGAACACAAATCGCCGTCTTGAAAGATGGACAGACATGTCGGAACGTGGAATTTCTAAGTACTTCGCGTGTCTTGAGCTGGTTAATTTTCCCAGATTCTGAATTTGGCTATAGCCTTGCGATGACTGCTTTCATATGCGCCTTTGAGGCTGTTAAAAAGGATGTGAGTATCGACTTAAAATCCGAAATCTTACAGGATTTATCGCAGTGCAAAAAGTTTGTATAAGCCTAAAAATCAAATTATATAGAATCAAATTATATCGACTGTGCAGAAATTATGGAACGACCTTACTTAAGAAAAACTAGTAATAGGACTGCCGGCTGTCACATCAGAAACTTCATGTCATTGTCTACTTATTTCAGTCTAGGTTATTGGTCATTAGTGAAAACAGACAAGTTTTTGTAAAGCCGTAAAATGTCTACATTCGTGCCATCAAAAGAACATTTTTCATTTAAAGAAAAAAGCAACCGAAACGCATAAATTGCTTACCGAAGCTTTCCCCGGCTATACTATAGACGTTGGAATATGTCAGGTGATTTCGACATCGAAGATAAAGAACGCCCCGGCCAGGTGAAAAAGTTTGAAGACCATGAATTGGAGGTATTGCTCTATCAAGGTCCGTCACAAACGCAAGAAGATCTTGCAAAATCATTTGGCGTCGCTCAGCAAACCATTTCCGATCGTTTGAAAGCAATGGAAATGATCCGAAAGGTAGGACATTGGATCCCGTATGAATTGAAGCCACGAGACGTCGAACGCCGATTTTGCATTGTCCGAAATGCTGCTTGAACGCCACAAAAAGAAGTCTTTTTTGCATCGAATCGTCACTGGTGATGAAAAATGGGTACATTACGATAATCCAAAACGTCGGGCAACGTATGAATACCCCGGGACATGCCTCAACATCGACGGCCGTTCAGAATATTCATGGCCTGAAGGTTATGCTGTGCATTTGGTGGGACCAGAAGGGTGTTGTGTATTATAAGCTGCTAAAACCGAATGAAACTATCACAGGCGAGGTCTACCGACGACAATTGATGCGTTTGAGCCGAGCACTGAGGGAAAAACGGCCGAAAACGGTCGCAAGACGCGATAAAGTTATTTTGCAACATGACAATGCTCGGCCACATGTTGCAAATGTCGTCAAAACTTACCTTGAAACGCTCAAATGGGATGTCTTACCACACCCGCCGTATAGTCAAGACCTTGCGCCATCCGATTACTATATCTTCCGATCGATGCAACATGGCCTGGCTGACCAGCACTTCCGTCACTTCAATATTGAATTTATAACTATTTTTCCTCAATAAAGCATTGATTTTTGAAAAAAAAAAAAAAACAACGAAATTTTCAACCGGTAGTCCTATTATAATGACCTACAAATATGCGACCTTGGAACATAACTAACATGCTAAAACAATTCTTTGCAGTTTTGAAAATATTTCAAAACGAAGTGTTTTCGTGGCTCGAGCCATATAGTCGCGCATAATGTTCATGACAGAAAACGGGCAAATAAATTCTGACATTTTTTACAAGGATTCGATTACATTGAAAATACTTTACAATTGGTTGAGGAACTTTTCCATTTATAGTGATGGAAAATGTAACCACTTAAGGATTTGCTCTATTTCAGCTTTCCTTAGAAGTGTATTAAAGTAACTTTTGATAATTTTGGTAATTCTTTTAGGCATGGAATCAACAAACCGATGCCATGCTTCCAAAGATATTGCCATTCGCACGTCATTCGCACGCACTGCCACAATTCTTTTTTATTTTTGGGATTTGAGGTACCAGTAATATCTTTAACTTGTTTCTAAAGATTCTCTATTGGATTTAGGTCTGACGGCTGAGCAGGCGACTCCAAAAGGGCAACATCATTATTAGTGATCTATTCTTTGGTTGTCTTGGCAGTATGCTTCGGGTCGTTATCTTGTTGGAACGTCCACACCAATGGCATATTGTCCTCGGCATATGCCAACATTATGCTCTGGAGTATAGTATGTTATCATAAACTTCTTTGGTCATTATCCCTTCTGTAAGATGTAAAGGACCAACACCATACCAAGGGAAACATGCCCTTACCATAATGCTGCCACCCCCATGTTTGACAGGTATTTTTGTGGATTGAATTCTGGGTTGGGTGGACGTCTACTATCCGATCCGAACAAATTAAATTTGCACTCCAATCGCTCCAAAGGGTGTTTAGCCACTTTTCATACCCATATCACCGGACCACATTTTATGCTTAGAAGCGAAAATCATTGTACGCTTAAAATTTTTCTTGCTAAGCATTGGAACTTTTCTGGGTGATCGGGATGGAAGCTTGTATTCCACAAGTCTTCTTCTGATCGTTCTTGCGCTGATGTTGAGCTAAATGGTTTTCAAAATCTTACTGGAAGAGATGAAAGGGTCTTTTTTGCCTCTAACGCTATTAAACGGTCGGTTTTCTTGATAGTTTTTCGTGGCCTCCCCCTGTTTTCTTATCTTGGTTTTGCATTTTGCACCATTCCTAAAGAGCAGTCAAGATTTTTTGCAATATTCCGGTAAGAATATACATCTCTCTTCTTTTTTTTACTATCTCCCTCTTTTCATCCGAACAGTGCTTCTTACGACCCATTCTTTCTACAAAAACACTTCAGTTTCGGCACTTGCATTTATTTTTATGTCCAGCCAACAAATGACATAAAATGGCTTTAAATACTTTTTTCGATAATGGTAAATGATATTGTTTCTTTCTTTTATATGATTTTTCTATCTTCCACCTATCTTCTTCCCAGAAGTTGACGGAATATTTGGAAGAGGGTAGAAGAGAAAAAAATTACAGTGATGCCAGCAAGAGTAAACTGCATTTATTATTTTGTCCATCACTGTATATTGGCTGCTTAAAGATAGGTCTTTCTTCAATATATGTTTCGGTACAGTCTCGAAGACTCTTTGGTCCGGAGCTTCAATCCACAGCTTTTCTTTATACCTCTTCCTTAACAATGCAAAATCACGGCAAAGGGGTCAAAGGCATTTTCATTAACCTTGGCATAGTGAAGGCTGAGAATCTTCAAGCTTTAGTTAAAATTTGAAGTAGAACCTTTCTTGAACTTTTTCTGGTATTCGGTCTAAAAATAAAAAACAAGACATTTTACAAACATGGGCTCACTCTTTGACATTGTTGCGATTATAAATTGTATCAATTAAAATATAGCACTTAACCAAGCTGTTCACCCACATGAAACTGATTTTTTTTAGTACGAGTATTGTCTGTTTCGGCTTCTTTTGAGTTGAGGAAATGCTTTAGTGACAAGTGTGTGCAACATCAGCGTTGCGGTCTTTACAAACTTTGGAAGCCAATGTTATGAAAGCTGTTTGTGTCTTACTATATTATTACACTTTTGAGTGTCTTTTCATAGTTTCTCAAGTTAAAAAAAACCATTTACGATATAAACATCTTAAGTCTTTTTGACAAGCTCATCGAAGCTTCTTTTCACAACGTTTTCTTTTTCTTCCTGAGCGACAGAATGACTCTGATATCGGCTTTATGACGTTCGTTAAATTTCAAAACAGACATGAAAAAGGCTTCCTTAGCTACCTTTTCCTAGTTCGAATACAAAGCGTAAGCTAAATGCAAGCTGAATATATAAGATGAAGCAATAACCTTAACCGATGCCGCAGTTTTTCACCTGCTTGTCTTTTCATTTGCTCGGGTCGCTTTAAGGGTTACGTACACTTTCAATTTTAACTGAATTTATACAACTATGGCCGCTATAAAAACAAATAATAAAAAAAATATTAAGTGGGGAAATAACAGTAGCACGCAAAAAAATAGGCATATTTTCGGGATTTAATTTTGGCTGAATAAAAGTATCATTCGAAAATCTGTAAAGTAGGTTTTATAGCAATACTCAAAAAGTGTAAAATGCAATTTCTTCAATAAAAAATATTCAAAAATGGCGGCTGCGCAGCATATGCCCCAAGGCGCCTATTTTTAAAAGCGTGTCGATGGCCGAAGACGTAAACTCCTTAATTTTTGACCTTGAAGAAAACACCAAATTTTTTCAGTTTTCATGCAACAACAGCTAACGAGCTACGTTGGATTTTTTCGATATATTGATTTTATACAAAATGGTGCATGTTTGAAAATTAAGTTAAATTTTTAACAAAAAAAACGCCATCAAATCGTCGATAAAAAAAATTAAGCCGTACAGCTCCTTGGAGAAAGATATTTCGAAGCTACTGTCAAAATTGCAAGTCGATCGGTAAAGATTTGCTTGAGTTATGTCTTCGGCGAGCTCAAAAAAAGTTGTTTCGAGAATAAAGCGTTTAAAATTTTAAGTACTGAGAAACCATGTGAAAATACGTGAGCATACCGAAGAGGCGTGAAAAATTTGGTCACTCGGACACTTTTGCCTTCCATCATTTGGTATATTATTTTTAAGACCCTAAAGCACCTTTTAAGCGATAACATTTTTTTTTTTCGAAAAATTGAAAATTTTACTGTGATTTCCCCCCTTAAGTTAAAAATAAATGGTGATCCCCATGCATGTTTTTTTAAATCGCATGCATATTTTTTGACGTCAAAAAGGAGACAAAAAAAACACAACTCAATTTTGCGACAAGCAGAAGACAATGAAAAATTCAAAATTTATTTAAAAGGAATTTGACACCAAAAAATAGGATTCGTACGGAGACCTTCGTGTGCGTGTCCGACTCGCACTTGCCCGCTTAATTTTAATAGTTTCCTCACTGTCAAAGAATTTTTACTCCCCTTTTAATACATTTTAGATTGAGTGAAAAATAGGTTTTAGTAAAGGATTATATGGAGGTTCGAAACTCAGATACATCTTGGGTTTTTAAAATTTTATCATGGCTTATTTTCATTCGCTCAATTCGCATTAATTATTTTCGTCATGATTTGAAAATTGCGTTACTTTACAGGAACAGATTCGGAAACGAAATAAAAGTAGATTCGAACGTATCAATGCTTTCATAACAAAAAGAAGACTGACGCTGTCAACAGCAGCAATCAACTGTTTGAGAACTGTGAACAACTGCGCCACTAATAATTCATTTGCAACACTACTACATTTGTGCCTACCACGACAGTTTTCAATTATATCGTAGTTGTCTTTATTCAAAACAAGATGTCAAACTAAAATTGCTCGATATGAGATTTTTGACTTAATTTTCTTTTTTACAATTTTGGATCACATACATTCTAGCATAAAATAAAAAAAAAATCAAAGTGAAACCTTTTTCGTGTAAGAAGCTGATGTCGAAAAAAAAAAACGAACGAAATTTGGTTTACTATAACTCATTGTAAAATTTAATCAATTCCCTTCATCTTTCACATCGCAACAATTTATCAGCGTGTGCCGAATAAGGGCACAGAGTCGCTACTTGCAAGGCACACATCGACAAGACACAAGACCACCATCATCGTAGCCATTGTTTGAACCTAACGTATCACCTCGACTAGCATAAATCAGTAAATATACTTAAGACTGTTAAATCGAAGAAAAAACCAAATAAAATGAAATCTACAACAGCAGCAACAAAACATTTATCGGGTATCTAACAGATGCAGTTCACCGGCTGACTAATTACCGCCTCGCACTTTCCATAAAGCATCAATTGGCACTCAAGTGTGTGCCAAGGTGGTCACCACCTATCTCATCAAGTCTCCTCGGCTCTTACCCCGAGATAGACCATTGCCACCAACGAACGCGATTGTACGAAACCTTAAAGGTAACCTAGAGGTAGAACAAATTGCGTTTACAAGTAGCTTGCTATATGCTCTGGCTTGGCCCATAATGCAAGAGGACCAACATCGGTAGTAGTATAGTATGTAGGTACCTCTAATCCATTCGTTCATCAACCTACGGTAGTAGAAGACTCTATACGACAACGAAAGATACGACGTAGAGATGGTGGCTAGTCGGTTATCGGTAAAATTGGACCGGTGTGGTGCTTCGACGAATATCAAGTACGTTTATATGTGTAGTATGAAAGGAGTCGTAGGCGAAGTTGTTGTCTGTCTGTGGGCAATTAAAATCTATCCAGAGCCCTTCGTCATCGTCTTACGGAAGACGGAGAAAATCTACAGCACTCGCCCATATTCTATGATTACGACGATGAACTTGAATTATGCATGCACACTGAAATGCACTAATTCACATTTGATGTTCGAGCAAACCGAATGGTCAATGGGGTTATCCTTCCTACTCCGTGTGAGAAAATGTTCCTCCTTTGTGGGGAGCGTCATCGTCGCTTTTCTTTTTGTTTCGAATGACGTTGTACCATTGCAAACGCTGTTTATTTGCATTTTGGTGTCCAACTTAATATATTGTTAAAAAGATATCGATTGTAAATTACTAGTGCGTCTTGGTTATGACTTTTATGCTTCTAGAGTAGTGTGTGACGGTAGTTGTGTCTTTAATAAACTCTCTTGTACATGATTCAAGGTTTGAATGGACTCCTGCTTTTACACCATCTCAATCGAAGGAGTATGCTGCGAAAATGAGTCATGATCTTATCGAATCTTATCTCATCGATATATATACATAGACAATTCTTCGAATTGTAATCGCGAGCTTGAGAGCCCATATTCATATTATAAGTGCCCTCCTATATCAATCTGTATTCTTTAAAAAGCCAGACAATTTTCAGAAACGAATTTTCACATTGTAAAAGAATGTGTCATCTTTTGGATTATTTTTACAAAGGTTCTGGAAAAAAACCCTTTTCAAGATTTCACAATAATTTTTGTTTCATTCAAATGACTGCCTCAGTTGCCAAAACAATTCGATACTTTTTTCAATAATTTCGGCCTATTTCATGAGTAACTTGACCTTTAGTGCACCAATCGTCCCTGGAATGCTCGCATAGGTGGATGGAATGGATTTCCAGTGCAACACAACTCAAATCTCAACTCAAGAGCGTCAAATCCATTGTCAAACTCAGCGTTCCATAAAATGCTGTCCAAGAAATGTAGACAAACATTTTGTTTTTTTAAAGAAACCTAAATGTGCTTTCATGTGTCGCATTAGCATTACAGAACGCCTTAATATTAACTTCATGGCACGATGAACTATTTCTCTGTGTGATAATACTCTCATTGATACGAATGAAAAGTGTCAAAGAGGAGCTTTCTTTTTGAGAAAAAAAAGTCTATCAACGTCTGAAGCTTTTCAGTACCACATTAAACGCCACGTTCAAGTGTGGCTTTTGGCCAAGACCTTCAAGTCGAGACCGACGGAGAGAGATATGTTTCTGAACTCTACAAAGCGATGGCCGAATTCGGAATCCCGGCAAAATTAATCCAGCTTTGCCGCATGAGGCGATGCAATTTGGCAACGGTTCTTTCAATCTATTCCAAGCATGCGTCGGATGTCGGCAAGGAGATGCGTTATCATTTTACTTCTCTAATCAACAAATCTGCCTAACTGCTGGGATATGCAGACGATATCGATATTGGTCGCTCACAGCATGCCCTCGGGCAATTGGAGAACAGGTGAAACGAGTTTGTCTTGAAGAAAACGATGATAAAACCAAGTACATTTTATCAACAAACAAAGAATCATCTGTACAACAGAAATTTCGAAGTGGTTAATGGCTTTACTTGCCTCGGAGTAAATTTAACTCAACAAATTATACCTTTGGCGAAACAAAAGTGATCAAAACTCCTAACTCGGCAGACGAAATGTGTGCTCTACAAAACTTGGATCCTGTTCTCCTACATGAAGCCGAGTGCTGGACGATAAGCAGGATGGCAGAGCTGATTTTGAGAACTTTCGAAAGAAAAAGTCTTCGTATTTGGTTCCGTATACTACATGAGCTGTATCAAGATGTGAATGTAGCCCGAAAGCCGACGATGTCTCCACTGTCTCGGCCACATAGACTGAACATCCGTTTTAAGGATAAAGCGATCGCGGATGCCAGACCGCTTAGTCTGAAAGGAAGCAGCGTGCCCGGGATCGAAAAGAGTGAAGGCTGCCGTTTCACAGGCAGAGACTTTTCACAGGTCGGGACCCATAAGTAAGTAATTGGAAAAATATTTTGTTTTTTCTTTCTGTCGGCTAGTTTTGATAGATGTAAATGTAAATGTTACGGTGCTAACTGAACGTGAATAAAATCTATTGAATGCAGCAAATATCACATTTTAAGCACTTTACAGCAAATATTTCTTTCTACTAAATCTTGGACATCATTAATCGATTGTTGTACGACTTGTTAAGCAAAATCGACCATAATGTTGGAAAAATAGCTCGCCCAAGTCCAAAACTTCAATTTATGGTAATCATGCCACGGTAGTGCTTCCTATTATGTAGACTTTCTAAAACCTAAGCTCAGAATGCGTTGGCATTTCTATCCTGTGCGCGGATTTTCCAAGTCGCAAGTGCTGGAATTCAGCTTGCTCACCGGCCGAGATGGATATGGGCATCTTGCGAGGACTCGACTTGAAGATCAAAATTGACCTTGATTTGAAAAAGATAACAAAGCGGCTGCTCATTTTGCTTCATTTCCTGAGTTATTTTGCTTCCTTGAGGTACTTCCTACTTAGGCAGAACTTTGTTGGTTCTCCATTTGCTTGTACTACCGCTGCACACCTGCGATTCATTGATTAAGATAGGTTTTTCCATATGGATGCAGGTACAATGTTCAGGTCCGGTTAAGAAAGTTTTTATGATTTCAATTAGGTCTAGGGACTTCTTTGCAATCTAAGGTTTCATGATTGACCAAATATTCTTACTTGGATTGAGGTCTGGGCTGTAGGGAGACATGTTTAGCACGGCGACATTGTTTTCATAAGAAACTAAAAAGTAAATATAAAATTTAGAACCTTTTTCTTCTCCAGAGAAGAATCCTCAGACAATATAACCTTCAGTTTTGTGGAGCATCTGTAAAAGGCAATCAGAGCTCAGACCTTTCATCGGGTTTTCTTCGCGCAAGAATCTTTCTACATCTAACTTACACCTTAAACTTTTATTCTTCAGAAAAGATAATATTGTTTCACATGTTTTGAGTCCTAATACGCTGCTCCTGATGACAAAGTCATCGGAAATCCGGCCTCCGTTCTAACTTGAATGCCTTAAGTACAGCTTTTGTGAACCTTTTACCCACTGAGCTTGCCAAAATTAAGCTCGTTGAAGATAATTTTTCAAATTCGGTTAATTAACGGGTTGTCAAATTAAAATGTGCCAAATACAAAATACAGGGTGGTCCAAAAGTCCCTTTCCTATGTAAACCTGAAACAACTTTTGAATGAAAAGATTAAAACTAATGAAACAACGTTTATTTCATGAACAATTTTTTTTATTATGTATGGGAAATTACAGCGTGCTTGGTGGCACATTCCATGGCTTTTTGAAAAGCTGTCGATGTAATTTGCGCGATTTCTTCTCCAATGTTGAGTTTCAGCTCCTCTATAGTGTGTGGTTTGCTAATGTAAACGTTTTCCTTCAATTAAGCCCATAAAATAAGTCTAGAGCCAACAGATCAAGCGATCGCGGCGGCCATACAATATTACAGTTTTTTGAGATAATGCGATTTAGGAATTTTTCGCGTTCATCTTACTGAAACCACATGACCATATGAGAAGTCATGAAGCATTGTTCTGTAGCGATGCCCATTAACTGTAAAACTTGCAACCGCATCATTTTCAAAGAAATATGGCCCATTAATCTAACGCGAAGTTATTCCACACCAAACAGTAAGACGAAGTGAGTTAAAGGGACGTTGATAGAGATTTTTGGGATCCTGTATTCCGCAAAATCTGCTATTTTGCTTAAATTTAATGACGCGAATAGTGACTGACCGAACATTCGGTTTCGGTTTCGGTTTCGTCCAGATTCGGCCAAAAAATTGGTTTCAGCCACTATTTCGGTTTCGGCAAAAAATCTGCCGAAACTTCGGCGGCGCCGAAACTCAGTCTTCCACTTGGCACATAGCAAATAGCGCGAGGGTTATGTGGATTAACGTATCTACCTATATTGGGGAGTAAGTGAGAATCTAGAGGTTTTCCTCCCGGACGGTGAAGAAGGAGAAAGTGGAGAGAACTAGTTGGCTTTTCAAATGAACTGAGCGAGGTCTTTTAGGTTTGCTTTAGCAAGCTGGGGCAAAACCGTGAAGAAATGGGAACATAGCTTTCTATGTCTTTTAGATTTTATGGCAGCTTGGCTATCGGTCGAAGTGAATATTTCCAGAAATGTTACTATATAACAGCGATTTCGCGGACGTGGTAAAACATGGAAGAAGAGTTCTAGACTAAGATTACTCAATAAGATAAACTTCCACTTTTCGTTCGAGTTCTGACCCATCGGTTATTATCGTGATGGAGCCGGCCGATATCGGATAATTTGTTTTTGAGAGTAAATAGTCTAGGGAAGGAAAATCTACTCCAGAGATGGTGCATGGCGAGATTGCATTGAGTCTTACCAACACCAACTTTGTTGTTTGATAAGCACGGTTGACTTCGCGTAAGTTCTTGGTCCGTGAGCCAAATTTTTTAATTTGTTTATTTTCTCGTCAGGTGACTTCTGACTGGATAACTTAAAATACATATACATACACACTAGACCCGAATGTTTTCGGTCGATCGTCAATAACTAGGTCTACCAGTAGGCCTCACATTGCCAACGTTCCCATATTGCTCAAATTTGGCCATTATTGCACGAATAGTGGGACCTGTTGGAGCATTTCAAATGCCATAAAATTGCCAGTAAACACGGTGACTGATTACTATTGAACGAATGTTCCAAGTTTTATTTATGCAACAAAATAAATTACTCAAAAATATCTATAAATAAAAGAGGAAAGGCTATTTGGCCCACCCTGTATCATTTTTGCACTCCGAACTGAAACCTATAGCTTGCTAAATGCATATATAATTCATAATTACATCGACTTTTGTGCAAAATTTGAACCACATGTTGCTCCTGGGTTTGATAAAACATATTTTCTCTAAAAAGTCCCAACAACTGTCAACCGAAAATATAAGAACAAATTTGAGCAACATTTTTTCATCGACACTGCCTGTAAAATAGTACCAACTCTTAGAATTGTTGATGTTTCGGTCATTTTTAGGGTTCCGTACCTCGAAAAGAAAAAACGGAAACCTTATAGGATCAATTTGTTGGTCGTTCATCCGTCTGTGTCTCAAGACCCATTTCCACAGGAACGCGTGCAGGTATCAAGCTGAAATTTATATTAAATACTCAATGTCTACTGTCCCTTGGACCTGTGAGCAAACTTTCAAGCCAACGCAATCAAAAGAAACAGCAGTTTAAGCCGCATATTTTCAAGCTCTCAACTACTCATAAGGGATCTCGAAGTTTGGCATGAAGCAATGTTTTTTTTTTTAAAGATTGTCGTGGTAAGTGAACTTTTACTTATATACCTACAGGTTTGTACTGAACCCTCGGTGCACGAGACCGAATCGCACTTGGCCGGTTTTTTATAACATGATCGAGACAGATTTTGCTCAAAATAATTTGTTTCAAAACCCTTATAAACCTTACTTTGTATCAATATATTCAATATACACATCGAATTGTACATATATTTACATATATATAATACAAAATATATATATGTACATACATATGTTGGTTTTCTTAACAAAAAAAAAAAACCTGCAAAAAAAGAGCTAAACAAAAGCACTGTCAATAATCATTTTTCTAACTCCCTCAAGCAAATATTTTCATTACTGCAATAGCTTTGCAGCAAACCAAAAAATGCGATTCAGCCTTCTCCAGAGATTCAAAAAAATAAAAAAAAACAACAAGTGTGGAACTACAAAATCTACCAACTGGACCATACAACTCCAATGGCGTCATCTATGGCTATACCTCCATATACATATCTATGCAGTTTTAATTGCATTTACCTTAAATACACAAACAGCGAAAACAAAACAACAGAATTCGAGTACACCATCATCATAACCAACCAACACCAACGAACTATCACCCCTTCAGGCAACTACTATTCTACAGGGGGATGATCTGTGTGCGGCGCCTCGCAACATATGAAGCGTAGATAGTGCATCCCGGGTACCTTTGTACGTTAAACTAAAAATAAAAACTACAGTATGCCGCGTTATCCTTCTGCATGATTCATACTTCGTTGCCACTTAAGTGAACAAAAAAAAAAAAAAATCGTATTGCATACATTCGCATTCGGAACTACAAGTACATGTGTGTGATGATGGGAAGGAAGTAAGCACGAAGAGAATTGTAAAAGTTTGCACCCAACTTTCAAAAATCTCAATATGACTCTCAACATCATTGCAAAAAATCTACGATTTTTTAAACAAACATGGCAGACACAACTCAGAAAAGAAAAATTTAGTTCCTCGTGAGGGGGTACCAGACTAACTTTCATAACCGATTGCTTTTTGTTTTTTGTTTGTTAACGTTTTTTTAAAATTCTTTATCTGATTAAATTTAGATGTACTCGTTACCAGAACTAAATGCGAATAAAAGATGTTCAATCAAATCAAGCGAGTATGACTTCAAAAAAAGGACGTAGCCGATAATACTGATTAATTTTAAGTGACAACAAAAACGTTAACACGTCCACTAGCTCCTCTTATAAACAGAACTGAAACCAAACGAAGTAAGTAGCCAGAACAAATAAAATAGGGGACAACTTGTTACCCGATTCCGTTCAAAATAATCTAGATGAAATTGAAGGGATGGCTTTCAGCTGGGTGGAGCAGTTGGTTAAGCCCCGCCTTACAATTTGATAAATAGATCGCAGGTTCGAATCCTGAATTCAGTCTATTTTCTTGCCTGCGAATCGGGTCCAGCCGCTATTTGTAGTTGGGATCAAATTTACGCCGCTAGTACTGGAGTTGTGAACTAGCAATAGTAGTCTTACCAAGTGAGTCTTCGTTCTGTAGAGTTAACTCTCAGTCAGCTTGTTTTGCTGCAACTTCAAGTTTGTGTCGTCAAAAAAAAAAAATTGGTTTGGGTGCGAGTAGACCTGCCCATACCATGAACTTCCCATCTCATGATAAACAAGAAAACATAAAGGTACTATTTAATTTGCTCCCAACGTCAACTTTAAGATACTCACTATTTTAGCTCCCCGTAAGTTTATATTTGTTTTCGCATCTTTGAATTATATAAAATACGATTTGCGTCTAAAGTATAGATTAAAGGGTATACTTATTATGTACATGCTAACACAGTTAGAAATACTTATAAATCTGTGAAAGATAAGCGATGTAAAGAATACGTTGGTTAATAAATTAAAAATATAAATATAAAAATTAAATCTCAATTAAAACAAATTCTTGTTGAAATATAAGGTATGAGATTATAATAATTGAGTTGAATCATTAGCAAATTTATCTGGTTCAGTTAAAATCCTATAACATTTATTGCTTGAAATGGGGATAAGAAGGGAATTATAAGCTGCTATGAAGGTAAAGCTGAGTATTCAACATTAATTTTAATTCAACATTTCGGTAATTACTTACGAAAGTATTCTTTAAGTGATCAGGACAACAATTTGGAAATAATCGTTTTTGATTTAGTAACATTTATCTAGTGTTGTGCACAAGATTGAAAAGTTTGATAGATAAACATATAACAAAGAGGGCTTAGCTTTAAAAGCCAGAGGTATTCTTCGTTTGATCGCAGCGCTGATGTTATTATCTGTATTTTCTTCTGACAGCATATGCCTCTTTTTGCCTTCTGGCGTTGGCAAGGTTCTTTTGCACTATTGTCCCAAGAATGATGTTGAAGAAATCGCATGATAGTGCATCATCTTGTCTAAAATTTTGTTTGACATCATCATCAAACCAACCTTGAAATTGATGATAATGTGGTGCGTACTGACTTGGCGCTCCTGGGTTTTTTCCAAGTTCTGCCGTTATGTTAATATTTGGTTTATGGTGGACTTTTCTGGTCGAAAACCACGTTAATACGGACCTATCAGGATGTTGATAAACTGCTTCAGACGTTCACATCAGAGATTGATACCTCTATAATTGGCTTCCTTTCTATAGGATTGGGCAACCAATACTGAGATTCCATTCATCTCGCATGCTTTCTTCTGACCATGTATTGTAGATGAGTTGGTGCATACTCCCAACTAAGTCATCGCCGCCGCTTTTAGAAGTTCTATCCTGCTATCTGTAGTTAGTCTAGGTCAGGTAGACGGCATTGTTGGTTCTTCCATGTCCTCAGCATTGACTGCAATTTTACTATGATATTTCCATTTCCAATTTTGCAAGCTTCGGTTTGGGATGTGTAGCCTTGAGATAATTGTTTTTGCTGGCTGTCCATGGCTTGCATTAAACGACTCAATGAAAGCTTTATCGACTGTAATATAGGACTAACGATCCAAAATCTTAGCCAGTCATCCATCTAAGAGTATCCAACTCAACGTGAAGATAAGATATTTTAAATTTAGAGTTGCGAAAATCGATTTCATAACAACAACTTTAACATTGGAAGTTAAATTTATATTTGCTTTTGGCAGTTGTTTTTCAATTTTTTCAATAAAGTGTTATAAATCGGACAGCAAGAATTATCAAATATTATATAGCTTAGTTTCAAACGTATTACATTTTGTAAGAACTCTGTTTATAGGGATTCATATTTTAAAAGTTTGAGGACCAACTGCTTATCTCAGCTTCATGTATTTTTGGAATTATTTTTTATCAATCAAATTTGTTTGATTGCTTTCCTTTGGAAGATATTAACCACTGCTCAGATATTAAGGCGTGATTAACTTTATGTCCTTTTTGAAAAGGTTCAAAAGTACACAGTTTCAATCCAGAGATTTCCACCACCTCTTCCTTCCGAACTGGTAACTGCTCAGCAAAGGATCTTTTTCTGTCTGGTAAATATATGGCTTAAAGAAGATCACATTCAGGCCAGTTTTCTTTGCAGATTTTGATAGGATTTTCCACGCCGATTCCGAGAGATTTTTTTTATCTCTGTGACATTTTCTGGAAAGACCTCTTGGATTGGGTTCATGATAAGTAACCACAACAGTGGAAAACAAACTAAATCGGATATTATGGTCTTCCTTGCAATATACGAGTAATGCAGTTTTATCCATGTATTTTAACTTTCTCATTTAGGTTTCTCTCGATGCTTTTGCTTTAAATTCAATTGCCTCATGTAATTTGCGCCATGAGCTTCTTTTTGCTAATATATTATAACTATAAAAAAGCGTCAAGCTATAGCCGAGCAGGTTTTGAACAAAAAAACTGGTGGCTCCATAATTTTCTAATGATGTTTTCATGTGTCAGTGTTGCCTACAGACCTACAGGATTCACATTTCTGAAACAATTTTCAAAGAACTTCTGTGGAAATTTGGATCAGGAAATAGAGAAAGGGGCATATCAATGTATGAAATGGCCTCAACTAAAACTGTTTTAGTCTTTTTGGTAGTCTCTATAGTTAGTAACTTACTTAGTTTAGTTAATTGGCTAAATAAACATAATACTGATGAAACTTTGGGCATTAAAATTGAACAAAAAAAAAATGTTTGTATGAATTTGTCCGGAAACTTATAAACGGCAGTGTATATATTTATGCATATTTTTTAATCTGACAAGGTAGCTATAAACTATAAATTTAATTGATTTTGAACTTTTTTTATTGGAAAACTAAATTGGTTTAAATTGAAGAAGTCAAATTGTCCCTTTTTTTGACAGTTTTTTCGTCATAAAATTCAAACCACCCTGTGAAATTTAACCAAAAGCTTTTCAGGTGATCTTTATGCACACACTCTTCGAATGAAACCAATTTGGCTTCGAAAGCTTGATTTGTTCTCGAGTTAGGCTGTACGAAAGAATCCGCACAAACGTACGTACGTGCACACACACACACAGACATCTTTCTAAAAATCATGGAATCCGACTACTGGGACCGCCAAACGTGGAGAAATGTAAAAATTTTGAATTTCGGAAATCGGACCGATTACAAGAACTTCCTGATGGGAAGTTAAAAAGGTTTTTGAAGATGGTTCTCAATTGGCTCTGCTGTGAAGGAAAAAGAATGATAAACCAAACTAATTTAATAAAAAAAACTCCACCCATTAGGCAACTGAAATAAAAATAGATCCTTATTCTCGCTCTGTGAAAAATGCGCCATAAGGAGAGTTATATTTCCTTGAGAGCGAGCAGGTTATTAAAAGTTTTAAAACAATGTCAACAATTTGCGGTTCCGAAAGAAGATTTAAATAAAACGGACTTTCGATCAAAATTTTATTTCAAAATACTGCTTTGGTTTAACTATTGCGAATTGAATATAGGTTCATTTAAATGTCCTCTACGGTGATCTTGCAGGCCTTGATTCTGACAAGGTACATTTTGAAGACATTTAGACACACATCGGGCAATATGTATCTCCAACAAAAACGACTTTGGCCATTTCCGTCACATGCACTCACATTCCTTATCACTTTTCTGTTTGGGCTTTAGAGCAGCTGTAAATTTATTAAATTTTTGATAGAAAAAAACGCGACGACATCTTGACTCTTATTAGCTTTGGTAGAATTTGGTAGAAAGAAAGTTAAAGTTACAACTAAGCATTTTGAAGTTAAATCATTTTTTTTATCTTAAAACTGTGTCGACTTTCTGTCATGCGGCTTTCGTTAATTTTCGAAGCGAAAACTTTCCAAGCCAACATCGAACGCTGTTTTCGTTAACCAAAAAACGAGTGCTTTTAACATGCATTTTGTCTTGAATTTACAATGAAAAGGACTCCATATTTGAGCAAAACAAATTTCCTTGAGAAGCTCTGTCAAACACTCTTGTTTTCTATCTGGTCCTCATAAAAAGAATGTTCGCTTAAGAATCTCTTAATTCTGGGATAATAATATTTAAAAATTTGGAGTATCGTATTTTTTTTTAAACTCATTTATTTTCCATAATAAACACTATAAAATTTAAAAGAAACTGGAAACCTAAGCGTGAGCTTCAACCCACTCAAGCCACCAATATTTTGCTCTGTTTCATCTGTTTATGTTACTTAAATCTCTTTCAGGCACCCTCATGGAGTACCTCCAGTCAGCAGATCTATCCCCCGAGGGCACACTGTGAACCTTTTTGTCTGTTCCTCCATTAGCAGCTTGTTATATAAAGGATCATTGTTCGAAAAGAAGCTGTGCGTCTAGATACAGGAATGTCGTACATGAATTTTCTAATGAATTTCTAAAATATCCCGGGTAAGGATAAAACAAATCCGATATGAGCTCATTCTCAGTAACATCCGCCGACCGCGCAAAATGATTCCTCATAAGGTCCAGGATAACCTTGTCAATCCTAGACACACCGGAAACATCCAATATGTCTTTTGTGAGAGACGTAATGCCGAAAGTCGGAATGTGCGCTGCTGTACAACCGTGTGCAAGCTCGCAGGTACTTTCGTTCGAATATTCTAAACTTTTCCATATAAGATGGACTCGTGTTCCACCATACTGGACTCGCATAAGTCAGAATAGGACGCACAAAAGCTTGGTAGCAAATAACCTTCACATCGTCTCTAAGATAGTTGGAGTCAAAAAGTCTTTTGAGCGAAATAAATGCTGCTTTCGCTTTTTTTTAACTGAATATTAACGCGTTCATTGCAGTACAAAAAATTGTCTAAATGAACACGTAAATACTTCACAACTGTCTTTGACTTGATGTGAAGTCCATTTGAAGATTTTATTACCACGTTTTTCCAATTGCGTCTTAAATCTAAATTACCCTGTCCGACTGGGGTGTGGAAGAGTATAGTTCCACAATTGGTGCTGCTTATGTTAAGTTTCCCGTCTCGACAGAATACCTGAAGATGGTCGAACTTAGTTTGGAGATCGTTCTGTATGTTTGTTATTTTAGAGCCATGGGCATAAAGGTGAGCAAGTCCCTAATCATTTCAGAAACGTGAATGTTAAATAGTATTGGTGCCGATACTGTGCTTGCAACAGACCTTCAGTGACATCAAAAACCATAGTCGTCTCCATTCGTTACCACAATTTTTTTCCCGCGAATCATTGATATAACGATCTTTATTAGGTTACAAGGAACCTCATATATGATTAATTTAACAATAAGCCCGTCAATCCAGACCGTGTCGAAGGCTTTATCGATGTCCACCAGAGAGGCACCTGTACTTCTTTTGGCGTGTGGGTTCCAACTGATATCGGAAACTAGTTTTGTAACTGCGTACACTGTCGAGTGCTTTATTTAGAATCCAAATTGATTCCGTGGTATGATCTCCTTTTTTTAACACTCGTACAAGATTGACTTGCTTATAACAAACTCAAAAACCTTCCCAATATTAGGCAGCAGACTTATTGGCCTATAATTTGAAGGATCTGAAGGTTCTTTTTTTTATTCAGAGTCCTGAATACGTAAGTAATTTCTCAGAAAATTATATGTGAGTGTCTGAGTCGCTATTTTGGTTGCTAAACCTTAGCAGGTCTTCAGACACCTCAACAGATTTGGGACTTGGAAGTTGCGTCGCATGGATTGACTCAAAATGAGAACCAATAAGATTAACTTTACTCGTCTCTCCATCGATCACATAATGATTAAAGGTTTTCGGACAATGATTGCGATCATTCCCTGCGGGTGTGAGGATTGGAATATCGTATGAACTTGATCAAGCACAATTCTTTGGTACTTGGATTTGATGAATTAAAGTTCCAGATGCTGGAATTGAATATTTACCAACGAAAAAATGCATACTATATGTATCTGAAATTGATCATTATTTAGTTTTGTAATTAAATCATTCACTAGAATAAAGTTGCCTACTTTTAAAATACCAAAAGACAAATCATATATCATTGAATGTTAGTCAAATCTCAAAAATAGAGTTGTGGATAGCACCGTCCCACATAAACTCAAAAGTGAACATCAATTCTAATTCTAATATATTGTCTCATCCACTTTCGGAATACAACCTTCGGATTTTAGGTGAACAAGAAAAGAGCGGTAAAACCTCTCACTATTTTCCATTGAAAAAACATTTTTCATGCATAGACTTTTTTGCAAACAAAAAAAATCACATGGCTCTCATATTTCTGAAAATCTGAAAAATGGCCGAAATTTTAATGCAGACTCTAAACTATTTAACGAAGTGATTTCAAGATATTTGTTGAAAAAATTGCCTGGCTGATTGAAGGGCGATTACGTCACCTTAGAATACTGAACATGACTCGTTCTGTAGTTTGTTTTTGAAAGTGGGCCAAAGCAACGAAGCTTTTGATTTTATTTCAGATGTTTCAGTTTTATTTCCGCATTAAGAAAAAATTCAAAATATCAAAAGACACTAGGCAAAAGCTTTTAACAGCCGTCAAATAGTACATGCAACTTAGCTAAACGAGAATTGAGAAACTAAAACTCTACATCGGCACACTTTTTGATAATGTAATTGCAAATGTTTAAATATATGAAAATACAAATGATTTTCGTTCATCTTTGATGTGTTTAAAGCAAGCGGATGAGCTTAATCAGTCTTATTTTGAAATCCGCTTTCATACGACAGAAAATTGAGTATCGAACAGTAAGAAAGTTCAGTGCTCATTTATCTTTCGAAAACCAATCAGATTTTGCCGCTCGAATCGTTCGAATTCAGTTTCATTTTATTTTCGTACACTTTTTTATAGCGAATAGATTCACAAATCATATATGTACATATGTACATATTAATGAACACAAGTTTCAATATTTTTCTAGAAAAATATATTCAGTAAGATTCCTTTTTAAAAAATTTGTTGATTTTTTTATTCTAAAGGGTTCGCAATCGCATTGTAATTTGGCATCCGATAGATCCGATTGATTGGTGAAATTCCTGAGATATTCAACTAAGTGAATTGTCAAACTCGAATTGATTTAAGGAATTCATTATCACTCTCCTATTTATCTGCTTCTCGACGTTATAACTGGTCATAAATAAGAGTATTGCCAAATGCTTTTCAAACCTTTGCTCGTTGGTTATTCAAAAAGAAATGTCAGTAAATTTCAAACACCTGACTTCAAAAATTTAATTCATTGAGGATCATTTTGTGCAGTAATTACACAGTGAATATTTTTTATTCCATTGTCGAAAAATAAACAAAGTTCAAGCAAATGAAAAGATCTATGTTATCCAATTAGCTATTCGTTCGAATCGCAAAATAAGCATGAAAATATGTTTTCTTAATATTTTCGCCGATAACATGAATTTTGGAAGACTACAGTTTTTGTGAATTTTGCATTCAATTGCACTTATAACTTTTATTTTTAGTTTTCATGTTTGCCGAAGTGTAAAAGAAGATTTTTGGAGCTTACCGAAACTTAAGTTAAATGGCGATTAGATCTCATCGCAAGCAGGACGTTTTTGATGTTTGAAGCATTATGCATCTTTAAAAAAAATGATATCTTAATGAATAACTATTGATCAAAATATATCGGGTTTTTCAACCCAATTTTCGACGGTTTTCAAGCATAAATCGGCCGATACTGCTGCAATTTCACGTTCGATATTCGTACGAAGTTAATCTATCGTCGCTGGCTTGTTGGCATAGACCATATACTTGACGTAGCCTCACAGGAAATAGTCTAACGGCGTCAAATCGCACGACCGAGGCGGCCAAGCGACTGGACCATTTCGTGAGATAACATGTTCTCCAAACTTGGTTTCCAATAAATTGATTTTGACATTCGCTGTTTGGCTCGTGGCGCCGTCCTGTTGGAACCACATATGTTCCAAGTCCATATCATCCAATTGGGGCCAAAAATATTCGGTAATCATTGAACAGTAGCGATCCCCATTCACAGTAACGTGCTAGTCTTGATCATCACGGAAGAAGTACGGACTGATGACGCCGCCGGTCCATAAACCACACCAAACCGTAATTTTTTTGAGATGCAATGATGACTCATGGAGTACGTGTGGATCACTGCCTGACCAATACCGCATATTTTGTTTATTGACGGAGCCATTCAGCCAGAAATGAGCCTCATCGCTGAAGACGATTTTTCGATGAAAATCCGAATCATTTTCAAGTTGTTGCTCAGCCCAATTCACGGACATACGACGCTTCTGATGGTCAAGCGGCTTCAGTTCTAGGGTCGATTTAATCTTGTCAGGACTTAGGCCAAGATCCTTTTGCGAAATTCGCCACAACGACGTCACAGAGATACCCAACGCTTGAGAACGACATGTGAGACACATTTGGGCTTTTTGCAAGTGAAGCCTCAGCGGCAGCAATATTCTCGACACTTCGGGCACTTCTTTGTCTCACTGGCACGGGAATATTTTGTACTATGCCTGTGGATTCAATTGTTCATCTTCTAGGACGATTATGGCGACCATAAATTGGACGTAGCGCTCTTAACGTTGAGGCCACTAACTCCGAATTTCGGTAGTAAATTTTAATAATTTCGACTCGTTGTTGGCTCGTAAATCTGAAAATCATGAAATGGCAAACCTAACTGAAGAGAAATGTCAAAAGAGCGGCAAGAAATATGGCATCGTTTGCTGTCCCTGTCGCTCTACTTTTATAGAGTCCCTGTTGTTAAACAGGTTTTATACTTATACTTTCATAATCCTTCTGAAACTGTTTTCGAAAGTTTTAAAGAAAATTTATCTACAATGCGGATATGATTTTTGGAAGCTTTACCAAAACTTCTCCTGAATATAGTCGAAACAAGAATGTACTATAAGTGGAGTTTTTGAATTACAATTATTGTATGCTTCTTTTGAACGAATTTTGATTTTCTCCTTGTACTCAATTAACACTCGGAGGTATGACCTTAGTTAAAACGCCACTCCCCAGAAAAATATTTTACACCTTTCCCACTATTTTTGAAGTGCAATAAAATTAAATTATCCACTGAAGCGCAGGCGCGAGGAAATAGTCTAAAGCTGGATATCTATCTACAAAGTCATTGATAATCGTTTTGCTCGTTAAATCGAACCTATATATCGTAACTACACACAAGCTAGTAATAATTATCGGACAGAAACATGAGAATTAAGAGCACCACTCGAACTGTACGCGTGTATATGTACACATGTCCATTGCGCATGCTCGCATGCATACAAACCAGCTAACTTAAATTCGCACTCGCAAATGGCAATTATTGTTATACTACTCCTCATGCTTTCGACGGCTCCATATGATGCAGAACTAGTTTCGTGGATACTCAGCTGGATAGTAATCCTGTAATTAACTGGAGTGACACCGAACACAGATTTATTCGTTCGAACAAGGCGCGAAGTCTCTGGACTTGAAGTTCATATGCCAATTTCTTTTTTTAGTCCCGGTTTTGATTGGTGAACTAGTTCAAATGTTTGTTGGCTGTGAGATAGTTTGAATGTGTAATGAATTATATTATTATGCACGGAGTTTACTTTTTATCCCCACTGTTGAACACGCGGATTAGCAAACTTAGGGTAACCGAGCGAACGTTATGTTTAATCTTATAAAATTAAAAATTTCATCAGCAACAACGAACAGCCATTGTGTATGCATTAAAATAAGTCTTTCGCATATCTATTTCATTCTGCAATTAATTATTTTAATTAGCTACATTCACGCATGCGAAATGCACATTAGCTGCATTAATAACATGCATACACACTTGGGTACACATATTCTGTCTAGCACGATATATGTATGTATGAGAACAGCTAAAGCAATAAAGGAAGAAAATTCGTCCTGCCTGGGGCAATCCATACCGACATGGCAGCGGTAATTTTGCAGTTGGCCATATGACTCAACATTCAGGATAAGACATTTTGAATAGCAATTATAGACCGGCCATAGACAGCACACGCCACTCCTGCTGCTGCAGTTACCATGTACGAGTATGTGGGTTTCATGGGTTTTCTTTGGTTCGATCTGAGTTAACACTTAACAGGCAACAGCCAGCGGTAAGTTGGCTTTAACTCGGAAATGAAAAATTTCTCCACGAGATGAATAATTAGCGGGGAAAATAAATTGAGTTCATATGGTCGTCGTCCACTTCCTACAGCTACGGCAAGTGTAGTTAACTCGGTTTGGTAAGTGGCCATGTCAAGTGATCATTTCAGTTGATTTGCAGTATCGCATAATTTCTATTTTTTTCCTTCGTTTTCTTTCCATTTCTTGCAGAATTCAATCAAACAGTACAATGTGCAAGAAAAGTTCCAGTGTGCCAGAATGTTGATACGAGTATCACATTTGCAATTGCAGTGCCTGAGAAAGACTGTACTACTTGCAAAGTGTCTTTGACTCATGCATTAATGTTCCAGCTGATTTGTCAGTCTCCTTGGCCGACAGGACTATGTAAGACGACGAGGCTTTAACATACTCGAGAAAGTTGCTATAACCCCCTGAAATCGTACGCGACCTAGAAAAGAATCGAAGTTCCGAATCGAAGTTTTCCGACAGACATACTATACACTAACGACGAGAGACAGTCGTTTGTCATACTTTCACTTCTAGTAAAGCTTTTCTTCACAATTGGAACTACGATCCAGTAAAGCACAATTTTAATACTCGTGGAACTTAGTTTTTGGCCTTTTACGCTCACAAACGATTTTTTTAACTTTTGTAAAATAAATATTGTTTTTTTTTAGTGCTAACAACAACGGTAGAAGTTCGAAATTGGGGTTTTTAAGCTTTAAAACATAGGTCTTAGGACATAAGGACAATTGAATTGAAAAATATTTTTAATTGTAGCATTAATTATAAATAAGTATAAGTACAATACTTTCGGAATTTTCACTTTTACGAACTTACTAAATTTACAAATATTGGGTGGGCCATCTCCTTTTTTTAAATCATATGTTATTTCCATACAATTGGCATGGACCCAGTTTAATATTCTCGCGGTGCAAAATGGATCAATTTATGTTTGAACGACGTTGAAAAATACTGCAGTTTATGTCCAAAGTATTTTTAAAAGAAATTTGGGTCGAATGGATGCGCCAACAGCACCTGGCTTACGTAAGTTTATGAAGATAGTAAATAAGACTGGGGAATATTGATGTTTTTTGCCAAGAGTATGCCGGAAACATTGACGCACCAAAAAATCAACAATTTAAGCAGAATGCTTTCTTCGTTACTTTTGAACTCGAACGTTTTGGACGAAAATTTTCCTCAAAACGTCCGATTTTCATGCGCATCTTTGCCATAGCATGATGCCCACACAATTGTCGTATTTGGGGCTCGGCAGCTTCATAAGTAGAAAGCCGTAGAAAAGCCTCTTGAAACTGCGTATGTTAAATGTACTTGGGAGTACACCCAAGCACTGGGAACATTTTTTTTTTTGGTCACAAATGAATATTGAATATTTGGAGCCGGCGGTCGTAGGTACAGTACAACATTGCTGACTTTGCTTGGCCGCCACGGAGCTCCGATTCGGCGCCGCTCACTTTTGTTGACTGACATTAAAGACCGATTCTGTTTCAAAAATGCAGAGTCGAACCAAATACTCAAAAACAAAACTGGTCGACCTATTCGTGAAGTAGTGCCGAAACCATCGAAACTGTATTGAAAAATTGTGTTAGCCTACAGCCACGATATCGTTGAAAATTTTTGACAGTGCTTTTAACAAAATCTTTTTAAAAAGAAGAAGTAGCTCAACCTACATGTGTAACCCCAATTTGATTAAAATGCATTTAAAAATTAGTCTTAGTCTTGAAAAAATACAATTTTTTTTAAATACAAATTCCCATGGTGTCTCCCCGCCGTTGGACTTCGCAAATGATTTTTACCAAGTGACGATGAAACTCCATATGCGGCTGCCTTTCAATTCCTTCAGTTGATAGTTCTACTCGGATATATTAGTTTTGACACTTAGGTCTTAAATCTTCAAATGTTGAATGACGAATGGTAGGTATAAAGCTTGGATGTAAGGAAGTAAAACTAAGCAAAACATAATTAATTTTATCATCATCGATTTTATCAGCATCACAAAGCACTTATTGTGTTGAATATAATTTTGCGTTTTTCCCCTAAAATACTGCCGCTCGCTCTATGCTGCATGCATAATAAGAGTTATCATATCGTCTTGAGAGCGAACAAATTATAAAAAATATACTATGATTAGTTTGAAGAAAGCTTTTTCAATGTCATACAGACACGCAACGATGTATGTCTCCTTTTCCTCAAGTCCAACATTATGCATTACTTGTTAAACCGACTGTGACCGCACTTCTTTAAAAGCAAATGAGTTAAATTGTTGTTGCTGGTATTCGTATTTTAAAAGCAAAATGAATGGTAATGATAATTACTAATGACCACATGCGGCGGTTATGCTTGCATTCTTACATCCCACCACACAACGTTCTTTCGTCCTTCATTTCTTTCCTTTTTATAATTTGTCCAAGAATTAATAATTCTCTTGCGATCATTTCACGTGACCAGCAACACCAGACCATGGACTCTTTGCCTCGCAATGTACCATCGCGATGTCGTTTGGGGCTCATTAATATAAATCGTGATTATGAGCAAGTCGTGCCGTGGGCCTTTTTCTACCGACCCAACATACTCTCGTACTCGCAAACATAACCTACAAACAGTTTTGTTTTGGTTTTAATAATAATTGCTGGACGTGTGTTATGTTGTCATGTCGGTGTGTTCATTCGGCGATTGGTCTCTCCGTAGAGCTCCATTTGCCTATTTGACTTTTGTGCAATTGCATGTGAATCAGTTAGTGCTAGATGAACGCCTCGGGGGCAGTATTTTCAGGTGTGCGTTTTGTAAGCGATTGGGTGGTTTTGCAGATCATGCACTTAAGCTTAAATCGAAATGCTTCGTAATTTAATGACGGCAGATTTTAGCATACAGGGTGCCAGAATATTGCAACCAGTATTTTGTAAACAACAGTGGTGCGCAAGTGGAACTACGAAATGTCTTTCATAAAAGAGTAAATGTTTTATTTTAGTGATTTGAAACAAATCAAAGGCGAAATAAAAAGTTAAACAAATTTAATCAAATGTACAGAGTTTCGCATCCAAAAAAAAATTGTCTATGGTGATAAATCACTTGGATGAGGCTTACATTTTTGCGACCTGGTTTTTTTACCCGAAAACATTTAACACACTTGGATAAGGCCATTGTGACTGTTGCAAGAATTCACATCAGGAATTTTTTTCCAAACAAATATTTCAAATATTTAAGAAGATTTCAAAAAGTAATTTTTTTGTTTTTAATTTGAAATACAAATGGGCAACGGAAAAAAGGGGAAATAATAGTTTGCAAGCAGGCTGATTAGAAGTGAGGACAACTATCAAAAGAAAAACGTCTGTGGCTTGATTTTAATTCCACAAAGTCAGTGACTAAAATTTAAATTAGTTCATAAAGAGGGACCTAAGGACTGGCAACAGAATAAAAAAAAATTAAACTATCCAGCATTAAAAAATAAAAAGGAACCTGTTCTTCTAGAAACGCGTCGTCTTTTCGGATAAAATATTATAAAATCTAGACAATCCCGAGAGTAAAATATTTTATTTTTACGAATTGAGACAAGAGAAAATCGGTAGGAAGCTCTTGGAACTAGTTTTTAGATTTTCCAACAAGTCAACGTCCCAATCCTCACTTCACGAGTTTCAATAAGCTGGATTCACTCATATACAGAGAACTTTTTTCAGGCCTCCCCCTTTTCACCAGTCTTGAACATTATTTATGGGCAAAAACCTGAAAATTAATATTTGAAAGCCTGAAAATCTAAACATCTTTTAAATTTAACTTTTTTTAAATGATTTTTCATGGTCAATCATCCAAGTGGAATTTCTTATGAACTTTCCTGATTCGTGCCTAAATAGTTTGCCATTCTTTTGGGGAAATCCGCACCGGCTCACAGGAAGAAGGAAGATGTTCTTGGATAAATAATTATTGTAAAAGATTTATCTTGTAAAAATCGACAGCAAATATTATGGCCTCAGCCTTGTACCTCGCAGTGTACGCTTGATTATTACTTTCAATCTTCTAGCCATCAGAGTTCACGGTAACATGACTTAAAATTCAAGCTAAATTGGTGCCCTTTTTTATTGACAGTAATTTTCACGTTGAACTGTTTCGGTGAATTGGTTAAGGGTGTCCTGCGCAAAAATTTGTGTCTTAATTTTAAGTAAAAAACAACTGCATTGTTAATTTCGACAATGCAAATTATATATTTAAGCAGCAATTTCATCTAGATGTCCATTCCTCTAAAAATACTCTCGCAATCGGACTCTTGATGGCAGCAACTTCAAGGCTAATATTTTTCTCTAGCGCCGATCTAAGACATTCACAAATAAGTCGGAAGTTGCGGTAATGGCGGTGAAAAATCCAAATACAAATACCTAGTCCACCCCTAAAAGACTTGAGCAAAACCAAAATTCGACAGTATTGCACAGATGTTCATTTTGTGATATTATTAAGCTGCGTCGATGTTAGTCTTTAACGATTATATACGTTTCTGACTTACATATGAAGTTTCATTTCAAATAAAACTATGATAAAAATATAATATTATATCACATCAATAATTGATGATATATATAATAATATTATTTTAAAATATTATAAAATAATTAAAAGAACAATAGTTCTACAATAGTGTTGAATAGCGAAATGAAAACAACCAATTCAGCAATGCTATGAATTATCCGGGTGCTTATTAAAATACTTTGGGGCTGTAACTGTGTAAATAAGAGCTTGACGTTTACAAAAGCCATGTCTTTTATTCTTAAATTGTAAGATTGATTACCTCTACTTGGAATGATACCGCTCTGACATTCAAATATCTAAGGATTAACTGATGAGCAGAAAAACACAGTCAAAAATTTCTTTTAGTCTGCTTCAGTTTCAACAAAACTCTCAAAATGATTATTTAACGTACAAGTAAGGGTAACGACATCAGCGAACGCAGATGGTCAAGGCTTAGTTCGTTTGAAAGCAACATTGATCCACTAAATCCAGCATTATACAATTTATTTGGCAATAACTGATTGTCAGCCGTGTCAAAAGGCATTGTTATGTCTAAGAACAAGGTCATTGTAGTTTGATGGCTATATTAGCCTTCAGTTATTGACTGCACCAACTACTTTTTCAAAAAGTTTCGGAAATTTGGTAAGGGAGAAATAAAAAGTTTGATTAATTTTTTTACTAAATCTTTTTGAAAAGTGGAAATATCTCAGCTCATTTCAGAGATTACGAAACTAAGGTAAAACACGTAACATAAAAAATCAACCACTTGTCAAGCAAATTTTTTTTTATAAAATGCTTGATACGCCATTTCTTGCGCACGAATTTTTATGTTTTAGGATATTTCAAGTTTATAAAGCTCTCCAGGAGTATGTTGTCAAGTTGGTAGTCTATTTTACTACTATTCTGGCTTCACCACATCTTTTTGGGCACATCTTAAAGAAGCCATTCGAAGACTTATGGTAGCACTTGGCCTAAATGGAGCTGTCTTGGGATTCTTTGCTTCATAATAGAGTCTGAAGACCATTTCTGTGAAAATCTGCGTCCGACGATTTGTAAGAAATTGTGTTTTGAATACTCTGATACAATTTTGAATCTTAGTTCATGTTGTGAAAAATAATGATTTTGATAGATGATATGGCTGATAACATAACTTTCTAGTATTTCAACTAATTTCGAATAAAAAACAGTGAATTAATTGAATGCAAATAAGTCGAAATAAAATTCTCCCTCGCAAATTCGAGTAGTTCTTTTAATCTTCTGCTCGCATTTTGGAGCAAGCATTATAAAAGTAGTCATTAGGTCTTGATAGCAACCAAATAATAAATAAAACAAATTTAAGCTAAGCATAAAAATTTTAAATAGAAAACGGATTTCTTCCGCTTTCTCTGTGCCATCTCACACTGACACTGATTTTAAACACCGAACTGTTATGCATCTAGTTCAAGAAAATCGAAAAACCCGTTCAAATAATAATGTGATTATCATCACCGCATACAATTGTAATTTTGCACGCAATTTATCTATCTTGTGGTGCATCCATTAAGTTACTGTGTATCTGTATCTACGCTTTATGTATCACCTCAGGCAAACCAATTTCTACCGATCGAGCGATTTGAAACTAAAAATGAAACGAAAAATTCCAATAAATTCCAGTCTCATCATCAACGGACAAATTAAATTTCCATTCACTTGGTAAACCTCTACGCCATAAGAACTATCAAAGGAGTGTAATTAAATCCTCCTCTGCACCGTCCAGGCCGCCTGTGACTGGAACAACAATTTTCGCCTGAGAATAATTAGTTGAAGCCAATGCATTATTTTAAATTAATACTTAAACATATGTTGATACACATGGTACGAAAGCCAGTCGTCGAATGCACACACACATGACGCAGTAGTCTTTTGGAGTCACGGACCCTCATGTTGGCCGGCCGTCTTTTTCTTCGTCGATAGTCGTCGCGATGGTCGTTTTAGTCATCATCATCGTCGTCGAATGTGTGTTTTTTAATTGCACGTCCATTTCGTTTCGTTTCTTCTGTCGCCCCGGAAAATTTATGAGGGTTCGAAATTTTCTACACCATAATTTGTACATACCTACCTACCAACCAACTGGCAAAAAGCCGTCCTTTCTTTGGTTGGATGTTGTTTTACAGGATGAGCAAAAAGTTTTCATTCCCAATTGAGGTTATGGTAACAAATTTTCAAAGAGCTTTTCTATTTAAGACGTGGTCATTAATAAGCATTGATAGTCTAAATTGTACATCGTATAGAAAATAGGTAGCAGAAAGCTAAACGTTATCATACTGAAAAATGTGATCATGTCAGTCATCAAAATGAAGTTCAATCTTATCAAAGGTGAGTTTTGTCAAATACTAAAAGAACGTAGCGAATTACTCAAAAAAAACACACAAATAAGTAAATGAAATTACCAAAATGCTGGCTTTATAGCTCGAAATGGCCAAGGCGTTTAATGAAGGCCTTACTTTCGGTTTGCTTTACTTTTCGCAGCATTGACAGCATTATTTAAGCAATAAAGAACTGATCGTAAGTTTATCAGCATAAATAAAGTGCCTTGATATACGTCCATGGTTAAATGGAATCAAATCTATGGATATTTCATTCTGAAAATATCAAAAAATATTTGAAACAATAATTTGATTTTTTGACTTTCTTTTCATCATGTGGCTCCATCCTACTGCAAACTCTTGTCCCTTAGTTGAATAATCAATTAAGGGCGTCCATCACGCTAACCTCTACAGAAGCGATGTTCGCATTCGAAATTCGAATATTCGAAAAAAAATTTCAAGTTTGTAAAACATGCTAAACATGTTCCATTTTTGTTACTTTATAAGTATAATAATTATCATTTCCGATTAATAATATATTAATTCACTCATCGATTCAAGCCTATTTTTTCAATACAATTTTGATGCTTGCAATTGGAGCCTTTTTTGACAAAAATTTGACCCATAATCATCTTTAGTCTTTAGATTGCAACTCTAAGACTATGTGTGAGTTTCTCGAGCTTCAAATAATCAAATGGGTTTCATCTGAAAACATGAGTTTTTGAGCAGAATGGTGGGCTTCGAGTTACTCTTAAAAATAAACAGAGAACCTAAAAATTATTTTGTCCAACTACTGAGTCAGTTGGACCAAGTTGTCGAATAATTTGAGATCTTTATTCAAAATTCTCCTCAGGCTAATGCGACTAAGATCTTAAGGCGACATAAGGTTCACGTTCCGTAGCAGATGCAATATTTTTCATTTCACTATCAATCAGCAATTCATCAACCAAAAATGCTTGAAAATATAGCACAACCAAAAAGGTTATTTGGAATTTAATGTTAGTCCTCCAATTTTGTGAACGAAAGGAGAATTTTATTGCCAATTTACTGAGCACCGGAGTTCCGAGCAAAACGGTTTTTTGCATGGTTAACGCCGATAAGGTTTATGGCAAGATTTCCTTTAAAATCTGTATAACAATTATGTTAACATTATTTAACAAACTTGTTCTGAGGATTGAAACTTAAAATTTCACAAATGACAAACTCCAAAAAAATAATAAAATAAATAATTAAATAAAAGTATTTTTAAAGAAAGAAATATGGAATAAATATACCTGTAGCAAAATATGTAAAGATTCTCGCAATCCCGGCTTAACAAGAGCCTAACGAATCCAGCAACGTTTTGCGTTTTTCACAGGAGCTGAATGCAAGGACTTCATTTTTCCAATTCAATCTTAATAGGATTGCGTTCAAAAGTGATTTCGAAATATTTATATTTAAACAATGAATAAAAAATATATATTTTTTTCAAGAGAAAAATAGAATTGTATATCGATGTTATTTGTTTATCTGGACCTCTTAAATTTAAACCGGCATGAAGAAATATAACGAACTACATGATTCCACCGATTCTTAGAAATAAATTAAAAGATAATCCAGTATTTTATATAACGTCATCATATTAATTGTCTGATCCATGAATCAGCTTATTTTTAATTCAATGTGGCAGCAAAGTATTGCCATACCCCTAACCTTTCTTTCGAACCCGTTAATATAGGTCCGGCTTAAAAACTCACTCCGGAATTAAAACGAATAAGATTCATCCATCATCATATCTTTTTCAAAAGAAAAATATAATTGATCCATAGAAATCTTTATTGGCCTGAGTTCTTAATATGTCGAAGTAGCCCATGTGAAATGTGCCTTCTGCTTCCGTTTGAGGCCGCTGTTATATTTTAAGTTTTGCTATATTCCTCTATCAAGTTTTCATTCATCATAATTGAAGCTCCCATATAAATCGTGAATTCATGCGGGAATAATTTATATCTAAATGCGCAAGGGAAGGATCCATATGTCATAGCTAGTCAATTCGTCAAACTTGATCCTGTTATTTTACCACCTTTTAATCATTGATCGCTCAGAACACATTATGACGAAGTTGAGCGTGACTTAAATGAGGAATTCATCAAAATTAAGGGAAACTATCATACAAGTATTTTAAATGTAAATTCATTGCTTCGCTATTTAGAGTGGTATCTTGTAGAAGAATAGGTTTCATCGACGCTCATTGTAAAGTAACATCGGATATATGCAGAAACTGCAATGAACAGAACCTCTCTTCTCATTGGACCTACTTTCTCATTTTAAGAGTTGTGTCGACAATGGTCAGGCTAAGGTTTTTGGTGGTCGCAAAGTTTAACATAGACTCATTGAAATCCATAGTCGAACCACAGTTCACACACAATTCAGAGTGCTAACACCTTCGAGTAGAGTTGTCTTAATTCTATTATTTATTCATCGAATTGTTCACAAAAAATTAACAAGGTTTTGGTACATGTCATCTGACTTCTCTTTCTGATAAAAACAAAGTCAAAAAAGTAAAATTTGAGAACTACACGTTTTGTGATAAGCTTTTCAAAATTGATTGAAAAACAAAAATGCGTACACATATGATCTTAGTGCTCTGCGCATATCCTTAAGGGAATATTTTTTTAAACAATAATATAATTAATTAGATTTTTCATTCAATTTTCCACATTCTCAGTCTGATAAATTTTTAAATTAAATAAATAATTTAAAATGAGGAGTCACACTTTTCCACCACACTGTTGTAAGTTAACGAAATTGTTCACGCCTGTGTTTCAGGCCAAGAAATGGTTTCACTGTATTTGGCCATTATAGTTATTGTTACTAATATGGAATGGCAAATATATTTTTTTTCAATATTATTACTGCTTTGCAAATAGTCATAAAAATTAGGCTTTGGTCAAGTTTGAGAATCTATTTTCTAATGTGCTTCCCTTGAGTAAGAGCTGTTAAAAGCCTACTGAGGCGTTCACTCTATTCAAAAAGCTGTTAACGGAAATGATTTCTACAGGTATGAGACACTCTTCATTTTCCGTTGACCTTGTCCCGCAGTGGTTATCGAAAGTGTTTGTCTTCGACAGCTAGTGAAAGATTGAAAGCAGGTTTCTTACTTTTAAACGTAATTCATATTCCCACAGACGTTTTATAGTCTCAATGTTTTTCGTCTCGCTTTTTTGCGCAAGTGAAAAACTGAGAATGTTTATAACTATCAAACACTTAGAGAATTCGAGTTATCAACTTTGATGGACATTATTCTTGCGTTGTTAGGGGAAGCCAATGTTCATATGTTCAGGAACGCTTTTTTTGACTAACTTGAGAATCTGCATTATTGTGTAACTTGAGTTGCAAGGTAAGCCATCAGATTGAGAATAAAAATTTAGATAATAATAACCTACTAAAGGGCAGAAGATTGCGGCAAAAGGATAAGGTAAAAAATTAGTTTGTGGCAAGGTCAAATAATTTCGAGTCGTAGTGAAAGTTAAAACACACAAATATAAAGCACTCAGTTTAATGTATAACGCCGCAATTATTACAAAATGAACTGTTGATTATGTGAATTTCCTGGAAGTAAATTTAGTGATTTTTATGCTTTGTTTGCCGTCATTACTCAGAAAGTCGAATGGACTTCAACACTTACTTTTATAAGGGTTCCATACCCAAAGGATAACAACGAAACTCTACTGCTACGGCTACACTGTCCGTTCGTCCATCCCTCCGTCCTTTTGCACAGGGATGTTTCTTCTCAGATATAATGGTAGGCATTTGCAATTTTTACAGGATGTGTACCACTACGGCCGCTAAAACAAATAATAATCAAAATTATAAAAAATTAAAAATAAAGGGGGTCCCAATACAAAAAAACGTATATTTTTAAATTTGCAACTTTGCGCCAAAAAAAATTTAAAATAAGCTTAAAAACGCAACTCAATTATGCGGCGAGAAGAAGGCAATCAAAAACTCAAAATTTATTTAAAAAGCAACTCAATTGAACGCAAAGAAGTAATCTGTGTACAGTGCAGTGGTACGGAACAGTTTGTGGCGTGTGTCACTAGTTCTTGGTCACTTCTTCTTCTATTGTTCTATCATTGGTTTTTTGGACATTTGAGTTCCGACTCTGAAAGATCTAGATGCAACGGAACCAGTTCAAATAAACCAATAATTAATTTCGTTTGATTTAGAGTTTCGATTTTCTTTTTCTTACGAAATTCTATACAATCAGCTCCTTCGAACAGCTTACTTAGGCTCTTAGTCAGCATATAGGCAAGTACCCAAATAATTTTGGTTTTTTTCAACAACATTTGCCTTGAATTGTACGCTGCATTTATGCAAAACTGCCCAATTTATTTATAAAAATCGTAGAAGCTATTTTTACTCGTCCAACTTGGCGTTTGTTTATTTTCTCGCTCTCAAGCGACTACGAGAGCCCCTATTATTTTTTTGGGGAAGGCTTTAACGATTGTTTAGTGATCTGCAACTTAGATTTATTAGCGATTCAATTGCACGATGGGTAGCGTCCTTATGAGGACGGAGACAACGACAATGATTTTTTTGCATTCGTTTAATTCACAGTATTTTATTCAAAATTTTTAGATCACTAGTTGATGTTAATAAAAAATAAGTGCACTTTATTCTCCTCGAAAGTGATTATTCTTTCTGCGAAATCGTAGCGAGAACGATTCTGGGACGTAATTAAAAACGTTTATTTTTGTTAACCAGCAAGATGCCGATTGATCCAAGAATTTTTGGTACCGCAAAGCAGCCGATTTCCTCGTTCAACAAAATTTGGGCAGGATGGAGCTTCTTAGCTAGAGCTGCAAAGACACTGAGACACCGGACCTTACACTGTGGATTTTTTTCTTAATTTAGGGATACCTTAAGTCGAAGGCTTGCAGCAGAGGCAACTCTACGAACAATTCTGGTTCCAGAAGAACGTATCCACCTTGAAGATGTAGCTACTTAACCAACACTTTGCTCTCGCTTGTTTATATATTTAAGAGTCCGAATGCATTGAGGCGATATTGATTTTAAAACGTAATTAAGATATGAGAATATGGTAGCCGTCTATGCACTTTGTTATTTAAGAATTTCCAATGCAGTTTATTGGTTTTTCGTGTAAAGTTGGGGCACAAAATTGTTGTAAGGTGTGTTTTGGTCACATCAGGACAAAAACACACACACACATATTTATATACATATTTTCTGTTTTGATTATTTTGGGGGGTTTCAGGCCTCCAACTTAAGTCACCTTCTCCAATTCGATTTGTCGCTACACCTGCATCTGAATATCTAAACTACTCGTAGGCACTGAGCTTGCAAGTACTCCCCTGTTGAAAGAACATATGTACATATATATTATGCATACTCATTCCAATAATACTAGGTCCGGTTTCAGTCCTCGTTTGTTCTCATCTCGCCAACGATGGGGTGGAATCTTCGAAAACATGCACACTCAGTGCAGTAACTTTTTGCATTAGTCGAAATTCTTAAGTTCGAAGGGTGAAGGGCGAGTGTTAATATGAAACTCTCAGTTGCATTCCAAACCCTTAAGTCTCTTCTATATCCTTTCCTGACGCAATATTCAGTGCGTACTGCAGGCAGCACTCAACCCTTTTGCTCTTGTTTTACATAATTTCATGGCGTTTCTGTCCTAGATATTTTCGGCTGAAGCCTTGACGATGATATCCACCCGTTATTCTCGTAGCACTGTTGTGTAGGTGGTGATTTTGCAATACCAGGAATCATTTTATCCCACTGATGCAGGCCATGATTAACAGTCGTGGTACATTTACATTTTGTTCTCTCATACCTTATATTTATTTCATTTATTTTTGGAAAATGCTCTTCTGAATACCATGAAGGGACGCATAAGTCTTCCTACTACGCTCAACACCGCACCTTCGTCTTCGACGGTGGGTGGGCCATTTGTGTCTAGCAAAATGGTTCGATGTTGAGTTATCTGTAAGAAGATGGAAAGTTGAAACAAGAGAACCCCCGCTCGAACATTGGTCATTGGGTTGGGGTGGGGTGAAATTGCATGGTAATGCTTGTGTCTCTGTTGGTCGGAAAGGGGTTAACGGAAAGCCTTTAGGGGTGAGTGTTTCAATGTTATGCAAATTAGACTTAATACAGACGTCCGAATTGCAAATTAAATTGCATATTTGGTATTAAGAACACCAATACAGAGAGAAAGTCGATTTTATAGAAGCAGATGGAACCCATCGAGTGATATACACAAAAATATACATTCAAACATATCCCTAGAAGTTGTGGAAAATACTTACAATTAGTTCAAATGTGTATTGTTCCATGTCGCAGACGTTGTATCTATGTAAACAAACCAGTGTTTTCCCTATGAAGCTCATTTGGATAAAGTGAGCTGTTTGATGATGGCCCCTCTTTATAATTTGGTGGCAGGGACTTTACGTTTCTTGTGGATATTTTGAGAAGTTCTCTTTGGTATTGAGTTTTTCAGGAAGTGTTGAAGGCCCTCACAATTGACAAGGCGCATTCATGTGATGAACAGTATTGAAAGCATATTCGCTTTTTAGAGCTATTGTGCAAATTTTTCCTAACATAAATCATAAAGGCTTATGTTAAAGAAATACGGCTCACATATGAAAACTAAAATCCTTTTAGTTCGATGCGTCGATGAGAATCTTTGAACTTCTTAAAAAACCTCATCAAAGCTGTGTCACCTTGTACAACGTCTTAATAGAACAAAACACCTTTTGCACATTCCCTTTTGAAACTTATCAAAAATGAATTACTCAAAAAACTTGTCATGTCCTTGACTGCATATTGAACACTTTTCACTTTCGTTGGAGGCGATTATGTACTTCCAGTCCATTGTTTTGACTGCTTCTTCATCGCAGTGATGAACCAACGTTTCATCCATTGCTGCGAGTCGTCAGAAAAAGAAAGACGAAAGACGACTCCGATTAGACTACTTTTGTTGAATTTTCTTCACCATATCAACTTATTTGTTCGACCACTATTATTCAAAATTTTACTTTTGCAGACCAAGGAGTAGCCACACCCAAAGTAGAATCATGCTCCACTTTGACATTGGTTAATTCGAGCACTTGCAAATTGTGTCTCATTTCGATCGCCAAGTTTTTCCCATGTTTAATAGCTCACCGAGAGCAGTCAATATTGATGTCTGCCAAACAAATACTTAGAAACGAATTGTAGTCGGACTTCAAACAAAAGCTTTGTATGGTTATAAGGTTCGTACAATAACCGCCATTATTGCTTAAGGTCGAATAATGCTGCGTCAGCTCTGATACCAAATTTGGCGCTATTAAAGGAACAGGCATAATACTAGGTGTCTAGTACATTGAATGTCGGAATGTTACGTTCCGAGCTTTATCTTAAGGATGTTACGTGGAGGGATCGTCCACCGGAAAAAAAAATAAATAAAGAAAAGTTAGGGATTTATCATAGGAAATAATTGCTTGGGTAGAGGAATGATTCTAAGGCAGAAATGTAAACACAACAAAAATCGGGACACAGCGATAGTTAGAGGCAATTTGACTAATCGCGTTGACAGACGAAAACAACGTGAAGATCGCAATAGCGATCTCGCTTGCTCTCACTGGCAAAAAAAGAGCGGAACCGATTTAGCGAATTGCCGAAAGTAGGTCACGGTGGTGGACGAAAGAAAATAATTTCTTGAATTTTTTTTGTAATCTGTGATATAGTTATAATAAGGATAAGACTGTGATATTAGGATATAAGTTAGTATAAGTAGGACAGAAAAAAATTATTATTAAGTAAATGAAAAAAAAAAAATAAATAAAAACTTAGTGCAAAGACTGACAGAACGGAAAGACAAAAATTGTTCTTGAGGCCTCCAAATAGCATAAGCCGAAAAACTCATGGTGACCGCACCAAGACTTGACGAAGAGCTTGAGAATGGGAAAGAGAACGACTACTTTTCCCCTATCAACGCTCGGATAAACTATGACGTAGACGAAACTTTCCCCTATGGAACGGGCCCCCAAAAGTCGATAGCACAGTTAGGCCCAAGAACAAAGACCACCCAAGAAAATTAGGTCATTTAAGAGATAGACAACGAAGTGCGCGCTAGACAGTGGCAAACATCATATGTACAAAAAAAAAAAAAGAAAAAAAAGAAAGTGTTTAAGGGCAACATATTGGGATCGCCCCAACCAAGAAAAAAAAAATAAAAACCCGGAAAAGATTGAGATTCCCGCAGTGGAAAACCAGGTATTTAAAATGAAATAAATGAAAAAAAAAAAACGTTTTAAGAAAAAAACTAAATATACTTAGATTTAAGCGGTGAACGTGACCTGGAAAAAAAAATAATTTTTTTTATATACTATATATGGACATTTATTCCCCAAGGACCGGGATAGATTTGGAAGTGCCGCAAACTTAGCGGAGGTAGGTTACACATTTTGAATGTAACAAGTGCGTGATGCTAATTTTAACTACAGGGTGAGGGAGGCGTAATACTTTACAACCAAGAACATACAAAGAAAACAAAAACAATAACTACAAAGAAGACCACGACAAGACAAAGGACGAACAAAAGCGCCTAGAGGAAAAATCCTTAGGCGGCCGGAGAATCCGGGGATGCTGGAAAAAATATTTTTTTTGAGTGCTTTTTTTAATTTTTTTTTTGTTGGTTTCCTTTTTTTTTTTGTATAATATAATTTTTTTTTTTGAAATTTTGAAGTTAAAAATTAGTTTAATAGTTTTCCTTGATAATTATTGTAGATTTAGTTTTAAACAAATAATGTAAAAGGAAGTGAATTTTAGTTTGTAATAAATGTTAAGTGCAGTGACTGGTCCCGAATCGTGCTGCCGGCAGGACATCGAGGGATCCGGATGAAAAGCGTGAGTCACAAAAAATTTTTATTTTTTTCCTTTTTTTTTGCTCCTTTTTTTTATTATATTAAATTCATTTTCTTAGGTTAGGGTTAAGTTTAAGATTTTTTTATTTCCTTTTTTTTTAAATTTTTTTTACTGAATCTTAAGAAGCAAAAACAGTGTGGAGTAAATAGATGAAATAATTTCGGTGCATTTACCCACAAAAAATTGTTTTTTTTTGTTTGAAGACTGCGCAACATGATGTGCGAGTGAGTTCTTTTGTTTGAGTGTGTGTGTGTGTGTGCATTAATGGGAAGGCCGTCCATTTCGTAGACTAGGATATTTCTACAGGACTTCAACGATGACCAAACGGACAGTTACCTTTTGTTGGACTATGACGCCTTTGGAAGTTATCTCCCGAAATCTCTGGCCAGGGAGATAACAAAATCTACGCTAGAAACACCATCCACTGGCAGATCCATGGAACGGTGCGACCCTGGATGACGGGTCTGTAGTGGACGGGTAGGGATCAACTTAGCTAGGATTCCTTAGGTAGTATTAAGTTAGTTAAGGTATAGCTTAAGGTTATAATTTTTTTTGGTTATTTAGATTAGATAGGCTAGTTAGATAAGTAGTTAGAATAGATTTAAGGTAGATTAGGATTAGGATAGTTTTGTTATTTTTGTTTTTAGTCTAGCTTAGGGATAGTTTAGGATAGCTAGGGTAAGTTGGTCCCCTGTTCTTTTCATTAAATCCCCATTCAGAAGGTAGCCCTGAACACCGCCTTTTCCGCTTTCGCTTTATGATCTTTCTCTCTCTCTCTCTTTCTCTCTCTCCCTCTCTCTTTGGCACGACCTTTTTTTTTGCTGTTGAGCAGGAGATGTATGGAAAGGAGGACAAGGACTACCCCGTCCGACGAGCTCAGCCGAGCAACCACAAGCGTGCCGCCGTCCTCCTGACCTACATCAAAGATGCCTCCGTGGCCCTCCTTAGCTCACAACAAGGAAGAAACATTTTATAACATATTCATTTATTTAAGTAATTATTTTTTTATTTATTTAGTTTTTCACTTATTTGGTAAGTTTTTGATTTATCACTTCATTTACTTACCTTTCCGTTTATTTACTTATTGGTTTATTTATCTTCTCATTTATTTAATTATTTTCATTCATTAAATTCTGATATCGACAGCATAATCAAATGGGGAGAAGTCAAAAGAGTAGAAGCTTCCAAAACACAATGCTGTATTATATCAAAAAAGCGAAACCCTAACACTCAGCCATTGTCCATGAATGGCACTTGCGTCGAAGAAACCGAAAAGCTTTCAATGCTCTGTATGTGCGTCAATTCTAACCTACGCTGGAAAGACCACATTCTCGATGTTGCCGAAAATTCAGCGAAATGCTTAGTTTTTCTCAGCCGGTGCAAGAAGTATTTCACCCCTACTTATTTAGCCACATTTTATAAGGCTTTTATTCGGCCTAGAATGGAGTACAACGAACGCATCTGGGCAGGTGCACCCAAAACCACTCCTTTATAGAATTCAAAAGCGAGCGATAGCACTCAAAAATGATGACAACATATTGAAAGCAATTCACTCGCTGGAACTTGGTCGAAATGTTTCTTGCTTGACTGTGTTTTAACGTTATTTCTACCACCAATGCTCCGTCGAAATAGCTTATTGCATTCCGCCTCTTCAGCAATTCACGCGCAACACCCGCATATCATCGAATGTTCATCAGTTTACCCTTAAGTCTACTGTGAAATTTAGAGATTATTTTAAAGGCCGCACAATGTGCATGTTGAACAATTTAAAACCAATACGAACTGGTACCTCCTTTTTTCCCTTCCACTTCTGCTCGTGCTGTGTAAAAAGACACTTTAAGGTTACTTCCAACCCCTTTAGTACTTGAGCACTATTTATACAAAAAAAAAATAAACAAATTTATTTATTTATATAAAGCGTTTAATATTTTTTTAAAGCTGTAATATTACATTTTTCTTTCGTGAACTTTTTATTTATTGTCTAAAATATTTACAATCATAACAAAAAATTAGACTTGTAACGAAGGTAAAGTTTTATCGACTAAACAATAAGGGCCGACGTGTTATTAAGGGTAATTTTATAAAATATAAAAAAAGAATAACAATGGCCACTAAATCTAATTGCTGACTCCAATCAATTTTCCAAACATTTGAATTTATTTTTTTTAAAGTTAAAATTTTATAACTTATAACAGGGTCTTTATCTGGGTAATACCAGCTGTCTGCCTCGAATCCCTCGCCTATGATCGCTTGTGGACTGAGGAACTTGAGTGCAGGCTCTAAGTTCTGCTGGCTGATTTTCCTGATCTCTCGATTTGGATAGTCCTTTAATTTGTCAAGTATCGAGTCCTCCCCGAAAGCTGTAGCATGTACATATGGGTTGGCGTTATTAAAGCATCATCATACCTGCAGCTTCTTGTTGCTGAAGTATTACAGCGTGTCCGGTTTTCGCCAGAGTCCTGTAGAAGACGGAAGTATCTTTCTTTCCATGATACCGATTTTCTTCATGGTTGTTGGTGACACGCTGAACCATACTGAACAGCCGTAAGGATCAGTGGTCTTGTGAGCTGCTTGTAGACTATAAGTTGATTTCTTTGCTCAACCCGTTCCTGTCTTCAGCAGTGGTTTAACAATAAATTTGCACTTCCCGCTTTAGTTGATTCACAGGTTTTTGGTACAATTTGTGTGTTGTCCGGGAGGATTATTTTGATATTGTCGTCTTCCTCTGGTTGCCTTCGTTGGTATCCTGAAACAAATGAGTTCCGTTTTGCATTGAGTCCCCACTTTGAGTAGTTATCAAAAACTTCCTAACATTGTCCTGGATCCTTCGCGCTGCTATGGTTGGTGAAAGCGATGTTGCGTATGTGATGATGGATCTCAAGACACTATGACCTTTTAATAAACGATTTTCAGATGGCGAGCAAAGAATTAAGAGAAGCCATTAGAATTCTTATGCGTTCCTAGGTGGCGCCCGAATAGGAAAGAAAAGTTTTGTCAAATATCCGCAGTTTTTCATTTGCAATTACAATTCTTTTTTACAGTTCTTTTTTGGCAGAAATGTTAATTCATGTACAAGGACATGTATATAATTGAGAAGATGAATTGCAACAGTGTGAGAAGGGAAACTCAATTCGATACAGAGTTGTCTTAGTTGAGAAATACTCGTATGTTTGAATTTTTAAGTTTTAGCAGTTCTAAGATTAAGATCGATAAAAAAAACTTACAATTCTGTTGGTTAATATTCTTTTAAAAATGTCTTTTAAAATAAGAGCAAGAAAATAATTTAGTTTGGGTGAGGCTTTAAGTCATGAGGAAGATATGGCCACTACGGTTTCTGGATGACCTTTTTGATTGATAGATAGATCTTTATTCGAGCGTGTATGACCTTTGCGTGAAGGAATGTGAACTAAAGAACTTTCCTCAAGTCATCATATTTATATCGTATTGAGTTTTGCAGCGCATGGATGTTGATTGAACCATCTGCGGTAAGCTGAACTGTTGGCCTATCTTCATGCGACTAAATTTATTCCACAAACTGGGGGTTTTACTTTTGCTACATCGGGCTTGGTATTCGCGTTCAACTCATCTACATACATTACCCAATATAGGTGACTTTTTTTGAACACATATTGTCTTAAGCATTTTGCAAAAAGTTCCATTATCACTGTACAATATTCAAGGGCCTTGATCACAGCCTGACTATGCAAATGATAACATCATTGTTAGATGATGTTGATGTTCATTTTCTGCAATTCTGTTGCCTAAGAATTTCTAGTTGAAAATACACAACAGGGAGCCAATAGCTTCAGGGACGCTTTAATATCTACATGGAATGTACTGGACTCCATCCAGTTCCATGTAGAGTGGAATGCCTTTAAAACATTTGATTGTTTCACTTTTCGATATTAAATTATTCAGCTCTGTTTTTCACACAAATGGCGGAGATTGGACCGTCCCCAAAAGATCATCATGGCTTCTTTGCTTATCGAGAGATTGCTTGTGAGAGTTGAGATTATGCAAAAATGCCAAATTTTCCTTTCCGGTTTTAAGCCAGTGGCCTTATCCTCATCCACGTCTCCAGTTCGTTAAAATTGTTCTCGAATGTAACATTGAATTCCAATACAGTAAGAATTTGGTCTGTGTGCGTGATTGTTTTCAAAGCGATCCAGGTGAAGCGCACTATTTTTGTATGATGCTTTGAGTGGGAAAATGAACCTCCACTAGCTTGTACAAGTTTACTTGTAGCTAGTCAATGGTACAGACTCTAGCTTTTCCAAGTCCCTTGATTCTCTTTGAGCACACTTTCCTATATATCCTTTTCAGAACCAACACGAAAAGCACAGGACTTTTAACATTCCCTTGGGGAGTATGTTGTGTGATTGCTCTCCTTAGAGCTACATTCTAGAAACGATGATTTAAGATCCTTAGCCGAATTCTGGCTTTGCTTTCCCGCTTTCGGTACGAAAATTACTCGAATTTTCCTTGATATCTCTGATTGTAGGTCTGGCTTCATCACAAGTAAATTACAATTGGCATAATATCACAAAATAAAATCCTTAAATTAGGAACAATTTAAAAATTACCCTGCAGACCCTGCACTCAATCGATTTCCAATAATTTGCCCATTGCCTAAAATCAATCGTTCTTATGAAAACGCCCAACGATACTATAATTTCATCAGTATATCACGTTCAAATCGATGCCACAATTCCGATAAAACCTACGCCCTATTCTGCCGCAAATTCAATACCTACTTTCGCAGTGTCCGCAAATAGAAGTAGCTGTATAAGTATGTATGTTCCTATATCTAGACCCAACAAGTAATTTTATAGAACCACCAAGGACATTCCACCAACGTTTATCATTAAGGTAATTACAATTAGCCATTGCCTCATTAAAATAAGCCATTTACCTAGCCGACGAGCGACATGCCGTCCTTCTATAGCCTTTCCAGGCTTACCTATCGTTTCCGTTTGCCCAGTAAGGACTGCCGCTCCGTGCCAACGACGACAACGACAACGACGAAGTAATGTCGATTGATAATTATAAAATGCAAAGCAAGGAAGGATAAAAAAATTCCAGAGTACCATTACCCCATTTCGTCGGTTAGCTGACTAGAATAATTGAGGACGTCGCGCCGATAGCGCCAAGCCCAAGACCAGCTGTAGACCAACCGAAAGATTACCACAAAGTACCGAAAAGTACCTTTGTTTTTGGTAAGTAAAAAATATATTTGTATATATATTTCAACCTGCGTTAAGAGCGACCCAGAAGGGTGGAAATGGTGTTATTGGGGGTGCACTTCCATCGGGTGAGACACACAATTTATCGGTGGTTTATCCGCACAACAGAAAGGTTTAAGGAGCAATGAAAAGGGTATGAAAGCCGTTAACAAAAAAAAGCTATATTTACTCGTAATAGATTTGTTGACATTTTTCATGCATATAGATAGGACTTGAATTTCGGCAAGTGATGAAAAATTTGACTTGTCTCGCCCGGTGGCAAATAGTAGAGATGTCATCGGCATGTCGGTCAAAGAAGGGTCTGTTTGAGAACGGAAACAAAAGGAGTTGAAGAGTTGCATGCAGACACGTGGTCTCCTGATTGAAATTCAACAAATGTTGGACACAAAATCCGCTTCGGCTAGACTGACTCCAAAGGGTAAATCAATAAAAAGTTGTAGATCGTACTCCTACCTTCCTACTACAATCATTGAGATTTTCCTTTGTATTGACATATGAAACGTTGTTCTACACTCAAGGCGGAAGTCTATCGGAGGACTTTTGTGTTTTCATTGAGAAGTTTTCATTCATGTTTTCTGAAGACACACACACACAAATGAATCAAGCAATGGATAGTGAATTGCAGTTTTGAAGCTGAATGAACGAGCCAGTTATGAATCCAGCCACGGTCTTTGAACTTTGTTAAGATGGCTAGTTTTGAGGAGGCGAATGGTTTCTTAGACAAATAACTCGGCTTTAGGGTATTTACTTTATACCTGATTTCGTATAAGAAACAACTCTAAAGCTACAGTATGGCGGAAACAGCATACCAACTATAGTTTCTCTTTTTAGATTTTGGCGGGTTTCTACTCGTTTATTGTCTTGTTGGCTAGACTCCAGGAGGAATGCTAACATCTAGTAGGCAGGCTATGCAAAGTCTTGCTGAATTTACTTCGACAGTCTGATGGTTCCGGCGTATCTGCCCTGCACGACGTTGTTTATTTAGTTGAAAATTGTCTGGAGGAAGGGAATTGTACACTAGATGTGTTTTTGCATATTCCTGCAATTGTCAGAGCAATCTTTTCATAGTGACAATGAGAGTTGAGTCTGCTTACATTGTCCTAACCAGATTACAAAGAAAAATCTGCCTTGAAATCACTGGTGCCATGCGTTCCACTCATGGCGACGCTCTACACACTCATGGCGACGCCCTACACACTACACTTTTTCGTAAGTACTAACTTACTCAACCGGCTCTCTGAATGAGACACAGCAGGCTTCCCCTCATACCGATCCCGGCAAGATGCTTCCAGTTATTTAAACCAAGTGCTCCGGCATCCGCAATCACTTGATCCTAAAAACGCAGGTTCGGCCTTCCTTGTCGTCTCGAAGCTGGGGACTGTGATTCGAAGATCCTCTTTACTGGAGCATTTTTGTCCAAGTTGTTTTTAAACTACATCTACATCTTGATAAAGTTCATAGAATTCGCAGTTAATTCTTGCATACGGGACCAAATATTCGATGAAGAAATCGAACCGAAACCGAAAGTGTTCAAAATCTGCTCTGCCTCCGTGCTTCTTGTCCAGCACCGACTCCATATAGCAGAATAGGCAGGATCAATGTTTTGTAGGGCTTCGCTTCCGAGTTAGGAGTTTTGAACCCATTTGTTTTGTCAAACCATGCGATTTCCAGCATCACGCGGCACAGCTGGATCAGTTTTGCCGCGATCCCGAATTGAGCCATCGCTTTGTAGAGTTCAAGGCGTAGAGTTCATTTGTAGCTTTGAAGTTGAGTCTCGACTTGAAAGTCGTTGATTGTCGATCTGCCGCGCCGGAAACCACACGGATACGTGCCGATTAGTGTGGTGCAAAAAGACTTCAGACATGTGTGCATGTTCCGTAACCTTTTTCCGTCATACGCATTCATCAACATGCCAAGGGCATTTTTTGGGTGGTGGCTGGTCTATGGTGAAAGCACAGTGGAGGGTCTCTCGCTCAAGCGAGAAGACTGCAGTCTTTAAGAGTATGTGTCTTCTATGCAGACGGCTCTGGTACATAAAATGAAACTGGTGCTGGTTGATATTTGGATGGCCAAGCAATTTTTACGTGGAAACTAGCAACTGTTTTTTAAACGGAGTAGTAACAGGATAATCAGGCTGTTCTTAAAGCAATTAAGACCCCCACAAATCACTCAAAAATTATTCTTGAAGACAGCGGAATATGCTTTCGAAGCAAAATCGGGCTTGTCTCATCTGGGTTCAGTGCCAAAAGAAAATTGCGAGAGACGCCAAAGCAACAACAAAGTAATTTTTGTTGCCTTTTCCACACATACCAAGCAAAAGTCGACCAAAATTAAAAGGGAATTCGTTTCCAAAGCTTCAAGATTGATCACCATACTGAGTATTGGCATCTCTCGAAACTCTTCGATCTAACAGAATTACAATGGAGAATACTCGTTGATCCATTCAGGCCGGTACAATATCTTCGATACTGAAGATGCCAACGTTTTTCCCAAAGGTGACTCGTTCGAAAAACATACGCCAACAGCAACCAGAGGCTCGATCTGTCCAGCTTGCAAACCAAATTATCATGGATTACCCCAAGCAGTGGAGAGGCTGAAATGAACCGATTCTCTGACCAGAACAATCTCCAAATTTTACTTACTTTTTCTTATAGAAAAGGAAAAGAAAAAAAGTGTTACCGTCGTTTCGTCCTCCGCGGGATTGAGGACTAGGGTTGCCGACTGCTCAATGGAGGAAAGTCGTGGGTGTTGATTTTATGGGCGCCACGCGATTGCCCCTTTGTCCCCAACAGCTTTACGACGTCGAATCGCTACGATGCCAGTAAAACCCGCTGAATCCCGTTGACCTAGACCAAACACAAAAAAAACAAACCCTCGGAACTGCAACCACAAAGCGACCAACCGAAAGCTCCAACCACCTACCCGACCTTCAAGACGAAAGATGCACGAAGGAAAGTCACTGTTTAATTTTGTCTAACAAACAATTATTATTTATTTTGATAAAAACAAAAAAAAAAAACGGTAAGGGAAATTCAGTATAAATAAATAAAGGAAAAGAAAAGCAGATATTGAAAAATACAAATTCAAAAAATAAAAAAAAATATATTTCGTGCACTGATCAGGATTGAACCTACGACGAGAAAGCTCAGATCCGACCCCTTTCGCTTACATATAGCAATGACTTAACCCACTTGGCTAAAACAATAATGAATTAAAACTTTAACTAATGGCCCACTAAAGCTGCTATAGGGCTCATGAATTTAAAATAATAAAAAAATTAAAACAAAACAAATTGATCAAAAAAATGAAATTAAGATTTAAAAGAAAAAAAAAAAGTTAGTAATACTTTTACTTAAACTAATTGTTAGATTAAACACCGCCTCCCTGCATCGGCAATCTTAAGCTCCAGACTGGTGCGCCCGCCACGGGTGGATGATTCGCTGGCTGGATGGTTTGCGGGGTGTCACTTCTTTGAGAACTTTTTTTTTTTATTTTTGGGTCACAATAATTTTTTTTTGTGTTTATGGAAAGAAGTTTCCAACTGATTTGCTTAATAAGGGGGGTTTATGGGTGTCGAACTGGGCCTTTGTTCGTTAGCCCCGAGCACCTGACCTTACGATTCGGATTCGCATTATCTTTAGTGACCGACGCGAAAAAAAACCGAAAGACAGGATTAGTCACACACTGACTCGATTAAGAAATAGTTAAATCAAAAAAAAAATAAAATAAAAAAACAAATTGATCTTTAAACCACTAGCCGGCTTCCACTTTTTCCTTTTTTTTGTCTATTTCTTTTCTATTTCTTTTTTTCCCCTTCTTTGTATTTCCTTTTTAACTATTACTGTTCCCTAGCTCGTTTTCCCCTGACCGACTTATTTCCCCTACTCGTCTGGCTTGCTCCGTAGCTCACAGTTGACTGCCCGGTATCTATCCCCTAGCGCGCCCACTATCCATCACCGCCCGTTCGATGGTCAGTTATTTGATCACGCGATCCTTGATCATTACAACCCACGCTCAATTTCCCCTGCCGCCGACTGAGCCTACATTGATCTCTCTTTCGATTCGACCAAGAAAAAATACAATTTTTCTGGCGGTCCCTGGGCTTGAACCGGGAGCCTCTCGTCTAACAGGCAACATTCTCCACCATCGCATCACTCGGTTGCGTTGGGGCTCGAAAACAAAATTGGGGGGACACCATGCAGGAAATGCGGAAACCTTTTAAATTCAATTTCGAAACCATAACAAAAGATGACAAAAAATCGTCCAACATGTGCACTAAAATTGTGTTCATGGACAAGGGTGATACATACTTGAGATCATCGCCGGCGGTTCGAGCATCGCGGGAAGAAAGTCATAAGATTAGTTTTAAAAGTCAAACCACATATACCAACTTCATTTTGATCTTCTTCTTATGTATAACCTTGTTTATAGAAATCCTTTTTTTCAATATCAATGCAAGGACACAAAATATTAAAAAACACAGAGCATACATATTCCATTGCAGCCTGGATTCCATTTTTCGTGCATTCACCACCTCATTGCTTTTCTAAGGTGAAGAACTTTGAGGGGACTTAATTGTTATCCGACACGCATTTCAAATTTATAACCGTTGCTATACAGTCCTTTGTTTGGCCGCCACAACCGCCATCACTGACCTATTCGTTCGATTATTATTATTATTATTGAATCTATGATTGACGCATTGAAGCACATTGAATCCAGTAAATGAGGCAGCAACTACAATTCATAAGCCACAAGAGTACTCCTGAATCGCCCTTCAATAATTTCCAATAATTAATCGAGTGATAGGCCCATTGTTATCGCATAATTCACCGATATACTTACATTCACGTTAAACGTTCCTCCATTCATCAGGGCATTCTCGTGTTGGCGAAAAATACATGTAAGTACGCAGGAACTCAAAAATATCGGATGATTGACCAAATTGAATAGTTGGGAAATAATTATTATTCGCGAACCAACATAAATAAGTTCTACTTTTACAAAAGATGAAGGCATGCCTAGAAGGGGTTTGCCGTTGTCGGTTTGAATGCCTACTTTGGGTTAATGAGCGTAAGGGGTTAAACGAGGGCAATGATGTTCATACGTTCAGTTCTTAATTCAAAATAAATCGAGATAATACGAGATGTTTTACAGCTCGAATACTCGAATTTTTCCGGTTTTTATATTTACTTGACGGACAACTGCCGAAGATTTGTCTTGATGTCGAGAGAAATACATATTTTTTTTTATTAAAAAACTACCCCTTTCCAAGTGGTGGACACTGGCGAGGAGTTTGTTTAGGCTAACAGAAATTCTATCCTTCTGATGAAGATCAGAATCTCTTTAGCACTGATATGTCCTATGTCCAATGGAGAGCATGTTTGAGGAAAATACGAAAATTCGGTGGTCCTAACTTTGTTAAATGTGATCTCAAGCAGCATTGGCCTGAAAGGAAGCTTTGAAGATTTGAAGGAGTTTTGATTAATTAGGTCCCGGTAGATTTCTCCAGTGGGCAAAGTATAGCTTTATTGGTCAAACCTGTTGCAGTAGTCAAACTAACGCGGAACCTATGAGCGCGGTTTTTGAACTAACCCTGGCTAGCTCGTCCGCAACTTCTTTGCCTTCGATTCCATGATGACCTGGAACCCATCCTAACCTTAATTAGTTATGTTGGGATTGGGTGTCTGAATATATGAGAATTCTGACCCCTTTAAGGCCTTTTGCCAGGTTTACTATGGCGTAGGATTCGTTAGTTTGAAACCTAGCCTAGAAAATAATTGGATGTTTTAGTATTGGGTCCATAGCCACCAGCACGTACTCCATTTGCCATTTTTGAGCCATCAGTATACCAGATTAAGTTTCTGGCGGTCGGGTCAGGTGTGCTGCTCGACCAATGATTACGGTTAGGAGTGTCTACCTCAAAGAGAGGTCACCATCAAGGGCAATCATTGAGCCATTTAGTCGTAGGTGAAAAATTGAGCAAATGTAGATTAAAAGAAATTTTCAGAATTATGGCTCAGCTTTCGATGCTTAGTAATGCGAACAGCACAGTTTACGGATTCAGAAATTTTGCGAAAAAAGTGAATTTAGAATCCTGGGCTATAGTCCATCAAATTTTATCAAAAATAGCTTGATTTTCAAATGTCCATACTTCCGTCAAAAATCATTTCTATAACGAAATTTTCAGAATCACTGCTCAGCTTTCGATATTAAGTATTGCGAACAGCTCAGTTTACGGATTCAGAAATTTTGTGAAAAGAGTGAATTGAGAATCCTGGGCTATAGCCCATCAAATTTTTTCAAAAATAGCTTGATTTAGAAATGTCCATATTTTCGACAAAAATCATTTTAATAACGAAACTTTCAGAATTATGGCTCAGCTTTCGTTGCTTAGTAATGCGAATAGCCCAGTTTACGGATTCAGAAATTTTGTGAAAAAAGTGAATTTAGAATCCTGGGCTATAGCCCATCAAATTTTTTCAAAAATAGCTTGATTTAGAAATGTCCATATTTTCGACAAAAATCATTTTAATAACGAAACTTTCAGAATTATGGCTCAGCTTTCGTTGCTTAGTAATGCGAACAGCACAGTTTACGGATTCAGAAATTTTGTGAAAAAAGTGAATTTAGAATCCTGGGCTATAGCCCATCAAATTTTTTTCAAAAATAGCTCGATTTTCAAATGTCCATATTTTCGTCAAAAATCATTTCAATAACGAAACTTTCAGAATTATGGCTCAGCTTTCGATGCTTAGTAATGCGAATAGCCCAGTTTACGGATTCAGAAATTTTGTGAAAAAAGTGAATTTAGAATCCTGGGCTATAGCCCATCAAATTTTTTCAAAAATAGCTTGATTTGGAAATGTCCATATTTTCGACAAAAATCATTTTAATAACGAAACTTTCAGAATTATGGCTCAGCTTTCGTTGCTTAGTAATGCGAACAGCACAGTTTACGGATTCAGAAATTTAGTGAAAAAAGTGAATTTAGAATCCTGGGCTATAGCCTATCAAATTTTATCAAAAATAGCTTGATTTGGAAATGTCCATATTTTCGTCAACAATTTTTTTATAACGAAATTTTCAGAATCACTGCTCAGCTTTCGATATTAAATATTGCGAACAGCTCAGTTTACGGATTCAGAAATTTTGTGAAAAAAGTGAATTTAGAATCCTGGGCTTTATATAGCCCATCAAATTTTATCAAAAATAGCTTGATTTGGAAATGTCCATATTTTCGTCAAAAATCATTTCAATAACGAAATTTTCAGAATTATGGCTCAGCTATGCTTAGTAATGCGAACAGCTCAGTTTACGGATTCAGAAATTGCAGGAAAAAGTGAATTTAGAATCCTGGGCTATAGCCCATCAAATTTTATCAAAAATAGCTTGATTTTCAAATGTCCATATTTTCGACAAAAATCATTTCTATAACGAAATTTTCAGAATCACTGCTCAGCTTTCGATGCTTAGTAATGCGAACAGCACAGTTTACGGATTCAGAAATTTTGTGAAAAAAGTGAATTTAGAATCCTGGGCTATAGCCCATCAAATTTTATCAAAAATAGCTTGATTTTCAAATGTCAATATTTTCGTCAAAAATTATTTCTATAACGAAATTTTCAGAATCACTGCTCAGCTTTCGATATTAAGTATTGCGAACAGCTCAGTTTACGGATTCAGAAATTTTGTGAAAAAAGTGAATTTAGAATCCTGGGCTATAGCCCATCAAATTTTATCAAAAATAGCTTGATTTTCAAATGTCAATATTTTCGTCAAAAATTATTTCTATAACGAAATTTTCAGAATCACTGCTCAGCTTTCGATATTAAGTATTGCGAACAGCTCAGTTTACGGATTCAGAAATTTTGTGAAAAAAGTGAATTTAGAATCCTGGGCTATAGCCCATCAAATTTTATCAAAAATAGCTTGATTTCCAAATGTCCATATTTTCGACAAAAATCATTTCTATAACGAAATTTTCAGAATCACTGCTCAGCTTTCGATGCTTAGTAATGCGAACAGCACAGTTTACGGATTCAGAAATTTTGTGAAAAAAGTGAATTTAGAATCCTGGGCTATAGCCCATCAAATTTTTTCAAAAATAGCTTGATTTTCAAAAATTATTATATAAAATTATTATAATTATTTCTATAACGAAATTTTCAGAATCACTGCTCGGCTTTCGATATTAAGTATTGCGAACAGCTCAGTTTACGGATTCAGAAATTTTGTGAAAAAAGTGAATTTAGAATCCTGGGCTATAGCCCATCAAATTTTATCAAAAATAGCTTGATTTTCAAATGTCCATATTTTCGTCAAAAATTATTTCTATAACGAAATTTTCAGAATCACTGCTCAGCTTTCGATATTAAGTATTGCGAACAGCTCAGTTTACGGATTCAGAAATTTTGTGAAAAAAGTGAATTTAGAATTCTGGGCTATAGCCCATCAAATTTTATCAAAAATAGCTTGATTTGGAATTGTCCATATTTTCCTCAAAAATCATTTCAATTACGAAGTTTTCAGAATTATGGCTCAGCTTTCGATGCTTAGTAATGCGAACAGCACAGTTTACGGATTCAGAAATTTAGTGAAAAAAGTGAATTTAGAATCCTGGCCTAAAGCCTATTAAAGTTTATCAAAAATAGCTCGATTTTCAAATGTCCATATTTTCGTCAAAAATCATTTCTTTAACGAAATTTTCAGAATAATGGCTCAGCATTCGATGCTTATTAATGCGAACAGTTCAGTTTACGGGTTCAGAAATTTCGTGAAAAAAGTGAATTTAGAATCCTGGGCTATAGCCCATCAAATTTTATCAAAAATAGCTCGATTTTCAAATGTCCATATTTTCGTCAAATATCATTTCTATAACGAAATTTTCAGAAGCACTGCTCAGCTTTCGATCTTAAGTAATGCGAACAGCTCAGTGTACGGATTCAGAAATTTCAGGAAAAAAGTGAATTTAGAATCCTGGGCTATAGCCCATCAAATTTTTTCAAAAATAGCTTGATTTGGAAATGTCCATATTTTCGTCAAAAATCATTTCAATAACGAAACTTTCAGAATTATGGCTCAGCTTTCGTTGCTTAGTAATGCGAACAGCACAGTTTACGGATTCAGAAATTTAGTGAAAAAAGTGAATTTAGAATCCTGGGCTATAGCCTATCAAATTTTATCAAAAATAGCTTGATTTGGAAATGTCCATATTTTCGTCAAAAACCATTTCTATAACGAAATTTTCAGAATTATGGCTCAACTTTAGATGCTTAGTAATACGAACAGCACAGTTAACGGGTTCAGAAATTTTGTGAAAAAAGTGAATTTAGAATCCTGGGCTATAGCCTATCAAATTTTTTCAAAAATAACTTGATTTTCAAATGTCCATATTTTCGTCAAAAATCATTTCTATAACGAAATTTTCAGAATTATGGCTCAACTTTCGATGCTTAGTAATACGAACAGCACAGTTAACGGGTTCAGAAATTTTGTGAAAAAAGTGAATTTAGAATCCTGGGCTAGAGCCCATCAAATTTTATCAGAAATAACTTGATTTTCAAATGTCCATATTTTCGTCAAAAATCATTTATATAACGAAATTTTCAGAATCACTGCTCAGCTTTCGATATTAAGTAATGCGAACAGCTCAGTTTACGGATTCAGAAATTTCAGGAAAAAAGTGAATTTAGAATCCTGGGATATAGCCCATCAAATTTTATCAAAAATAGCTTGATTTGGAAATGTCCATATTTTCGTCAAAAATTATTTCTATAACGAAATTTTCAGAATCACTGCTCAGCTTTCGATATTAAGTATTGCGAACAGCTCAGTTTACGGATTCAGAAATTTTGTGAAAAAAGTGAATTTAGAATCCTGGGCTTTATATAGCCCATCAAATTTTATCAAAAATAGCTTGATTTGGAAATATCCATATTTTCGTCAAAAATCATTTCAATAACGAAATTTTCAGAATCACTGCTCAGCTTTCGATATAAAGTATTGCGAACAGCTCAGTTTACGGATTCAGAAATTTTATGAAAAAAGTGAATTTAGAATCCTGGGCTTTATATAGCCCATCAAATTTTATCAAAAATAACTTGATTTTCAAATGTCCATATTTTCGTCAAAAATCATTTCTATAACGAAATTTTCAGAATTATGGCTCAACTTTCGATGCTTAGTAATACGAACAGCACAGTTAACGGATTCAGAAATTTTGTGAAAAAAGTGAATTTAGAATCCTGGGCTAGAGCCCATCAAATTTTATCAGAAATAACTTGATTTTCAAATGTCCATATTTTCGTCAAAAATCATTTATATAACGAAATTTTCAGAATCACTGCTCAGCTTTCGATATTAAGTAATGCGAACAGCTCAGTTTACGGATTCAGAAATTTCAGGAAAAAAGTGAATTTAGAATCCTGGGATATAGCCCATCAAATTTTATCAAAAATAGCTTGATTTGGAAATGTCCATATTTTCGTCAAAAATTATTTCTATAACGAAATTTTCAGAATCACTGCTCAGCTTTCGATATTAAGTATTGCGAACAGCTCAGTTTACGGATTCAGAAATTTTGTGAAAAAGTGAATTTAGAATCCTGGGCTTTATATAGCCCATCAAATTTTATCAAAAATAGCTTGATTTGGAAATGTCCATATTTTCGTCAAAAATCATTTATATAACGAAATTTTCAGAATTATGGCTCAACTTTCGATGCTTAGTAATACGAACAGCACAGTTAACGGATTCAGAAATTTTGTGAAAAAAGTGAATTTAGAATCCTGGGCTAGAGCCCATCAAATTTTATCAGAAATAACTTGATTTTCAAATGTCCATATTTTCGTCAAAAATCATTTATATAACGAAATTTTCAGAATCACTGCTCAGCTTTCGATATTAAGTAATGCGAACAGCTCAGTTTACGGATTCAGAAATTTCAGGAAAAAAGTGAATTTAGAATCCTGGGATATAGCCCATCAAATTTTATCAAAAATAGCTTGATTTGGAAATGTCCATATTTTCGTCAAAAATTATTTCTATAACGAAATTTTCAGAATCAATGCTCAGCTTTCGATATTAAGTAATGCGAACAGCTCAGTTTACGGATTCAGAAATTTCAGGAAAAAAGTGAATTTAGAATCCTGGGATATAGCCCATCAAATTTTATCAAAAATAGCTTGATTTGGAAATGTCCATATTTTCGTCAAAAATTATTTCTATAACGAAATTTTCAGAATCACTGCTCAGCTTTCGATATTAAGTATTGCGAACAGCTCAGTTTACGGATTCAGAAATTTTGTGAAAAAGTGAATTTAGAATCCTGGGCTTTATATAGCCCATCAAATTTTATCAAAAATAGCTTGATTTGGAAATGTCCATATTTTCGTCAAAAATCATTTATATAACGAAATTTTCAGAATTATGGCTCAACTTTCGATGCTTAGTTATACGAACAGCACAGTTAACGGATTCAGAAATTTTGTGAAAAAAGTGAATTTAGAATCCTGGGCTAGAGCCCATCAAATTTTATCAGAAATAACTTGATTTTCAAATGTCCATATTTTCGTCAAAAATCATTTATATAACGAAATTTTCAGAATCACTGCTCAGCTTTCGATATTAAGTAATGCGAACAGCTCAGTTTACGGATTCAGAAATTTCAGGAAAAAAGTGAATTTAGAATCCTGGGATATAGCCCATCAAATTTTATCAAAAATAGCTTGATTTGGAAATGTCCATATTTTCGTCAAAAATTATTTCTATAACGAAATTTTCAGAATCAATGCTCAGCTTTCGATATTAAGTAATGCGAACAGCTCAGTTTACGGATTCAGAAATTTCAGGAAAAAAGTGAATTTAGAATCCTGGGATATAGCCCATCAAATTTTATCAAAAATAGCTTGATTTGGAAATGTCCATATTTTCGTCAAAAATTATTTCTATAACGAAATTTTCAGAATCACTGCTCAGCTCTCGATATTAAGTATTGCGAACAGCTCAGTTTACGGATTCAGAAATTTTGTGAAAAAAGTGAATTTAGAATCCTGGGCTTTATATAGCCCATCAAATTTTATCAAAAATAGCTCGATTTTCAAACGTCCATATTTTCGTCAAAAATCATTTCTTTAACGAAATTTTCAGAATAATGGCTCAGCATTCGATGCTTATTAATGCGAACAGTTCAGTTTACGGGTTCAGAAATTTCGTGAAAAAAGTGAATTTAGAATCCTGCTCTATAGCCCATCAAATTTTATCAAAAATAGTTTGATTTTCAAATGTCCATATTTTCGTCAAAAATCATTTCTATAACGAAATTTTCAGAATCACTGCTCAGCTTTCGACATAAAGTAATTCGAACAGCCCAGTTTACGGATTCAGAAATTTCAGGTAAAAAGTGAATTCAGAATCCTGGGCTATAGCCCATCAAATTTTATCAAAAATAGCTCGATTTTCAAATGTCCATATTTTCGTCAAAAATCATTTCTTTAACGAAATTTTCAGAATAATGGCTCAGCTTTCGATATAAAGTAATTCAAACAGCCCAGTTTACGGATTCAGAAATTTTGTGAAAAAAGTGAATTTAGAATCCTGGGCTATAGCCCATCAAATTTTACTAAAAATAGCTTGATTTTTAAATGTCCATATTTACGTCAAAAATCATTTCTATAACGAAATTTTCAGAATCACTGCTCAGCTTTCGATATTAAGTAATGCGAACAGCTCAGTTTACGGATTCAGAAATTGCAGGAAAAAGTGAATTTAGAATCCTGGGCTATATCCCATCAAATTTTATCAAAAATAGCTTGATTTTCAAATGTTCATATTTTCGTCAAAAATCATTTCTTTAACGAAATTTTCAGAATAATGGCTCAGCTTTCGATATAAAGTAATTCAAACAGCCCAGTTTACGGATTCAGAAATTTTGTGAAAAAAGTGAATTTAGAATCCTGGGCTATAGCCCATCAAATTTTTTTCAAAAATAGCTCGATTTTCAAATGTCCATATTTTCGTCAAAAATCATTTCAATAACGAAACTTTCAGAATTATGGCTCAGCTTTCGTTGCTTAGTAATGCGAACAGCACAGTTTACGGATTCAGAAATTTAGTGAAAAAAGTGAATTTAGAATCCTGGGCTATAGCCTATCAAATTTTATCAAAAATAGCTTGATTTGGAAATGTCCATATTTTCGTCAACAATTTTTTTATAACGAAATTTTCAGAATCACTGCTCAGCTTTCGATATTAAGTAATGCGAACAGCTCAGTTTACGGATTCAGAAATTGCAGGAAAAAGTGAATTTAGAATCCTGGGCTATATCCCATCAAATTTTATCAAAAATAGCTTGATTTGGAAATGTCCATATTTTCGTCAAAAATTATTTCTATAACGAAATGTTCAGAATCACTGCTCAGCTTTCGATATTAAGTATTGCGAACAGCTCAGTTTACGGATTCAGAAATTTTGTGAAAAAAGTGAATTTAGAATCCTGGGCTTTATATAGCCCATCAAATTTTATCAAAAATAGCTTGATTTGGAAATGTCCATATTTTCGTCAAAAATCATTTCAATAACGAAATTTTCAGAATCACTGCTCAGCTTTCGATATTAAGTATTGCGAACAGCTCAGTTTACGGATTCAGAAATTTTGTGAAAAAAGTGAATTTAGAATCCTGGGCTTTATATAGCCCATCAAATTTTATCAAAAATAACTTGATTTTCAAATGTCCATATTTTCGTCAAAAATCATTTCTATAACGAAATTTTCAGAATTATGGCTCAACTTTCGATGCTTAGTAATATGAACAGCACAGTTAACGGATTCAGAAATTTTGTGAAAAAAGTGAATTTAGAATCCTGGGCTAGAGCCCATCAAATTTTATCAGAAATAACTTGATTTTCAAATGTCCATATTTTCGTCAAAAATCATTTATATAACGAAATTTTCAGAATCACTGCTCAGCTTTCGATATTAAGTAATGCGAACAGCTCAGTTTACGGATTCAGAAATTTCAGGAAAAAAGTGAATTTAGAATCTTGGGATATAGCCCATCAAATTTTATCAAAAATAGCTTGATTTGGAAATGTCCATATTTTCGTCAAAAATCATTTCAATAACGAAACTTTCAGAATTATGGCTCAGCTTTCGTTGCTTAGTAATGCGAACAGCACAGTTTACGGATTCAGAAATTTAGTGAAAAAAGTGAATTTAGAATCCTGGGCTATAGCCTATCAAATTTTTTCAAAAATAACTTGATTTTCAAATGTCCATATTTTCGTCAAAAATCATTTCTATAACGAAATTTTCAGAATTATGGCTCAACTTTCGATGCTTAGTAATACGAACAGCACAGTTAACGGGTTCAGAAATTTTGTGAAAAAAGTGAATTTAGAATCCTGGGCTAGAGCCCATCAAATTTTATCAGAAATAACTTGATTTTCAAATGTCCATATTTTCGTCAAAAATCATTTATATAACGAAATTTTCAGAATCACTGCTCAGCTTTCGATATTAAGTAATGCGAACAGCTCAGTTTACGGATTCAGAAATTTCAGGAAAAAAGTGAATTTAGAATCCTGGGATATAGCCCATCAAATTTTATCAAAAATAGCTTGATTTGGAAATGTCCATATTTTCGTCAAAAATTATTTCTATAACGAAATTTTCAGAATCACTGCTCAGCTTTCGATATTAAGTATTGCGAACAGCTCAGTTTACGGATTCAGAAATTTTGTGAAAAAAGTGAATTTAGAATCCTGGGCTTTATATAGCCCATCAAATTTTATCAAAAATAGCTTGATTTGGAAATATCCATATTTTCGTCAAAAATCATTTCAATAACGAAATTTTCAGAATCACTGCTCAGCTTTCGATATTAAGTATTGCGAACAGCTCAGTTTACGGATTCAGAAATTTTGTGAAAAAAGTGAATTTAGAATCCTGGGCTTTATATAGCCCATCAAATTTTATCAAAAATAACTTGATTTTCAAATGTCCATATTTTCGTCAAAAATCATTTCTATAACGAAATTTTCAGAATTATGGCTCAACTTTCGATGCTTAGTAATACGAACAGCACAGTTAACGGATTCAGAAATTTTGTGAAAAAAGTGAATTTAGAATCCTGGGCTAGAGCCCATCAAATTTTATCAGAAATAACTTGATTTTCAAATGTCCATATTTTCGTCAAAAATCATTTATATAACGAAATTTTCAGAATCACTGCTCAGCTTTCGATATTAAGTAATGCGAACAGCTCAGTTTACGGATTCAGAAATTTCAGGAAAAAAGTGAATTTAGAATCCTGGGATATAGCCCATCAAATTTTATCAAAAATAGCTTGATTTGGAAATGTCCATATTTTCGTCAAAAATTATTTCTATAACGAAATTTTCAGAATCACTGCTCAGCTTTCGATATTAAGTATTGCGAACAGCTCAGTTTACGGATTCAGAAATTTTGTGAAAAAAGTGAATTTAGAATCCTGGGCTTTATATAGCCCATCAAATTTTATCAAAAATAACTTGATTTTCAAATGTCCATATTTTCGTCAAAAATCATTTCTATAACGAAATTTTCAGAATTATGGCTCAACTTTCGATGCTTAGTAATACGAACAGCACAGTTAACGGATTCAGAAATTTTGTGAAAAAAGTGAATTTAGAATCCTGGGCTAGAGCCCATCAAATTTTATCAAAAATAACTTGATTTTCAAATGTCCATATTTTCGTCAAAAATCATTTATATAACGAAATTTTCAGAATCACTGCTCAGCTTTCGATATTAAGTAATGCGAACAGCTCAGTTTACGGATTCAGAAATTTCAGGAAAAAAGTGAATTTAGAATCCTGGGCTAGAGCCCATCAAATTTTATCAAAAATAGCTTGATTTGGAAATGTCCATATTTTCGTCAAAAATTATTTCTATAACGAAATTTTCAGAATCACTGCTCAGCTTTCGATATTAAGTATTGCGAACAGCTCAGTTTACGGATTCAGAAATTTTGTGAAAAAAGTGAATTTAGAATCCTGGGCTTTATATAGCCCATCAAATTTTATCAAAAATAGCTCGATTTTCAAACGTCCATATTTTCGTCAAAAATCATTTCTTTAACGAAATTTTCAGAATAATGGCTCAGCATTCGATGCTTATTAATGCGAACAGTTCAGTTTACGGGTTCAGAAATTTCGTGAAAAAAGTGAATTTAGAATCCTGCTCTATAGCCCATCAAATTTTATCAAAAATAGTTTGATTTTCAAATGTCCATATTTTCGTCAAAAATCATTTCTATAACGAAATTTTCAGAATCACTGCTCAGCTTTCGACATAAAGTAATTCGAACAGCCCAGTTTACGGATTCAGAAATTTCAGGTAAAAAGTGAATTCAGAATCCTGGGCTATAGCCCATCAAATTTTATCAAAAATAGCTCGATTTTCAAATGTCCATATTTTCGTCAAAAATCATTTCTTTAACGAAATTTTCAGAATAATGGCTCAGCTTTCGATATAAAGTAATTCAAACAGCCCAGTTAACGGATTCAGAAATTTTGTGAAAAAAGTGAATTTAGAATCCTGGGCTATAGCCCATCAAATTTTACTAAAAATAGCTTGATTTTTAAATGTCCATATTTACGTCAAAAATCATTTCTATAACGAAATTTTCAGAATCACTGCTCAGCTTTCGATATTAAGTAATGCGAACAGCTCAGTTTACGGATTCAGAAATTGCAGGAAAAAGTGAATTTAGAATCCTGGGCTATATCCCATCAAATTTTATCAAAAATAGCTTGATTTTCAAATGTCCATATTTTCGTCAAAAATCATTTCTTTAACGAAATTTTCAGAATAATGGCTCAGCTTTCGATATAAAGTAATTCAAACAGCCCAGTTTTACGGATTCAGAAATTGCAGGAAAAAGTGAATTTAGAATCCTGGGCTATATCCCATCAAATTTTATCAAAAATAACTTGATTTTCAAATGTCCATATTTTCGTCAAAAATCATTTATATAACGAAATTTTCAGAATCACTGCTCAGTTTTCGATATTAAGTAATGCGAACAGCTCAGTTTACGGATTCAGAAATTTCAGGAAAAAAGTGAATTTAAAATCCTGGGATATAGCCCATCAAATTTTATCAAAAATAGCTTGATTTGGAAATGTCCATATTTTCGTCAAAAATTATTTCTATAACGAAATTTTCAGAATCAATGCTCAGTTTTCGATATTAAGTATTGCGAACAGCTCAGTTTACGGATTCAGAAATTTTGTGAAAGAGTGAATTTAGAATCCTGGGCTTTATATAGCCCATCAAATTTTATCAAAAATAGCTTGATTTGGAAATGTCCATATTTTCGTCAAAAATCATTTATATAACGAAATTTTCAGAATCACTGCTCAGCTTTCGATATTAAGTAATGCGAACAGCTCAGTTTACGGATTCAGAAATTTCAGGAAAAAAGTGAATTTAGAATCCTGGGATATAGCCCATCAAATTTTATCAAAAATAGTTTGATTTTCAAATGTCCATATTTTCGTCAAAAATCATTTCTTTAACGAAATTTTCAGAATAATGGCTCAGCATTCGATGCTTATTAATGCGAACAGTTCAGTTTACGGGTTCAGAAATTTCGTGAAAAAAGTGAATTTAGAATCCTGCTCTATAGCCCATCAAATTTTATCAAAAATAGTTTGATTTTCAAATGTCCATATTTTCGTCAAAAATCATTTCTATAACGAAATTTTCAGAATCACTGCTCAGCTTTCGACATAAAGTAATTCGAACAGCCCAGTTTACGGATTCAGAAATTTCAGGTAAAAAGTGAATTCAGAATCCTGGGCTATAGCCCATCAAATTTTATCAAAAATAGCTCGATTTTCAAATGTCCATATTTTCGTCAAAAATCATTTCTTTAACGAAATTTTCAGAATAATGGCTCAGCTTTCGATATAAAGTAATTCAAACAGCCCAGTTTACGGATTCAGAAATTTTGTGAAAAAAGTGAATTTAGAATCCTGGGCTATAGCCCATCAAATTTTACTAAAAATAGCTTGATTTTTAAATGTCCATATTTACGTCAAAAATCATTTCTATAACGAAATTTTCAGAATCACTGCTCAGCTTTCGATATTAAGTAATGCGAACAGCTCAGTTTACGGATTCAGAAATTGCAGGAAAAAGTGAATTTAGAATCCTGGGCTATATCCCATCAAATTTTATCAAAAATAGCTTGATTTTCAAATGTCCATATTTTCGTCAAAAATCATTTCTTTAACGAAATTTTCAGAATAATGGCTCAGCTTTCGATATAAAGTAATTCAAACAGCCCAGTTTACGGATTCAGAAATTTTGTGAAAAAAGTGAATTTAGAATCCTGGGCTATAGCCCATCAAATTTTACTAAAAATAGCTTGATTTTTAAATGTCCATATTTGCGTCAAAAATCATTTCTATAACGAAATTTTCAGAATCACTGCTCAGCTTTCGATATTAAATAATGCGAACAGCTCAGTTTACGGATTCAGAAATTGCAGGAAAAAGTGAATTTAGAATCCTGGGCTATAGCCCATCAAATTTTATCAAAAATAGCTTGATTTTCAAATGTCCATATTTTCGTCAAAAATCATTTCTATAACGAAATTTTCAGAATAATGGCTCAGCTTTCGATGCTTAGTAATGCAAACAGTTCAGTTTACGGGTTCAGAAATTTCGTGAAAAAAGTGAATTTGTAATCCTGGGCTATAGCCCATCAAATTTTATCAAAAATAGCTTGATTTTTAAATGTCCATATTTTCGTCAAAAATCATTTCTATAACGAAATTTTCAGAATAATGGAACAGTTCAGTTTACGGGTTCAGAAATTTCGTGAAAAAAGTGAATTTGTAATCCTGGGCTATAGCCCATCAAATTTTATCAAAAATAGCTTCATTTTCAAATGTCCATATTTTCGTCAAAAATCATTTCTATAACGAAATTTTCAGAATAATGGCTCAGCTTTCGATATAAAGTAACCCGAACAGCCCAGTTTATGGATTCAGAAATTTTGTGAAAAAAGTGAATTTAGAATCCTGGGCTACAGCCCATCAAATTTTATCAAAAATAGCTTGATTTTCAAATGTCCATATTTTCGTCAAAAATCATTTCTATAACGAAATTTTCAGAATAATGGCTCAGCTTTCGATGCTTAGTAATGCGAACAGTTCAGTTTACGGGTTCAGAAATTTCGTGAAAAAAGTGAATTTAGAATCCTGGGCTATAGCCCATCAAATTTTATCAAAAATAGCTTGATTTTCAAATGTCCATATTTTCGTCAAAATTCATTTCTATAACGAAATTTTCAGAATAATGGCTCAGCTTTCGATATAAAGTAATCCGAACAGCCCAGTTTACGCATTCAGAAATTTTGTGAAAAAAGGGAATTTAGAATCCTGGGCTATAGCCCATCAAACTTTACTAAAAATAGCTTGATTTTCAAATGTCCATATTTTCGTCAAAATTCATTTCTATAACGAAATTTTCAGAATAATGGCTCAGCTTTCGATATAAAGTTATCCGAACAGCCCAGTTTACGGATTCAGAAATTTTGTGAAAAAAGTGAATTTAGAATCCTAAGCTATAGCCCATCAAATTTTACTAAAAATAGCTTGATTTTCAAATGTCCATATTTTCGTCAAAAATTATTTCTATAACGAAATTTTCAGACTAATGGCTCAGCTTTCGATATAAGGTTATCCGAACAGCCCAGTTTATGGATTCAGAAATTTTGTGAAAAAAGTGAATTTAGAATCCTGGGCTATAGCCCATCAAATTTTATCAAAAATAGCTTGAGTTTCAAATGTCCATATTTTCGTCAAAAATCATTTCTATAACGAAATTTTCAGAATAATGGCTCAGCTTTCGATGCTTAGTTATGCGAACAGTTCAGTTTACGGGTTCAGAAATTTCGTGAAAAAAGTGGATTTGTGATCCTGGGCTATAGCCCATCAAATTTTATCAAAAATAGCTTGATTTTCAAATGTCCATATTTTCGTCAAAAATCATTTCTATAACGAAATTTTCAGAATAATGGCTCAGCTTTCGATATAAAGTAATCCGAACAGCCCATCAAATTATATCAAAAATAGCTTTATTTTCAAATGTCCATATTTTCGTCAAAAATCATTTCTATAATGAAATTTTTAGAATAATGGCTCAGCTTTCGATGGTTACTAATGCGAACAGTTCAGTTTACGGGTTCAGAAATTTCGTGAAAAAAGTGAATTTAGAATCCTGGGCTATAGCCCATTAAATTTTATCAAAAATAGCTTGATTTTCAAATGTCCATATTTTCGTCAAAAATCATTTCTATAATGAAATTTTTAGAATAATGGCTCAGCTTTCGATGGTTACTAATGCGAACAGTTCAGTTTACGGGTTCAGAAATTTCGTGAAAAAAGTGAATTTAGAATCCTGGGCTATAGCCCATTAAATTTTATCAAAAATAGCTTGATTTTCAAATGTCCATATTTTCGTCAAAAATCATTTCTATAACGAAATTTTCAGAATTATGGCTCAGCTTTCGATATAAAGTAATCCGAACAGCCCAGTTTACGGATTCAGAAATTTTGTGAAAAAAGTGAATTTAGAATCCTGGGCTATAGCCCATCAAATTTTATCAAAAATAGCTCGATTTTCAAATGTCCATATTTTCGTCAAAAATCATTTCTATAACGAAATTTTCAGAATTATGGCTCAGCTTTCGATGCTTAGTAATGCGAACAGTTCAGTTTACGGGTTCAGAAATTCGGTGAAAAAAGTGAATTTAGAATCCTGGGCTATAGCCCATCAAATTTTATCAAAAATAGCTTGATTTTCAAATGTCCATATTTTCGTCAAAAATCATTTCTATAACGAAATTTTCAAAAAAATGGCTCAGCTTTCGATGGTTAGTAATGCGAACAGTTCAGTTTACGGGTTCAGAAATTCGGTGAAAAAAGTGAATTTAGAATCCTGGGCTATAGCCCATCAAATTTTATCAAAAATAGCTTGATTTTCAAATGTCCATATTTTCGTCAAAAATCATTTCTATAACGAAATTTTCAGAATAATGGCTCAGCTTTCGATATAAAGTTATCCGAGCAGCACAGTTTACGGGTTCAGAAATTTCGTGAAAAAAGTGAATTTAGAATCCTGGGCTATAGCCCATCAAATTTTATCAAAAAAAGCTTGATTTTCAAATGTCCATATTTTCGTCAAAAATCATTTCTATAACGAAATTTTCAGAATAATGGCTCAGCTTTCGATATAAAGTAATCCGAACAGCCCAGTTTACAGTAATCCTGGGCTATAGCCCATCAAATTTTATCAAAAATAGCTTGAGTTTCAAATGTCCATATTTTCGTCAAAAATCATTTCTATAACGAAATTTTCAGAATAATGGCTCAGCTTTCGATGCTTAGTTATGCGAACAGTTCAGTTTACGGGTTCAGAAATTTCGTGAAAAAAGTGAATTTGTGATCCTGGGCTATAGCCCATCAAATTTTATCAAAAATAGCTTGATTTTCAAATGTCCATATTTTCGTCAAAAATCATTTCTATAACGAAATTTTCAGAATAATGGCTCAGCTTTCGATGCTTAGTAATGCGAACAGTTCAGTTTACGTGTTCAGAAATTTCGTGAAAAAAGTGAATTTGTGATCCTGGGCTATAGCCCATCAAATTTTATCAAAAATAGCTTGATTTTCAAATGTCCATATTTTCGTCAAAAATCATTTCTATAACGAAATTTTCAGAATAATTGCTCAGCTTTCGATATAAAGTTATCCAAACAGCCCAGTTTATGGATTCAGAAATTTTGTGAAAAAAGTGAATTTAGAATCCTGGGCCATACCCCATCAAATTTTATCAAAAATAGCTTGATTTTCAAATGTCCATATTTTCGTCAAAAATCATTTCTATAACGAAATTTTCAGAATAACGGCTCAGCTTTCGATGCTTAGTAATGCGAACAGTTAAGTTTACGGGTTCAGAAATTTCGTGAAAAAAGTGAATTTAGAATCCTGGGCTATAGCCCATCAAATTTTATCAAAAATAGCTTGATTTTCAAATGTCCATATTTTCGTCAAAAATCATTTCTATAACGAAATTTTCAGAATTATGGTTCAGCTTTCGATGCTAAGTAATGCGAACAGTTCAGTTTACGGGTTCAGAAATTTCGTGAAAAAAGTGAATTTGTAATCCTGGGCTATAGCCCATCAAATTTTATCAAAAATAGCTTGATTTTCAAATGTCCATATTTTCGTCAAAAATCATTTCTATAGCGAAATTTTTAGAATAATGGCTCAGCTTTCGATGTTTAGAAATGCGAACAGTTCAGTTTATGGGTTAAGAAATTCGGTGGAAAAAGTTAATTTAGAATCCTGGGCTATAGCCCATCAAATTTAATCAAAAATAGCTTGATTTTCAAATGTCCATATTTTCGTCAAAAATCATTTCTATAACGAAATTTTCAAAATAATGGCTCAGCTTTCGATATAAAGTTATCCGAACAGCACAGTTTACGGGTTCAGAAATTTCGTGAAAAAAGTGAATTTGTAATCCTGGGCTATAGCCCATCAAATTTTATCAAAAATAGCTTGAGTTTCAAATGTCCATATTTTGGTCAAAATTCATTTCTATAACGAAATTTTCAGAATAATGGCTCAGCTTTCGATATAAAGTTATCCGAACAGCCCAGTTTACGGATTCAGAAATTTTGTGAAAAAAGTGAATTTAGAATCCTGGGCTATAGCCCATCAAATTTTATCAAAAATAGCTTGAGTTTCAAATGTCCATATTTTCGTCAAAAATCATTTCTATAACGAAATTTTCAGAATAATGGCTCAGCTTTCGATGCTTAGTTATGCGAACAGTTCAGTTTACGGGTTCAGAAATTTCGTGAAAAAAGTGAATTTGTGATCCTGGGCTATAGCCCATCAAATTTTATCAAAAATAGCTTGATTTTCAAATGTCCATATTTTCGTCAAAAATCATTTCTATAACGAAATTTTCAAAATAATGGCTCAGCTTTCGATATAAAGTAATCCGAACAGCCCAGTTTACGCATTCAGAAATTTTGTGAAAAAAGGGAATTTAGAATCCTGGGCTATAGCCCATCAAATTTTATCAAAAATAGCTTGAGTTTCAAATGTCCATATTTTCGTCAAAAATCATTTCTATAACGAAATTTTCAAAATAATGGCTCAGCCTTCGATATAAAGTTATCCGAACAGCACAGTTTACGGGTTCAGAAATTTCGTGAAAAAAGTGAATTTGTAATCCTGGGCTATAGCCCATCAAATTTTATCAAAAATAGCTTGATTTTCAAATGTCCATATTTTCGTCAAAATTCATTTCTATAACGAAATTTTCAGAATAATGGCTCAGCTTTCGATATAAAGTAATCCGAACAGCCCAGTTTACGCATTCAGAAATTTTGTGAAAAAAGGGAATTTAGAATCCTGGGCTATAGCCCATCAAACTTTACTAAAAATAGCTTGATTTTCAAATGTCCATATTTTCGTCAAAATTCATTTCTATAACGAAATTTTCAGAATAATGGCTCAGCTTTCGATATAAAGTTATCCGAACAGCCCAGTTTACGGATTCAGAAATTTTGTGAAAAAAGTGAATTTAGAATCCTGGGCTATAGCCCATCAAATTTTATCAAAAATAGCTTGAGTTTCAAATGTCCATATTTTCGTCAAAAATCATTTCTATAACGAAATTTTCAGAATAATGGCTCAGCTTTCGATGCTTAGTTATGCGAACAGTTCAGTTTACGGGTTCAGAAATTTCGTGAAAAAAGTGAATTTGTGATCCTGATCAAATTTTATCAAAAATAGCTTGATTTTCAAATGTCCATATTTTCGTCAAAAATCATTTCTATAACGAAATTTTCAGAATAATGGCTCAGCTTTCGATGCTTAGTAATGCGAACAGTTCAGTTTACGGGTTCAGAAATTTCGTGAAAAAAGTCAATTTGTAATCCTGGGCTATAGCCCATCAAATTTTATTAAAAATAGCTTGATTTTCAAATGTCCATATTTTCGTCAAAAATCATTTCTATAACGAAATTTTCAGAATAATGGCTCAGCTTTCGATATAAAGTTATCCGAACAGCCCAGTTTATGGATTCAGAAATTTTGTGAAAAAAGTGAATTTAGAATCCTGGGCGATACCCCATCAAATTTTATCAAAAATAGCTTGATTTTCAAATGTCCATATTTTCGTCAAAAATCTTTTCTATAACGAAATTTTCAGAATAACGGCTCAGCTTTCGATGCTAAGTAATGCGAACAGTTAAGTTTACGGGTTCAGAAATTTCGTGAAAAAAGTGAATTTAGAATCCTGGGCTATAGCCCATCAAATTTTATCAAAAATAGCTTGATTTTCAAATATCCATATTTTCGTCAAAAATCACTTCTATAACGAAATTTTTAGAATAATGGCTCAGCTTTCGATGTTAAGAAATGCGAACAGTTCAGTTTATGGGTTAAGAAATTCGGTGAAAAAAGTTAATTTAGAATCCTGGGCTATAGCCCATCAAATTTTATCAAAAATAGCTTGATTTTCAAATGTCCATATTTTCGTCAAAAATCATTTCTATAACGAAATTTTCAGAATAATGGCTCAGCTTTCGATATAAAGTTATCCGAACAGCACAGTTTACGGGTTCAGAAATTTTGTGAAAAAAGTGAATTTAGAATCCTGGGCGATACCCCATCAAATTTTATCAAAAATAGCTTGATTTTCAAATGTCCATATTTTCGTCAAAAATCATTTCTATAACGAAATTTTCAGAATAATGGCTCAGCTTTCGATGCTTAGTGATGCGAACAGTTCAGTTTACGGGTTCAGAAATTTCGTGAAAAAAGTGAATTTAGAATCCTGGGCTATAGCCCATTAAATTTTATCAAAAATAGCTTGATTTTCAAATGTCCATATTTTCATCAAAAATCATTTCTATAACGAAATTTTCAGAATAATAGCTCAGCTTTCGATATAAAGTAATCCGAACAGCCCAGTTTACGGGTTCAGAAATTTCGTGAAAAAAGTGGATTTGTAATCCTGGGCTAAAGCCCATCAAATTATATCAAAAATAGCTTTATTTTCAAATGTCCATATTTTCGTCAAAAATCATTTCTATAATGAAATTTTTAGAATAATGGCTCAGCTTTCGATGGTTACTAATGCGAACAGTTCAGTTTACGGGTTCAGAAATTTCGTGAAAAAAGTGAATTTAGAATCCTGGGCTATAGCCCATTAAATTTTATCAAAAATAGCTTGATTTTCAAATGTCCATATTTTCGTCAAAAATCATTTCTATAATGAAATTTTTAGAATAATGGCTCAGCTTTCGATGGTTACTAATGCGAACAGTTCAGTTTACGGGTTCAGAAATTTCGTGAAAAAAGTGAATTTAGAATCCTGGGCTATAGCCCATTAAATTTTATCAAAAATAGCTTGATTTTCAAATGTCCATATTTTCGTCAAAAATCATTTCTATAACGAAATTTTCAGAATTATGGCTCAGCTTTCGATATAAAGTAATCCGAACAGCCCAGTTTACGGATTCAGAAATTTTGTGAAAAAAGTGAATTTAGAATCCTGGGCTATAGCCCATCAAATTTTATCAAAAATAGCTCGATTTTCAAATGTCCATATTTTCGTCAAAAATCATTTCTATAACGAAATTTTCAGAATTATGGCTCAGCTTTCGATGCTTAGTAATGCGAACAGTTCAGTTTACGGGTTCAGAAATTCGGTGAAAAAAGTGAATTTAGAATCCTGGGCTATAGCCCATCAAATTTTATCAATAGCTTGATTTTCAAATGTCCATATTTTCGTCAAAAATCATTTCTATAACGAAATTTTCAAAAAAATGGCTCAGCTTTCGATGGTTAGTAATGCGAACAGTTCAGTTTACGGGTTCAGAAATTCGGTGAAAAAAGTGAATTTAGAATCCTGGGCTATAGCCCATCAAATTTTATCAAAAATAGCTTGATTTTCAAATGTCCATATTTTCGTCAAAAATCATTTCTATAACGAAATTTTCAGAATAATGGCTCAGCTTTCGATATAAAGTTATCCGAGCAGCACAGTTTACGGGTTCAGAAATTTCGTGAAAAAAGTGAATTTAGAATCCTGGGCTATAGCCCATCAAATTTTATCAAAAAAAGCTTGATTTTCAAATGTCCATATTTTCGTCAAAAATCATTTCTATAACGAAATTTTCAGAATAATGGCTCAGCTTTCGATATAAAGTAATCCGAACAGCCCAGTTTACAGTAATCCTGGGCTATAGCCCATCAAATTTTATCAAAAAAAGCTTGATTTTCAAATGTCCATATTTTCGTCAAAAATCATTTCTATAACGAAATTTTCAGAATAATGGCTCAGCTTTCGATATAAAGTAATCCGAACAGCCCAGTTTACAGTAATCCTGGGCTATAGCCCATCAAATTTTATCAAAAATAGCTTGATTTTCAAATGTCCATATTTTCGTCAAAAATCATTTCTATAACGAAATTTTCAGAAGAATGGCTCAGCTTTCGATGCTTAGTGATGCGAACAGTTCAGTTTACGGGTTCAGAAATTTCGTGAAAAAAGTGAATTTAGAATCCTGGGCTATAGCCCATTAAATTTTATCAAAAATAGCTTGATTTTCAAATGTCCATATTTTCGTCAAAAATCATTTCTATAACGAAATTTTCAGGATGCCTCAGCTTTCGATGCTTAGTAATGCGAACAGTTCAGTTTACGGGTTCAGAAATTTCGTGAAAAAGGTGAACTTAGAATCCTGGGCTATAGCCCATTAAATTTTATCAAAAATAGCTTGATTTTCAAATGTCCATATTTTCGTCAAAAATCATTTCTATAACGAAATTTTCAGAATAATGGCTTAGCTTTCGATGCTTAGTAATGCGAACAGTTCAGTTTACGGGTTCAGAAATTTCGTGAAAAAAGTGAATTTAGAATCCTGGGCTATAGCCCATCAAATTTTATCAAAAATAGCTTCATTTTCAAATGTCCATATTTTCGTCAAAAATCATTTCTATAACGAAATTTTCAGAAGAATGGCTCAGCTTTCGATGCTTAGTGATGCGAACAGTTCAGTTTACGGGTTCAGAAATTTCGTGAAAAAAGTGAATTTAGAATCCTGGGCTATAGCCCATTAAATTTTATCAAAAATAGCTTGATTTTCAAATGTCCATATTTTCGTCAAAAGTCATTTCTATAACGAAATTTTCAGAATAATGGCTTAGCTTTCGATGCTTAGTAATGCGAATAGTTCAGTTTACGGGTTCAGAAATTTCGTGAAAAAAGTGAATTTAGAATCCTGGGCTATAGCCCATCAAATTTTATCAAAAATAGCTTAATTTTTAAGTGTCCATATTTTAGTCAAAAATAATTTCTATAACGAAATTTTCAGAATAATGGCTCAGCTTTCGATGCTTAGTAATGCGAACAGTTCAGTTTACGGGTTCAGAAATTTCGTGAAAAAAGTGAATTTAGAATCCTGGGCTATAGCCCATAAAATTTTATCAAAAATAGCTTGATTTTCTAATGTCCATATTTTCGTCAAAAATCGGTTCTATAACGAAATTTTCAGAATAATGGCTTAGCTTTCGATGCTTAGTAATGCGAACAGTTCAGTTTACGGGTTCAGAAATTCGGTGAAAAAAGTGATTTTAGAATCCTGGGCTATAGCCCATCAAATTTTATCAAAAATAGCTTGATTTTCAAATGTCCATATTTTCGTCAAAAATCATTTCTATAACGAAATTTTCAGAATAATGGCTTAGCTTTCGATGCTTAGTAATGCGAACAGTTCAGTTTACGGGTTCAGAAATTTCGTGAAAAAAGTGAGTTTGTTAGCCTGGGCTATAGCCCATCAAATTTAATCAAAAATAGCTTGAGTATCAAATGTCCATATTTTCGTCAAAAATCATTTCTATAACGAAATTTTCAGAAGAATGGCTCAGCTTTCGATGCTTAGTGATGCGAACAGTTCAGTTTACGGGTTCAGAAATTTCGTGAAAAAAGTGAATTTAGAATCCTGGGCTATAGCCCATTAAATTTTATCAAAAATAGCTTGATTTTCAAATGTCCATATTTTCGTCAAAAATCATTTCTATAGCGAAATTTTCAGAATAATGGCTTAGCTTTCGATGCTTAGTAATGCGAACAGTTCAGTTTACGGGCTCAGAAATTCGGTGAAAAAAGTGATTTTAGAATCCTGGGCTATAGCCCATCAAATTTTATCAAAAATAGCTTGATTTTCAAATGTCCATATTTTCGTCAAAAATCATTTCTATAACGAAATTTTCAGAATGATGGCTCAGCTTTCGATATAAAGTTATCCGAACAGCCCAGTTTACGGGTTCAGAAATTTCGTGAAAAAAGTGAGTTTGTTAGCCTGGGCTATAGCCCATCAAATTTTATCAAAAATAGCTTGATTTTCAAATGTCCATATTTTCGTCAAAAATCATTTCTATAACGAAATTTTCAGAAGAATGGCTCAGCTTTTGATGCTTAGTGATGCGAACAGTTCAGTTTACGGGTTCAGAAATTTCGTGAAAAAAGTGAATTTAGAATCCTGGGCTATAGCCCATTAAATTTTATCAAAAATAGCTTGATTTTCAAATGTCCATATTTTCGTCAAAAATCATTTCTATAACGAAATTTTCAGAATGATGGCTCAGCTTTCGATATAAAGTTATCCGAACAGCCCAGTTTACGGGTTCAGAAATTTCGTGAAAAAAGTGAATTTAGAATCCTGGGCTATAGCCCATCAAATTTTATCAAAAATAGCTTGATTTTCAAATGTCCATATTTTCGTCAAAAATCATTTCTATAACGAAATTTTCAGAATGATGGCTCAGCTTTCGATATAAAGTTATCCGAACAGCCCAGTTTACGGGTTCAGAAATTTCGTGAAAAAAGTGAATTTAGAATCCTGGGCTATAGCCCATCAAATTTTATCAAAAATAGCTTTATTTTCAAATGTCCATATTTTCGTCAAAAATCATTTCTATAACGAAATTTTCAGAATAATGGCTCAGCTTTCGATGGTTAGTAATGCGAACAGTTCAGTTTACGGGTTCAGAAATTCGGTGAAAAAAGTGAATTTAGAATCCTGGGCTATAGCCCATCAAATTTTATCAAAAATAGCTTGATTTTCAAATGTCCATATTTTCGTCAAAAATCATTTCTATAACGAAATTTTCAGAAGAATGGCTCAGCTTTCGATGCTTAGTGATGCGAACAGTTCAGTTTACGGGTTCAGAAATTTCGTGAAAAAAGTGAATTTAGAATCCTGGGCTATAGCCCATTAAATTTTATCAAAAATAGCTTGATTTTCAAATGTCCATATTTTCATCAAAAATCATTTCTATAACGAAATTTTCAGAATAATAGCTCAGCTTTCGATATAAAGTAATCCGAACAGCCCAGTTTACGGGTTCAGAAATTTCGTGAAAAAAGTGGATTTGTAATCCTGGGCTAAAGCCCATCAAATTATATCAAAAATAGCTTTATTTTCAAATGTCCATATTTTCGTCAAAAATCATTTCTATAATGAAATTTTCAGAATAATGGCTCAGCTTTCGATGGTTAGTAATGCGAACAGTTCAGTTTACGGGTTCAGAAATGTCGTGAAAAAAGTGAATTTAGGATCCTGGGCTATAGCCCATTAAATTTTATCAAAAATAGCTTGATTTTCAAATGTCCATATTTTCGTCAAAAATCATTTCTATAACGAAATTTTCAGAATGGTGGCTCAGCTTTCGATATAAAGTTATCCGAACAGCCCAGTTTACGGGTTCAGAAATTTCGTGAAAAAAGTGAGTTTGTTATCCTGGGCTATAGCCCATCAAATTTAATCAAAAATAGCTTGATTTTCAAATGTCCATATTTTCGTCAAAAATCATTTCTATAACGAAATTTTCAGAAGAATGGCTCAGCTTTCAATGCTTAGTGATGCGAACAGTTCAGTTTACGGGTTCAGAAATTTCGTGAAAAAATATCAAAAATAGCTTGATTTTCAAATGTCCATATTTTCGTCAAAAATCATTTCTATAACGAAATTTTCAGAATAATGGCTAAGCTTTCGATGCTTAGTAATGCGAACAGTTCAGTTTACGGGTTCAGAAATTCGGTGAAAAAAGTGATTTTAGAATCCTGGGCTATAGCCCATCAAATTTTATCAAAAATAGCTTGATTTTCAAATGTCCATATTTTCGTCAAAAATCTTTTCTATAACGAAATTTTCAGAATAATGGCTCAGCTTTCGATACAAAGTAATCCGAACAGCCCAGTTTACGGATTCAGAAATTTTGTGAAAAAAGTGAATTTAGAATCATGGGCTATAGCCCATCAAATTTTATCAAAAATAGCTTGATTTTCAAATGTCCATATTTTCGTCAAAAATCATTTCTATAACGAAATTTTCAGAAGAATGGCTCAGCTTTCGATGCTTAGTGATGCGAACAGTTCAGTTTACGGGTTCAGAAATTCGGTGAAAAAAGTGAATTTAGAATCCTGGGCTATAGCCCATCAAATTTTATCAAAAATAGCTTTATTTTCAAATGTCCATATTTCGTCAAAAATTATTTCTATAACGAAATTTTCAGAATAATGGCTCAGCTTTCGATATAAAGTTATCCGAGCAGCACAGTTTACGGGTTCAGAAATTTCGTGAAAAAAGTGAATTTGTATTCCTGGGCTATAGCCCATCAAATTTTATCAAAAATAGCTTGATTTTCAAATGTCCATATTTTCTTAAAAAATCATTTCTATAACGAAATTTTCAGAATGATGGCTCAGCTTTCGATGCTTAGTTATGCGAACAGTTCAGTTTACGGGTTCAGAAATTTCGTGAAAAAAGTGAATTTAGAATCCTGGGCTATAGCCCATCAAATTTTATCAAAAATAGCTTGATTTTCAAATGTCCATATTTCGTCAAAAATTATTTCTATAACGAAATTTTCAGAATAATGGCTCAGCTTTCGATATAAAGTTATCCGAGCAGCACAGTTTACGGGTTCAGAAATTTCGTGAAAAATGTGAATTTGTATTCCTGGGCTATAGCCCATCAAATTTTATCAAAAATAGCTTGATTTTCAAATGTCCATATTTTCGTCAAAAATCATTTCTATAACGAAATTTTCAGAATAATGGCTCAGCTTTCGATGGTTAGTAATGCGAACAGTTCAGTTTACGGATTCAGAAATTTCGTGAAAAAAGTGAATTTGTATTCCTGGGCTATAGCCCATCAAATTTTATCAAAAATAGCTTGATTTTCAAATGTCCATATTTTCGTCAAAAATCATTTCTATAACGAAATTTTCAGAATAATGGCTCAGCTTTCGATACAAAGTAATCCGAACAGCCCAGTTTACGGATTCAGAAATTTTGTGAAAAAAGTGAATTTAGAATCCTGGGCTATAGCCCATCAAATTTTATCAAAAATAGCTTGATTTTCAAATGTCCATATTTTCGTCAAAAATCATTTCTATAACGAAATTTTCAGAATAATGGCTCAGCTTTCGATGGTTAGTAATGCGAACAGTTCAGTTTACGGATTCAGAAATTCGGTGAAAAAAGTGAATTTAGAATCCTGGGCTATAGCCCATCAAATTTTATCAAAAATAGCTTGATTTTCAAATGTCCATATTTTCGTCAAAAATCATTTCTATAACGAAATTTTCAGAAGAATGGCTCAGCTTTCGATGCTTAGTGATGCGAACAGTTCAGTTTACGGGTTCAGAAATTCGGTGAAAAAAGTGAATTTAGAATCCTGGGCTATAGCCCATCAAATTTTATCAAAAATAGCTTTATTTTCAAATGTCCATATTTCGTCAAAAATTATTTCTATAACGAAATTTTCAGAATAATGGCTCAGCTTTCGATATAAAGTTATCCGAGCAGCACAGTTTACGGGTTCAGAAATTTCGTGAAAAAAGTGAATTTGTATTCCTGGGCTATAGCCCATCAAATTTTATCAAAAATAGCTTGATTTTCAAATGTCCATATTTTCGTCAAAAATCATTTCTATAACGAAATTTTCAGAATGATGGCTCAGCTTTCGATGCTTAGTTATGCGAACAGTTCAGTTTACGGGTTCAGAAATTTCGTGAAAAAAGTGAATTTAGAATCCTGGGCTATAGCCCATCAAATTTTATCAGAAATAGCTTGATTTTCAAATGTCCATATTTTCGTCAAAAATCATTTCTATAACGAAATTTTCAGAATGATGGCTCAGCTTTCGATATAAAGTTATCCGAACAGCCCAGTTTACGGGTTCAGAAATTTCGTGAAAAAAGTGAATTTGTAATCCTGGGCTATAGCCCATCAAATTTTATCAAAAATAGCTCAGCTTTCGATATAAAGTTATCCGGACAGCCCAGTTTGCGGGTTCAGAAATTTCGTGAAAAAAGTGAATTTAGAATCCTGGGCTATAGTCCATGAAATTTTATCAAAAATGGCTTGATTTTCAAATGTCCATATTTTCGTCAAAAATCATTTCTATAACGAAATTTTCAGAATAATGGCTAAGCTTTCGATGCTTAGTAATGCGAACAGTTTAGTTTACGGGTTCAGAAATTCGGTGAAAAAAGTGAATTTGTAATCCTTGGCTATAGCCCATCAAATTTTATCAAAAATAGCTCGATTTTCAAATGTCCATATTTTCGTCAAAAATCATTTCTATAACGAAATTTTCAGAATAATGGCTCAACTTTCGATGCTTAGTAATGCGAATAGTTCAGTTTACGGATTCAGAAATTTTGTGAAAAAAATGAATTTAGAATCCTGGGCTATAGCCCTTAAAATTTTATCAAAAATGGCTTGATTTTCAAATGTCCATATTCTCGTCAAAAATCATTTCTATAACGAAATTTTCAGAATAATGGCTCAACTTTCGATGCTTAGTAATGCGAATAGTTCAGTTTACGGATTCAGAAATTTTGTGAAAAAAGTGAATTTAGAATCCTGGGCTATAGCCCATCAAATTTTATCAAAAATAGCTCGATTTACAAATGTTCATATTTTCGTCAAAAATCATTTCTATCACGAAATTTTCAGAATAATGGCTCAACTTTCGATGCTTAGTAATGCGAATAGTTCAGTTTACGGATTCAGAAATTTTGTGAAAAAAATGAATTTAGAATCCTGGGCTATAGCCCTTAAAATTTTATCAAAAATGGCTTGATTTTCAAATGTCCATATTCTCGTCAAAAATCATTTCTATAACGAAATTTTCAGAATAATGGCTCAACTTTCGATGCTTAGTAATGCGAATAGTTCAGTTTACGGATTCAGAAATTTTGTGAAAAAAGTGAATTTAGAATCCTGGGCTATAGCCCATCAAATTTTATCAAAAATAGCTCGATTTTCAAATGTCCATATTCTCGTCAAAAATCATTTCTATAACGAAATTTTCAGAATAATGGCTCAACTTTCGATGCTTAGTAATGCGAATAGTTCAGTTTACGGATTCAGAAATTTTGTGAAAAAAGTGAATTTAGAATCCTGGGCTATAGCCTTTAAAATTTTATCAAAAATGGCTTGATTTTCAAATGTCCATATTCTCGTCAAAAATCATTTCTATAACGAAATTTTCAGAATACTGGCTCAGCTTTCGATATAAAGTAATCCGAACAGCCCAGTTTACGGATTCAGAAATTTTGTGAAAAAAGTGAATTTAGAATCCTGGGCTATAGCCCATCAAATTTTATCAAAAATAGCTCGATTTTCAAATGTCCATATTTTCGTCAAAAATCATTTCTATAACGAAATTTTCAGAATTATGGTTCAGCTTTCGATGCTTAGTAATGCGAACAGTTCAGTTTACGGGTTCAGAAATTTCGTGAAAAAAGTGAATTTGTCATCCTGGGCTAAACCCCATCAAATTTTATCAAAAATAGCTCGATTTTCAAATGTCCATATTTTCGTCAAAAATCATTTCTATCACGAAATTTTCAGAATAATGGCTCAACTTTCGATGCTTAGTAATGCGAATAGTTCAGTTTACGGATTCAGAAATTTTGTGAAAAAAGTGAATTTAGAATCCTGGGCTATAGCCCTTAAAATTTTATCAAAAATGGCTTGATTTTCAAATGTCCATATTCTCGTCAAAAATCATTTCTATAACGAAATTTTCAGAATAATGGCTCAACTTTCGATGGTTAGTAATGCGAACAGTTCAGTTTACGGGTTCAGAAATTTGGTGAAAAAAGTGATTTTAGAATCCTGGGCTATAGCCCATCAAATTTTATCAAAAATAGCTTGATTTTCAAATGTCCATATTTTCGTCAAAAATCATTTCTATAACGAAATTTTCAGAACAATGGCTCAGCTTTCGATGCTTAGTAATGCGAATAGTTCAGTTTACGGATTCAGAAATTTTGTGAAAAAAATGAATTTAGAATCCTGGGCTATAGCCTTAAAATTTTATTAAAAATGGCTTGATTTTCAAATGTCCATATTCTCGTCAAAAATCATTTCTATAACGAAATTTTCAGAATAATGGCTCAACTTTCGATGCTTAGTAATGCGAATAGTTCAGTTTACGGATTCAAAAATTTTGTGAAAAAAGTGAATTTAGAATCCTGAGCTACAGCCCATCAAATTTTATCAAAAATAGCTTGATTTTCAAATGTCCATATTTTCGTCAAAAATCATTTCTATAACGAAATTTTCAGAATAATGGCTCAGCTTTCGATATAAAGTAATCCGAACAGCCCAGTTTACGGATTCAGAAATTTTGTGAAAAAAGTGAATTTAGAATCCTGGGCTATAGCCCATCAAATTTTATCAAAAATAGCTTGATTTTCAAATGTCCATATTTTCGTCAAAAATCATTTCTATAACGAAATTTTCATAATAATGGTTAGCTTTCGATGCTTAGTAATGCGAACAGTTCAGTTTACGGGTTCAGAAATTCGGTGAAAAAAGTGATTTTAGAATCCTGGGCTATAGCCCATCAAATTTTATCAAAAATAGCTTGATTTTCAAATGTCCATATTTTCGTCAAAAATCATTTCTATAACGAAATTTTCAGAACAATGGCTCAGCTTTCGATTCTTAGTAATGCGAATAGTTCAGTTTACGGGTTCAGAAATTTCGTGAAAAAAGTGAATTTGTAATCCTGGGCTATAGCCCATCAAAGTTTATCAAAAATAGCTTGATTTTCAAATGTCCATATTTTCGTCAAAAATCATTTCTATAACGAAATTTTCAGAATAATGGCTCAGCTTTCTATGCTTAGTAATACGAACAGCACAGTTAACGGATTCAGAAATTTTGTGAAAAAAGTGAATTAAGAAGCCTGGGCTATAGCCCATTAAATTTTATCAAAAATAGATTGATTTTCAAATGTCCATATTTTCGTCAAAAATCATTTCTATAACGAAATTTTCAGAATAATGGCTCAGCTTTCGATATAAAGTTATCCGAACAGCACAGTTTACGGATTCAGAAATTTTGTGAAAAAAGTGAATTTAGAATCCTGTGCTATAGCCCATCAAATTTTATCAAAAATAGCTTGATTTTCAAATGTCCATATTTTCGTCAAAAATCATTTCTATAACGAAATTTTCAGAATAATGGCTCAGCTTTCGATGCTAAGTAGTGTGAACAGCACAGTTTACGGATTCAGAAATTTTGTGAAAAAAGTGAATTTAGAATCCTGGGCTATAGCCCATCAAATTTTATCAAAAATAGCTTGATTTTCAAATGTCCATATTTTCGTCAAAAATCATTTCTATCACGAAATTTTCAGAATAATGGCTCAACTTTCGATGCTTAGTTATGCGAATAGTTCAGTTTACGGATTCAGAAATTTTGTGAAAGAAGTGAATTTAGAATCCTGGGCTATAGCCCATCAAATTTTATCAAAAATAGCTTGATTTTCAAATGTCCATATTTTCGTCAAAAATCATTTCTATAACGAAATTTTCAGAATAATGGCTCAGCTTTCGATATAAAGTAATCCGAACAGCCCAGTTTACGGATTCAGAAATTTTGTGAAAAAAATGAATTTAGAATCCTGGGCTATAGCCCTTCAAATTTTATCAAAAATGGCTTGATTTTCAAATGTCCATATTTTCGTCAAAAATCATTTCTATAACGAAATTTTCATAATAATGGCTCAGCTTTCGATGCTTAGTAATGCGAACAGTTCAGTTTACGGGTTCAGAAATTCGGTGAAAAAAGTGATTTTAGAATCCTGGGCTATAGCCCATCAAATTTTATCAAAAATTGCTTGATTTTCAAATGTCCATATTTTCGTCAAAAATCATTTCTATAACGAAATTTTCAGAATAATGGCTCAGCTTTCGATATAAAGTTATCCAAACAGCACAGTTAACGGATTCAGAAATTTTGTGAAAAAAGTGAATTTAGAATCCTGTGCTATAGCCCATCAAATTTTATCAAAAATAGCTTGATTTTCAAATGTCCATATTTTCGTCAAAAATCATTTCTATAACGAAATTTTCAGAAAAATGGCTCAGCTTTCAATGCTAAGTAATGTGAACAGCACAGTTTACGGATTCAGAAATTTTGTGAAAAAAGTGAATTTAGAATCCTGGGCTATAGCCCATCAAATTTTATCAAAAATAGCTTGATTTTCAAATGTCCATATTTTCGTCAAAAAACATTTCTATAACGAAATTTTCAGAATAATGGCTCAGCTTTTGATATAAAGTAATCCGAACAGCCCAGTTTACGGATTCAGAAATTTTGTGAAAAAAGTGAATTTAGAATCCTGGACTATAGCCCATCAAATTTTATCAAAAATAGCTCGATTTTCAAATGTCCATATTTTCGTCAAAAATCATTTCTATAACGAAATTTTCAGAATTATGGTTCAGCTTTCGATGTTTAGTAATGCTAACAGTTCAGCTTACGGGTTCAAAAATTTCGTGAAAAAAGTGAATTTGTAATCCTGGGCTATAGCCCATCAAATTTTATCAAAAATAGCTTGATTTTCAAATGTCCATATTTTCGTCAAAAATCATTTCTATCACGAAATTTTCAGAATAGTGGCTCAACTTTCGATGCTTAGTTATGCGAATAGTTCAGTTTACGGATTCAGAAATTTTGTGAAAAAAGTGAATTTAGAATCCTGGGCTATAGCCCATCAAATTTTATCAAAAATAGCTTGATTTTCAAATGTCCATATTTTCGTCAAAAATCATTTCTATAACGAAATTTTCAGAATAATGGCTCAGCTTTCGATATAAAGTAATCCGAACAGCCCAGTTTACGGATTCAGAAATTTTGTGAAAAAAGTGAATTTAGAATCCTGGACTATAGCCCATCAAATTTTATCAAAAATAGCTCGATTTTCAAATGTCCATATTTTCGTCAAAAATCATTTCTATAACGAAATTTTCAGAATAATGGCTCAACTTTCGATGCTTAGTAATGCGAACAGTTCAGTTTACGGGTTCAGAAATTCGGTGAAAAAAGTGATTTTAGAATCCTGGGCTATAGCCCATCAAATTTTATCAAAAATAGCTTGATTTTCAAATGTCCATATTTTCGTCAAAAATCATTTCTATAACGAAATTTTCAGAATAATGGCTCAGCTTTTGATATAAAGTAATCCGAACAGCCCAGTTTACGGATTCAGAAATTTTGTGAAAAAAGTGAATTTAGAATCCTGGGCTATAGCCCTTCAAATTTTATCAAAAATGGCTTGATTTTCAAATGTCCATATTTTCGTCAAAAATCATTTCTATAACGAAATTTTCAGAATAATGGCTCAACTTTCGATGCTTAGTAATGCGAACAGTTCAGTTTACGGGTTCAGAAATTCGGTGAAAAAAGTGATTTTAGAATCCTGGGCTATAGCCCATCAAATTTTATCAAAAATAGCTTGATTTTCAAATGTCCATATTTTCGTCAAAAATCATTTCTATCACGAAAATTTCAGAATAATGGCTCAGCTTTCGATATAAAGTAATCCGAACAGCCCAGTTTACGGATTCAGAAATTTTGTGAAAAAAGTGAATTTAGAATCCTGGACTATAGCCCATCAAATTTTATCAAAAATAGCTCGATTTTCAAATGTCCATATTTTCGTCAAAAATCATTTCTATAACAAAATTTTCAGAATAATGGCTCAACTTTCGATGCTTAGTAATGCGAACAGTTCAGTTTACGGGTTCAGAAATTCGGTGAAAAAAGTGATTTTAGAATCCTGGGCTATAGCCCATCAAATTTTATCAAAAATAGCTTGATTTTCAAATGTCCATATTTTCGTCAAAAATCATTTCTATAACGAAATTTTCAGAATAATGGCTCAGCTTTTGATATAAAGTAATCCGAACAGCCCAGTTTACGGATTCAGAAATTTTGTGAAAAAAGTGAATTTAGAATCCTGGGCTATAGCCCTTCAAATTTTATCAAAAATGGCTTGATTTTCAAATGTCCATATTTTCGTCAAAAATCATTTCTATAACGAAATTTTCAGAATAATGGCTCAACTTTCGATGCTTAGTAATGCGAACAGTTCAGTTTACGGGTTCAGAAATTCGGTGAAAAAAGTGATTTTAGAATCCTGGGCTATAGCCCATCAAATTTTATCAAAAATAGCTTGATTTTCAAATGTCCATATTTTCGTCAAAAATCATTTCTATAACGAAATTTTCAGAATAATGGCTCAACTTTCGATGCTTAGTAATGCGAATAGTTCAGATTACGGATTCAGAAATTTTGTGAAAAAAGTGAATTTAGAATCCTGGGCTATAGCCCATCAAATTTTATCAAAAATAGCTCGATTTTCAAATGTCCATATTTTCGTCAAAAATCATTTCTATCACGAAATTTTCAGAATAATTTTCAGAATTATGGTTCAGCTTTCGATGCTTAGTAATGCGAATAGTTCAGTTTACGGATTCAGAAATTTTGTGAAAAAAGTGAATTTAGAATCCTGGGCTATAGCCCTTAAAATTTTATCAAAAATGGCTTGATTTTCAAATGTCCATATTCTCGTCAAAAATCATTTCTATAACGAAATTTTCAGAATACTGGCTCAGCTTTCGATATAAAGTAATCCGAACAGCCCAGTTTACGGATTCAGAAATTTTGTGAAAAAAGTGAATTTAGAATCCTGGGCTATAGCCCATCAAATTTTATCAAAAATAGCTCGATTTTCAAATGTCCATATTTTCGTCAAAAATCATTTCTATAACGAAATTTTCAGAATTATGGTTCAGCTTTCGATGCTTAGTAATGCGAACAGTTCAGTTTACGGGTTCAGAAATTTCGTGAAAAAAGTGAATTTGTAATCCTGGGCTAAACCCCATCAAATTTTATCAAAAATAGCTCGATTTTCAAATGTCCATATTTTCGTCAAAAATCATTTCTATAACGAAATTTTCATAATAATGGTTAGCTTTCGATGCTTAGTAATGCGAACAGTTCAGTTTACGGGTTCAGAAATTCGGTGAAAAAAGTGATTTTAGAATCCTGGGCTATAGCCCATCAAATTTTATCAAAAATAGCTTGATTTTCAAATGTCCATATTTTCGTCAAAAATCATTTCTATAACGAAATTTTCAGAACAATGGCTCAGCTTTCGATGCTTAGTAATGCGAATAGTTCAGTTTACGGGTTCAGAAATTTCGTGAAAAAAGTGAATTTGTAATCCTGGGCTATAGCCCATCAAATTTTATCAAAAATAGCTTGATTTTCAAATGTCCATATTTTCGTCAAAAATCATTTCTATAACGAAATTGCCAGAATAATGGCTCAGCTTTCGATATAAAGTAATCCGAACAGCCCAGTTTACGGATTCAGAAATTTTGTGAAAAAAGTGAATTTAGAATCCTGGGCTATAGCCCATCAAATTTTATCAAAAATAGCTTGATTTTCAAATGTCCATATTTTCGTCAAAAATCATTTCTATAACGAAATTTTCAGAATTATGGTTCAGCTTTCGATGCTTAGTAATGCGAACAGTTCAGTTTACGGGTTCAGAAATTTCGTAAAAAAAGTGAATTTGTAATCCTGGGCTAAACCCCATCAAATTTTATCAAAAATAGCTCGATTTTCAAATGTCCATATTTTCGTCAAAAATCATTTCTATCACGAAATTTTCAGAATAATGGCTCAACTTTCGATGCTTAGTAATGCGAATAGTTCAGTTTACGGATTCAGAAATTTCGTAAAAAAAGTGAATTTGTAATCCTGGGCTAAACCCCATCAAATTTTATCAAAAATAGCTCGATTTTCAAATGTCCATATTTTCGTCAAAAATCATTTCTATAACGAAATTTTCATAATAATGGTAAGCTTTCGATGCTTAGTAATGCGAACAGTTCAGTTTACGGGTTCAGAAATTCGGTGAAAAAAGTGATTTTAGAATCCTGGGCTATAGCCCATCAAATTTTATCAAAAATAGCTTGATTTTCAAATGTCCATATTTTCGTCAAAAATCATTTCTATAACGAAATTTTCAGAACAATGGCTCAGCTTTCGATGCTTAGTAATGCGAATAGTTCAGTTTACGGGTTCAGAAATTTCGTGAAAAAAGTGAATTTGTAATCCTGGGCTATAGCCTATCAAAGTTTATCAAAAATAGCTTGATTTTCAAATGTCCATATTTTCGTCAAAAATCATTTCTATAACGAAATTTTCATAATAATGGCTCAGCTTTCTATGCTTAGTAATACGAACAGCACAGTTTACGGATTCAGAAATTTTGTGAAAAAAGTGAATTAAGAAGCCTGGGCTATAGCCCATCAAATTTTATCAAAAATAGATTGATTTTCAAATGTCCATATTTTCGTCAAAAATCATTTCTATAACGAAATTTTCATAATAATGGTTAGCTTTCGATGCTTAGTAATGCGAACAGTTCAGTTTACGGGTTCAGAAATTCGGTGAAAAAAGTGATTTTAGAATCCTGGGCTATAGCCCATCAAATTTTATCAAAAATAGCTTGATTTTCAAATGTCCATATTTTCGTCAAAAATCATTTCTATAACGAAATTTTCAGAACAATGGTAAGCTTTCGATTCTTAGTAATGCGAATAGTTCAGTTTACGGGTTCAGAAATTTCGTGAAAAAAGTGAATTTGTAGTCCTGGGCTATAGCCCATCAAAGTTTATCAAAAATAGCTTGATTTTCAAATGTCCATATTTTCGTCAAAAATCATTTCTATAACGAAATTTTCAGAATAATGGCTCAGCTTTCTATGCTTAGTAATACGAACAGCACAGTTAACGGATTCAGAAATTTTGTGAAAAAAGTGAATTAAGAAGCCTGGGCTATAGCCCATTAAATTTTATCAAAAATAGATTGATTTTCAAATGTCCATATTTTCGTCAAAAATCATTTCTATAACGAAATTTTCAGAATAATGGCTCAGCTTTCGATATAAAGTTATCCGAACAGCACAGTTTACGGATTCAGAAATTTTGTGAAAAAAGTGAATTTAGAATCCTGGGCTATAGCCCTTCAAATTTTATCAAAAATGGCTTGATTTTCAAATGTCCATATTTTCGTCAAAAATCATTTCTATAACGAAATTTTCAGAATAATGGCTCAACTTTCGATGCTTAGTAATGCGAACAGTTCAGTTTACGGGTTCAGAAATTCGGTGAAAAAAGTGATTTTAGAATCCTGGCTATAGCCCATCAAATTTTATCAAAAATAGCTTGATTTTCAAATGTCCATATTTTCGTCAAAAATCATTTCTATAACGAAATTTTCATAATAATGGTAAGCTTTCGATGCTTAGTAATGCGAACAGTTCAGTTTACGGGTTCAGAAATTCGGTGAAAAAAGTGATTTTAGAATCCTGGGCTATAGCCCATCAAATTTTATCAAAAATAGCTTGATTTTCAAATGTCCATATTTTCGTCAAAAATCATTTCTATAACGAAATTTTCAGAACAATGGCTCAGCTTTCGATGCTTAGTAATGCGAATAGTTCAGTTTACGGGTTCAGAAATTTCGTGAAAAAAGTGAATTTGTAATCCTGGGCTATAGCCTATCAAAGTTTATCAAAAATAGCTTGATTTTCAAATGTCCATATTTTCGTCAAAAATCATTTCTATAACGAAATTTTCAGAATAATGGCTCAGCTTTCTATGCTTAGTAATACGAACAGCACAGTTTACGGATTCAGAAATTTTGTGAAAAAAGTGAATTAAGAAGCCTGGGCTATAGCCCATCAAATTTTATCAAAAATAGATTGATTTTCAAATGTCCATATTTTTCGTCAAAAATCATTCCTATAACGAAATTTTCAGAATAATGGCTCAGCTTTCGATATAAAGTAATTCGAACAGCCCAGTTTACGGATTCAGAAATTTTGTGAAAAAAGTGAATTTAGAATCCTGGGCTATAAATGGGCCCATCAAATTTTATCAAAAATAGCTCGATTTTCTAATGTCCATATTTTCGCCAAAAATCATTTCAATAACGAAATTTTCAGAATTATGGTTCAGTTTTCGATGCTTAGTAATATGAACAGCACAGTTTACGGATTCAGAAATATTGTGAAAAAAAGTGAATTTAGAATCCTGGGCTATGGCCCATCAAATTTTACTAAAAATAGCTTGATTTTCAAATGTCCATATTTTCGTCAAAAATCATTTCTATAACGAAATTTTCAGAATCACTGCTCAGCTTTCGATGCTTAGTAATACGAACAGCAAAGTTTACGGATTCAGAAATTTTGTGAAAAAAGTGAATTTAGAATCCTGAGCTATAGCCCATCAAATTTTATCAAAAATAGCTCGATTTTCAAATGTCCATATTTTCGTCAAAAATCATTTCTATAACGAAATTTTCAGAATCACTGCTCAGCTTTCGATATTAAGTAATGCGAACAGCTCAGTTTACGGATTCAGAAATTTCAGGAAAAAAGTGAATTTAGAATCCTGAGCTATAGCCCATCAAATTTTATCAAAAATAGCTCGATTTTCAAATGTCCATATTTTCGCCAAAAATCATTTCAATAACGAAATTTTCAGAATTATGGTTCAGTTTTCGATGCTTAGTAATATGAACAGCACAGTTTACGGATTCAGAAATATTGTGAAAAAAAGTGAATTTAGAATCCTGGGCTATGGCCCATCAAATTTTACTAAAAATAGCTTGATTTTCAAATGTCCATATTTTCGTCAAAAATCATTTCTATAACGAAATTTTCAGAATCACTGCTCAGCTTTCGATATTAAGTAATGCGAACAGCTCAGTTTACGGATTCAGAAATTTCAGGAAAAAAGTGAATTTAGAATCCTGAGCTATAGCCCATCAAATTTTATCAAAAATAGATTGATTTTCAAATGTCCATATTTTCGTCAAAAATCATTTCTATAACGAAATTTTCATAATAATGGTAAGCTTTCGATGCTTAGTAATGCGAACAGTTCAGTTTACGGGTTCAGAAATTCGGTGAAAAAAGTGATTTTAGAATCCTGGGCTATAGCCCATCAAATTTTATCAAAAATAGCTTGATTTTCAAATGTCCATATTTTCGTCAAAAATCATTTCTATAACGAAATTTTCAGAATAATGGCTCAGCTTTCTATGCTTAGTAATACGAACAGCACAGTTTACGGATTCAGAAATTTTGTGAAAAAAGTGAATTAAGAAGCCTGGGCTATAGCCCATCAAATTTTATCAAAAATAGATTGATTTTCAAATGTCCATATTTTCGTCAAAAATCATTTCTATAACGAAATTTTCAGAATAATGGCTCAGCTTTCGATATAAAGTTATCCGAACAGCACAGTTTACGGATTCAGAAATTTTGTGAAAAAAGTGAATTTAGAATCCTGTGCTATAGCCCATCAAATTTTATCAAAAATAGCTTGATTTTCAAATGTCCATATTTTCGTCAAAAATCATTTCTATAACGAAATTTTCAGAATAATGGCTCAGCTTTCGATGCTAAGTAATGTGAACAGCACAGTTTACGGATTCAGAAATTTTGTGAAAAAAGTGAATTTAGAATCCTGGGCTATAGCCCATCAAATTTTATCAAAAATAGCTTGATTTTCAAATGTCCATATTTTCGTCAAAAATCATTTCTATAACGAAATTTTCAGAATAATGGCTCAGCTTTTGATATAAAGTAATCCGAACAGCCCAGTTTACGGATTCAGAAATTTTGTGAAAAAAGTGAATTTAGAATCCTGGACTATAGCCCATCAAATTTTATCAAAAATAGCTCGATTTTCAAATGTCCATATTTTCGTCAAAAATCATTTCTATAACGAAATTTTCAGAATTATGGTTCAGCTTTCGATGTTTAGTAATGCTTACAGTTCAGTTTACGGGTTCAGAAATTTCGTGAAAAAAGTGAATTTGTAATCCTGGGCTATAGCCCATCAAATTTTATCAAAAATAGCTTGATTTTCAAATGTCCATATTTTCGTCAAAAATCATTTCTATCACGAAATTTTCAGAATAATGGCTCAAATTTCGATGCTTAGTTATGCGAATAGTTCAGTTTACGGATTCAGAAATTTTGTGAAAAAAGTGAATTTAGAATCCTGGGCTATAGCCCATCAAATTTTATCAAAAATAGCTTGATTTTCAAATGTCCATATTTTCGTCAAAAATCATTTCTATAACGAAATTTGCAGAATAATGGCTCAGCTTTCGATATAAAGTAATCCGAACAGCCCAGTTTACGGATTCAGAAATTTTGTGAAAAAAGTGATTTTAGAATCCTGGGCTATAGCCCTTCAAATTTTATCAAAAATGGCTTGATTTTAAAATGTCCATATTTTCGTCAAAAATCATTTCTATAACGAAATTTTCATAATAATGGCTCAGCTTTCGATGCTTAGTATTGCGAACAGTTCAGTTTACGGGTTCAGAAATTCGGTGAAAAAAGTGAGTTTAGAATCCTGGGCTATAGCCCATCAAATTTTATCAAAAATAGCTTGATTTTCAAATGTCCATATTTTCGTCAAAAATCATTTCTATAACGAAATTTTCAGAATAATGGCTCAGCTTTCGATATAAAGTTATCCAAACAGCACAGTTTACGGATTCAGAAATTTTGTGAAAAAAGTGAATTTAGAATCCTGTGCTATAGCCCATCAAATTTTATCAAAAATAGCTTGATTTTCAAATGTCCATATTTTCGTCAAAAATCATTTCTATAACGAAATTTTCAAAAAAAATGGCTCAGCTTTCAATGCTAAGTAATGTGAACAGCACAGTTTATGGATTCAGAAATTTTGTGAAAAAAGTGAATTTAGAATCCTGGGCTATAGCCCATCAAATTTTATCAAAAATAGCTTGATTTTCAAATGTCCATATTTTCGTCAAAAAACATTTCTTTAACGAAATTTTCAGAATAATGGCTCAGCTTTTGATATAAAGTAATCCGAACAGCCCAGTTTACGGATTCAGAAATTTTGTGAAAAAAGTGAATTTAGAATCCTGGGCTATAGCCCATTAAATTTTATCAAAAATAGCTTGATTTTCAAATGTCCATATTTTCGTCAAAAATCATTTCTATAACGAAATTTTCAGAATAATGGCTCAGCTTTTGATATAAAGTAATCCGAACAGCCCAGTTTACGGATTCAGAAATTTTGTGAAAAAAGTGAATTTAGAATCCTGGGCTATAGCCCATCAAATTTTATCAAAAATAGCTTGATTTTCAAATGTCCATATTTTCGTCAAAAATCATTTCTATAACGAAATTTTCAGAATAATGGCTCAGCTTTCGATATAAAGTAATCCGAACAGCCCAGTTTACGGATTCAGAAATTTTGTGAAAAAAGTGAATTTAGAATCCTGGGCTATAGCCCTTCAAATTTTATCAAAAATGGCTTGATTTTCAAATGTCCATATTTTCGTCAAAAATCATTTCTATAACGAAATTTTCAGAATAATGGCTCAACTTTCGATGCTTAGTAATGCGAACAGTTCAGTTTACGGGTTCAGAAATTCGGTGAAAAAAGTGATTTTAGAATCCTGGGCTATAGCCCATCAAATTTTATCAAAAATAGCTTGATTTTCAAATGTCCATATTTTCGTCAAAAATCATTTCTATAACGAAATTTTCAGAATAATGGCTCAGCTTTTGATATAAAGTAATCCGAACAGCCCAGTTTACGGATTCAGAAATTTTGTGAAAAAAGTGAATTTAGAATCCTGGGCTATAGCCCATCAAATTTTATCAAAAATAGCTTGATTTTCAAATGTGCATATTTTCGTCAAAAATCATTTCTATAACGAAATTTTCAGAATAATGGCTCAGCTTTTGATATAAAGTAATCCGAACAGCCCAGTTTACGGATTCAGAAATTTTGTGAAAAAAGTGAATTTAGAATCCTGGACTATAGCCCATCAAATTTTATCAAAAGTAGCTCGATTTTCAAATGTCCATATTTTCGTCAAAAGTCATTTCTATAACGAAATTTTCAGAATTATGGTTCAGCTTTCAATGTTTAGTAATGCTAACAGTTCAGTTTACGGGTTCAGAAATTTCGTGAAAAAAGTGATTTTAGAATCCTGGCTATAGCCCATCAAATTTTATCAAAAATAGCTTGATTTTCAAATGTCCATATTTTCGTCAAAAATCATTTCTATAACGAAATTTTCAGAATAATGTCTCAATTTTCGATGCTTAGTAATGCGAACAGTTCAGTTTACGGGTTCAGAAATTCGGTGAAAAAAGTGATTTTAGAATCCTGGGCTATAATCAAATTTTATCAAAAATAGCCTGATTTTCAAATGTCCATATTTTCGTCAAAAATCATTTCTATAACGAAATTTTCATAATAATGGCTCAGCTTTCGATGCTTAGTAATGCGAACAGTTCAGTTTACGGGTTCAGAAATTCGGTGAAAAAAGTGATTTTAGAATCCTGGGCTATAGCCCATCAAATTTTATCAAAAATAGCTTGATTTTCAAATGTCCATATTTTCGTCAAAAATCATTTCTATAACGAAATTTTCATAATAATGGCTCAGCTTTCGATGCTTAGTAATGCGAACAGTTCAGTTTACGGGTTCAGAAATTCGGTGAAAAAAGTGATTTTAGAATCCTGGGCTATAGCCCATCAAATTTTATCAAAAATAGCTTGATTTTCAAATGTCCATATTTTCGTCAAAAATCATTTCTATAACGAAATTTTCAGAATAATGGCTCAGCTTTCGATGCTTAGTAATGTGAACAGCACAGTTTACGGATTCAGAAATTTTGTGAAAAAAGTGAATTTAGAATCCTGGGCTATAGCCCATCAAATTTTATCAAAAATAACTTGATTTTCAAATGTCCATATTTTCGTCAAAAATCATTTCTATAACGAAATTTTCAGAATAATGGCTCAGCTTTCGATATAAAGTAATCCGAACAGCCCAGTTTACGGATTCAGAAATTTTGTGAAAAAAGTGAATTTAGAATCCTGGGCTATAGCCCTTCAAATTTTATCAAAAATGGCTTGATTTTCAAATGTCCATATTTTCGTCAAAAATCATTTCTATAACGAAATTTTCAGAATAATGGCTCAACTTTCGATGCTTAGTAATGCGAACAGTTCAGTTTACGGGTTCAGAAATTCGGTGAAAAAAGTGATTTTAGAATCCTGGGCTATAGCCCATCAAATTTTATCAAAAATAGCTTGATTTTCAAATGTCCATATTTTCGTCAAAAATCATTTCTATAACGAAATTTTCAGAATAATGGCTCAGCTTTTGATGCTAAGTAATGTGAACAGCACAGTTTACGGATTCAGAAATTTTGTGAAAAAAGTGAATTTAGAATCCTGGGCTATAGCCCATCAAATTTTATCAAAAATAGCTTGATTTTCAAATGTCCATAT